>CM029017.1:150963330-151044185 GCA_016801055.1 Panax notoginseng
GTAATTGGCTTCTCCCTTCATCAGATATGTTGCAAAAGCTATCTTCTGCTCTTCCGCTACAAGCGCAATGATGAATGCTTTCTCCATCTTTTCACCCAAGTTTGGGCTTCAATCGGATCTGTGGTTCCCTTGAATTCTGGCGGTCCCACCGCTTTAAAGTCTTTGAAATTTTCCAATCTGTCAGCTGGCTGTTCTCTCGCTCTTCCTTTTCCTGCGGAAGCTCTATTCCCCATAGCTTCGGCTATCATATTTACAAAGTTTTGTATCGGGTCAGCTTGACGTCCTTCATTATTTACCGATTGCTCTTCTCTTTGATTTCGATTATGTCGTCTAGGCAGCATGATCTGATTTAAATAAAAATCTTATATTAATTCTCTTTCTTTACACAAATTCTTAACACAATAAGAATTCAACACATAATTCTCATATAATCACATATTTATTCAAATAGTTTATAGCACATTTAGTACTTAACACATATTACTATCCCTTTTTAAATCATATCAGGATAAACAACACAACTTTACACAAAAAGTTGCAATTCTCCATTCACACATAGTTATTCCCAGTTCGTTAAACTTACCACACTTATGAGTTCAGGAACTTTCCACAATTATATGAGTGTATGAACTTATCCTAGTCAGACCTTTGGCGTCCATTCGCTGAGGGGTTCAAAATATTTCATATAATTATGAGTCATTAACTTACCATAAACATGAGTTTTAAGAACACACAAATTAATCTTAATCTTATATGCATATAGAAAAATAAAGATTTCATTCGTACAAACATATATATATATATTTATATATATATATATATATATATATATATATATATATATTTACATATATTTACACATCGTTCTCGATATTACAACCCTTAATATCATAATCTTCTACCAAGAGATATTATCACTTATGTCTAAGTCGTCTACCGTCCACTCCCTTCACCAGTCTTCTTCTTGATGGGACACTTGTTAAATTCGTGACCCGTTCTTCCACATGAATAACACCTCCTCATATTCGGCTTAGGACAATGTAGGAAAATATGTCCTTCTTGTTTACAGTTGAAGCACACGTTCTTCCACATCATGCATACTCCCGCGTGAGTCTTTCCACACTTGCTATAGGCTTGCTTCTTCTTCGAGTTTGACTTTTCAGAATTAGGGCTGTTATTGTCCCTCTTCCTCTTTTTCTTGTCTTTCTGCTGCTTGATTGTTCCTTTAGACGATCCACCACCTTTAGTCTTCATCCTTTCCACCTGCGCCTTAAGCTAGTTCTGTTCTTCAGTCATTTCGCGTAACGCTCGCTCCGTCTTCCATAACTCCTCCAAGAGAAACACCTTACTCCGGAGTTCTTGAACTTCTGCAGATAGTTGATCTTGTTCTTCAACTTTAGTCTTATTCCCTTTCTCTATCTTAGCTTACTCAGACTCCGCCTCCTCATCTCCACTTAGATACATCTCGGGATAATCGTCATGATCGCTCCCTAGATTGACCATAGGTTCATCTTCTCCCACCTTCTCAACTGATTCGCTTTGCACTGGCACCTCGGCTTCTGGCATTGGTGCAACAACCGCTAGCATCTCCACACTCATTTCATCTTTTCCAGACATCCTATAATCAGTTTAAATAACTTGATTAGTACTTCACCAGTACAACATTCTCACACTATGTGTCCACTTATCTCACTATTGATACACTTCGGCAATCCCTCACTTAGAACTCTAAATGAGTTTTATCTATCTCACTTATGGTTATAATCCTAGGATTTTCCCCACCTCACTTAAGGTTTATAACCTACAGCTTTGATACCAATTAACCATTGACGCCCCCAAATTCGAGTTACCTGACCCCGAGTTTGGTGTTCACGATCCACAATATAATACCATCTAACTACCTATTCGTATAGAAATAGTAATACATAAGTCATTAACAGATTGTTAATACATTAGTCCCAGGTTCTCTAACCTTAACATTACAAACAACCCTTTAGATATACAAAAAGGGTTTACAATACAACATAATAATAATAATGTTCATTATACTACTCCAGCATTTTGCCTTTGTCTCTGTTCTTCTTTGATCCGCTGGCCTCTTCGTTCCTAAATGAAATGTTTTATTTAGCAAGGGTGAGCAACAAGTTTGCCCTGTAAGTTAAGACATACAGTAAATGTATATGAATAAATAACATGTCTTCTGGCATTCTATACAACAATAATATGAATATTAAAGAGTACAACGCTTTCACGGTTTTCTACGATATTCAAATGAATAATTAAGAATTAATTCTATAAAATAACAAAGTAGAATGTTTTTCAGATTTATGCTGAGCGATTTGTTGGATCTTGAACTTCTCTTCTCGGGTATATATTAAAGTTTTACTTTGACATATACGCAGGTGTATCAGATAACCATAAAGATTAAATCATACCCCTCTGCAAGTACTTAGAGCCGGCCAACTCCTTGTACCCTATATTATGCATAATATTTAAGTCGGGCGCAATGGTCGAATATACAACTAAAAAATGTTCCCTTTATATAAAATGTTGTTCTTCTCAGTCTTAGAATCAAGATTTGATTTAACAATAAAATTTAATGATTTCAATATCTAATCACTTCTCTTCTCAAACCTATCAAGTTTTCTTTTTTGATCTAGCCGATACAACTAGCATTGATCTATCAATAATAATTAAATTCTCTTCTCTTCTCTTCTCGAACCTATCAAGTTCTAACAAATATTCGTCTAGCCAGAATAATTAGCTAAGACATTTCTCAACATAATTCGACAATAAACAGGAATTATCTGTACTGTCAATATTAGCTTCTACGGATACGAATATCCAACAACAGTTATTCTACGAATGTATATTTTTCGAATTAGTAATTCAATTTGAATTATTAAACATGCACTAACTGTGAATAATCAACAATAAATTCTTGGACGTGGTATAATTAACAATAATCAACCACTATAATATTTAAACAATATTAACTCAAGGTTGAGTTAGGAAACTTGCCTTCTCCGCTGATTACAGCTACACAAAATACTTATCTGCATTCGTAAGACCTATAACCAATAATATCGGTCTCACAATTAGCACAATAATTTATAACACATAACACTGTAATCCACAGTCAATCTTCTCTTAGACACATTACCGCATAGTCACATCAGTGTTTATAACCTATATAAACACTTATCAAGTCTAACTAGTTCAGTCTGGTTGGACTTCGATCTATTCTCGGTGTTCTGGTCACCTTATCCGACAATTAACACAGTTATTGTCAATTAATTTTGGTCTCTAAGCCTCAATATTATATTAGATAAGACAAATATCATTTATAATATTTTTCGGAAGCTTTTAATAATTTATAAACAATTATTATAATTTATAATAATTTTTCATACACTTAAATTATTTTTAAATGATTTAATTATCAAATAATCTTATCATCATTAATATTTAATAATATAAAAATACTAATAACATACTTGTAAAAATATTAAAGTTATTATTAATAACATAAAATATTTTTAAATCATTAATATTCTACTTAAATTATTTTTAAAATAATTAAAATTATTTTTAAATCATCACTATTAATATCTAAATATTAATAAAATTATTATCCAAATATTAAAAGTCATTAATTATAACTTAAAATATTTTTAAATCGTTAATATTCTACTTAAATAATTTTTAAAATAATTAAAATTATTTTTAAATCATCACCATTAATATATAAATATTAATGAAATTATTATCAAAATATTAAAAGTCATTAATTATAACTTAAAATATTTTTCTCATTTTTAAATCAATAAAATTATTTTTAATTCATTTATTTAATATAATAATTAAATAAATCTAATATCATTAATATTAATTTATTAATGAGAATTCTCCAAAAATATTAAAAATTATATTTTATAATTCAAAATATTTTCTAACACTTTATTCTCATTTAAAGTAATTTTTAAATCAATAAAATCACTTTTAAACTTATTTATTTAATTTAATAATTAAATAAATCTAATATCATTAATATTAAATTATTATTAAAAATTCTCTAAAAATATTAAAAGTTACATTTTATAACTCAAAATATTTTTAAACACTTTATTATTATTTAAAATAATTTTTATAATATTAAAATCATTTTTCTCTAAGTTATTTAATACAATAATTAAATAAATTAAATATCATTAATATTCAAATAATTTTAAATATTAATGAAAAATGTCTCAAATAATTAAAAGTTATTTTTCAGAATTTAAAATGATTTTTAAAATGATTTTTGTAATTTTTATAATTTATTTTCTATTTTTAAGCATTTTTCGAAAATTCAGAAATTAGAAAATAATAAACCATCGTTGAAGCCTACAGCGACACTTGTCTGTCGTCTTTGGTGTTCTTGGCTCAAGAACAGTGACAATCTCAATGTACAAGGGGTCATGTTTGACCACACTTTAATTTCGGTTCATGCATGTTCTGACCAACTAGAAACTCAGATCTTGTAGTGTATATGTTACACTACAAGTCACAATACTTAGTTTGACCATACTACAAACCAACAAGAAGATCTGGCTATCTAAAATCATTGTCAGACGGCTCCTGGGTTTTTCAGAAACCCAGGCAGTTCGTGAGACCTTATTGTGGCTTAATTATTTATATGTTCCAGTCATGTTTCATGTGCTCTCAATGTTCAATTATGTAGTCGTTGTGTCATAGAACATTTACAAAGTAACATCGCAGTTAAACAACAACAGAATCACGATTTATGAGCCGGTCAAAGGCTGTCAGAAAGTTTGTTCTTACTTTTTCTGGGTTTTCCAGAAACGTAAAAACAGTGCGAGTGGTCTACTTTGACCACCTTCTATGATCTACCTGTTGTTTATTTACACGATCTAAAGCCATGGAATCAAAGATCATATAACAGGCTACAAGTTGATTACAAAAACGCTATCAGAAGATATCAAATATGTCAGATCTGGGCCATTCAAATAGTTGTCAGACACCGGTTTAGCCTTTCTGGGTTACCCAGATTTGGCCCGGTCATGCTCGATCAATGGGTTTTGATTGTTAATAATAAAGAATCTAGACATCAAACGACACTGACTCCACTTACAGATTAAAGACCACATGACAAGCTACATATAACAACTTTAAAACATCAAAAAACATAAACGAACAAGAATCTGTGGCTCCTGACATTAGCTTGTCAGACCACAAATTTTATTCTTGGATAGTTTGAAAAAACTCGATTTTAAAGCACTTTGATGCTATGGATCCATGATGGATCAACATAGATAAACTAAAAACATCCTTTAACACAAATATAAACACTCAAACACAAAATTTTTTCTTAGCAACTTGGATCAAAATATGTTTTAGGTTTATACCTTCTTTCTTCAAATCTTAGAACTTAGCTCTCCAATATGATATTATGGTTACTAGGGACTGTTTATATGACTGATATACTTGATATTTTCGGAGGTCTTGTGTGAGAGAGAGTTGGTGAGAGCTTTGAGAGAAAATAAGCAAAGTAAATGAACTTTTTCTCTCTTATAACTTATATTATGATGATATGTTGTTAGATCTGATATATTGGTTGATATTTGTTGGATTTTTAGGTCACCAAGTCAATATAGTGGTTCACCAACTAAAGTTGTTGGAAAATTTTGCAAGTTACCAAATAAAGAAAGTAAAAAGGGCATTTTAGTCATTAGAAAAATTAATTTAATGGCATTCTTGACAATTGAACCAACCCTTAGGGTTTAACCCTAAGGTTTTACAACTTTAATTTCTAAAATTTCTAATTAGGGTTTTAATTAGAAAAATTAAAATTTTTAAATTACAATTAGGGTTTGTAAAATAGAAATTAAGGTAACTAAAATATAATTAGGATTTTCTAATCATATTAAAGTTTAATAAACACATTAGGCTTGCCAATTAGGATTAGGGTTTGTTAATTAGGGTTTAGGATTTCCAGATATGAAATTAGGGTTTCCCGGCTTTCAATTAGGGTTTCTAACTGTACGTTAGGTTTCTTTAAATCTGAGATTAGGGTTTCTAATCTCTTATTAGGATTTATTAATTTCGAACTTTATCCGATCAATCATTGATCAAAAATTCTATACATTACAAACACGTACTCATTAATATAATCATTTTAATTATATTTTCTATCGAATTCCTATCCAAAAATTAGGGTTAGGGTTTCTAAAGCTGTTAAGCACAACTCTACTCTAATTTATTAGTCAATACACAAATTGACTAATTCTCGAGACTCGTATCACAGATACTCAGTACAATATTAACAGTTAATATTAAATTAAAAAAAATTTATTCGTAAAATTTTGATTATTCGAAATTTCGGGTTATCACAGATGCGACTTTGCATTAATTACCGGGAATTGAATAAGGTCACGATAAAAAATAAGTATCCATTACCGAGAATCGATGACTTGTTCGATCAACTGAAAGGAGTAAGATATTTTTCAAAGATATATTTGAGGAGTGGTTATCATCAGCTGAAGGTAAGGCCGGAGGATGTACCGAAAATGACATTCAGAAATCGATATGGTCATTACGAGTTTCTGGTTATGTCATTTGGTTTAACCAATGCACCTGCAGCGTTCATGGATTTGATGAACAGAGTGTTTAAACCATTCTTGGACAAATTTGTGGTAGTGTTTATTTATGATATTCTGGTGTATTTTGAGGCCAAGGAGGAACATGTTGAACACTTAAAAGTGACGTTAGAGACATTGAGGAGAGAGAAATTGTACGCTAAATTCTCGAAATGTGAGTTTTGGTTGGAACATGTACAGTTTCTTGGGTACGTTATTGATAAGGACGGATTTTCGATAGATCCATCAAAAGTTGAAGCTGTAATAAACTGGGATCAACCGAAGACACCGTTGGAAGTAAGAAGTTTCTTGGGTTTGGCAGGCTACTATAGGCGTTTTATTCAAGATTTTTCCAAGATCGTAACTCCGTTGACAAATTTAACTAGGAAGGCGGTTAAGTTTGTTTGGACAGAGAAGTGTGAGGAAAATTTTTGAGAATTAAAGAAGAGATTAAGTTCAGCACCTGTGTTATCATTGCCTGATGATACAGGGAATTTTGTGGTATATAGTGACGCATCGCATAAAGGACTAGGCTGTGTGGTTATGTAGAATGGCATAGTTATTGCGTATGCATAACGTCAATTAAAAGATTACGAGAAAAGGTATCCGACTCATGAATTAGTGTTGGCTGCGATGGTATTTGCCTTAAAAATTTGGAGACATTATCTTTATGTAGAAAGGTGTGAGATATATATCGACCATAAAAGTCTGAAGTATATCTTTACACAAAAAGATTTGAATATGCGACAGAGAAGATGGTTGGAGTTGATTAAAGACTATGACTGCGAGATTTTCTATCATCCTGGAAAGGCGAATGTTGTTGATGATGCCTTAAGTAGAAAGGGACGAGAGAAATTAATGTTGTTGACTGCTCAGGAAAAACTTGTAGAAGAAATGGTCAAGATGGAGTTGGAAATTAAATATCCGACAGAATCAGATGAAAAATTGTTCCAGATGGGAAGCAGTTCAATGTTGGTAGATAAAGTGTAGAACGCACAACTTCAGGATGAAAACTATGAAGAGATAAGGAGAAAAGTGTCTAATGGTGAGGAAGACAAATTTAAAGTTGATTTGGAAGGGTTACTTAGATTCAAAGGGAGAATTTGGGTTCTGCCAGTACCAGAAATTAAAAAGGAAATTTTAAATGAGGCTCATAATTAACGATATTCGATTCACCTTGGAAGTACGAAAATGTACCAGGATCTCATAAATCATTTCTAGTGGGCAAATATGAAAAAGGATGTGGCTGAATGTGTGGCGAAGTGCTTAACATGTCAGAGAGTTAAAGCTGAACATCAAAGGCAAAGTGGGTTGTTGCAACTATTGGAAATACCAAAATAGAAATGGGAGCATATCGCAATGCATTTTGTGGTAGGTTTACCAACGATTCAGCAAGGTTACGGTGCGATCTGCGTGATTGTCGATCGATTGATGAAGTTGGCACATTTTTTGCCAATCAAGATTAAATTTAACCTAGAATGGTTGGAAAAACTGTATGTAATGGAAATTATTTCAAGACACGGTGTCCCGATGTCCATTGTATCAAACCGAGATCCACATTTCACATCAAATTTATGGAAACGACTACATGAATGCTTGGGAACGCAGTTGAGAATGAACACATCGTATCATCTTCAAACCGATGGACAGAGTGAGAGAACCATCCAGACACTAGAGGATATGCTCAGTGCATGTATTATGTATTTCAAAGGAAATTGGGATGACCATCTACCATTGGTTGAATTTGCCTATAATAATAGTTATCATGCGAGTATTGGCATGCCGCCTTACGAAGCGTTATACGGCAGGAAATGCAGAACTCCATTATGTCGGGACAAGGTAGGTGAACTGCAACTATTGGGTCCAGAATTTGTACAACAAACTGTCAAGATCATCAAGGTGATTCGGACAAGATTGATAGTTGCACAAGATAGACAAAAGAAATATGCCGATCAACACCGACAAAATCGGGAATTCAATGTTAGTAGTTTTGTTTTCTTGAAAGTGTCTCCTTGGAAGGGGAACATTGGGTTTGGTAAAAAGGGAAAACTGAGCCCTAGGTTTATAAGACCTTTTGAAGTGCTACCACGAGTTGGTGAAGTGGCGTATGAGGTAGCTCTACCTCCAGAATTAGGACATATTCATAACATTTTCCATGTTTCGGTATTAAGGCCATATAAGTCTGATTATAAGCATGTTATATAATATGAACCATTATAGTTTAACAAAGATTTGTCTTATGAAGAAGTCCCTGTTCAGATTATTGACAGGAAAGAGCAAGTACTACGGAATAAAATAATACCTTCTGTTAAGGTAATCTGGAGAAACCACAACGCTGAAGAAGCTACGTGGGAGCTTGAAGATGTTATGATGAGAAGTTATCCACAGTTATTTGCTTGATCTTGTATAGCGATTTTGGGGACAAAATCCTATTAAGGAGGGAAGAATGTAATGAATAAATTTATCGAGTTGTGATTCTAGGGATAAAATCCTTTTAAGGAGGGAAGGATGTAACAATCGAGAAATTTTGTAATTAAATTTAAATATTTATTGAATTAAATAAATATTTTAAATAATTTATTTATTCAGATAAATAAATAATTGATGAAATTGTGGTGCAATAGTTTAGTTAAGTGTGTATGTTAATTAAATTAATGAAAGGTAATTTTTATTATTTGAAGATTTAATTTAATAAAATAATTAAATTAAAAGAATTGTTACATATTTTAGAAAATAATTAAATTAAATAAAATGATGTTGTAGTTTAATTTAATAATTAAATTAGATATGCTATAATTATTATAATTGCAATCGTAAGTTATTAAAATTAATTAAATAAAAGTGTGACAAGTGAAACTATATAATATAAATGTTATCAAAATAAATGGAAAGAGAGGGATTTTGTGAATCCAAACACGACCTTATGGCCTTTAGCATAACATAACCGATAGACGCTTTGTTTTTTAACTGAAAAGTACGTGTGTGGGGGAAAGGCCATATCGGTTGTTTTTATGCGTATTATCCTAAAACTAAGAGCAGAGAGTTTGGAGAGGAAGAGAGAAACACAGAGTGTTAGAGAATTGAGAGAAGAGAGAATTCATTCTCTGTGTTTGTCAAGAAGAAGAAGGAGAGTTGGAAAAGCCTTGTGATCATCTTGCAAATCAAGGACTAGAAGATATAACCTATTCTTACTTCTAATTTGTAGTTTTGTGATTTCTAATCTCTGTGAATTGGTATTTGTGTTATAGATGGTTTAAAATATGATATAATTTGCTTTCATATAGTTTTGGACTATCAAATTCATAAAAATTGGGTTTGAAGTAGAAGACTCCAATAACAGTGTGTATATGTGTGAAAATGGCTTAATTGAGTCCAAAATTTGATGTTCAATTCTTGATAAAATCTGTAAATTGATTGTAGATTGTGTTAGTATATCAAGAAACGAAAATAATGTAGTTGAAATGGTGTAATTTGGTTAAGAAACAAAGGTTTGGCGATTGAATTAGCTAAAAGTATTGAAATATGAAGAAATTGGTAAAAACATGATTTTAATCCTTTAAATTTGGTTATGTAAGTTGTTTTAGGTGTTAGGGGAGGTTGTAAGACCCCAACTTATTAATAAATGAAATTAAATTTCCTCTATTTATTATTTTGAAATAGAAAGGGTTGATTTGATTAATGTGGTTAGTTATGGGATCCTTATTGGAAAGCCCCTCTTTCCTGGGAACGACCTGGTTGTCATAAATGTGATTCTGTAATATTATTTGTGAATAATTAATTATTGATTCATATGATAAGGAAATATTTATTGTATGTGGATATAAATGAGGGATATATTTTTGTGCTTAAAGTATGTTGAGGTTTTTATCAGTATTTTTGACCCAGTGAAGAACTGTTAACAGCATAGCTGAAAGAATGTTAACTTAACATATTTTAGTGATTGTAAAAGGGCCTAATGCATGCTATAAGACGTAATAACATATAGTAATCATAATGTTGAAACTAAAGATTATGAACTAGTAAGTTGTGAAAGTTTGTAACGTGATATCATGAGAGTTTGTGTTGATATGCAATCACCATGTTGGGTACTGTGATATAATTAGGAGTGCAGATTTATGGTACATGAATGATTAAAATAATCAGGTCTTAATTTAGAGACTATAGACTTGACTAAAATAAGAAGTAAGCCCATGAAGTTAGTTTTAATATAACTAATTGGTATTGTGATCTTAATGGTATATGTAGGGTTGTAGTAATTGTATAGCTTACGCACGAGGCAAGTTTCCTAACTTCATTCTCTAATCTTATGTTGAACAAATTTCTTGGTTCCATCTTGTTTATGATTACGCAAGCTCTTGTGTTCTAATTCTTTTACATTAAGCAAGTCCCTAATTTTTATTTTTTGCTCTTTAAAGCATAAACTGTTCAAGTTCATTATTTCAAATGAGAATTTCTAATTCTTTTGGATGTAACGCTTTGTATATACCATGTCTATTCAATCGTAAATCGTTGATATTCAATCTTTGACTTAGTTATTGTTGTTCAAACTTATGTTGTTGAGTTAAACCTTCAAATAGTAAGCAAATTGTTATTGATTGAACTAATCTATATGATGAGTTGTGAGACCCCAGATTTTATGAATAAAGATTTAAATTTCTCGAAATTATTTTTTGAATATTATGGTGTGGATTTGATGTAATGTTATAGTTGTGGTTAATATTTATAAATATTGCAAAGTAAGCAAGTGGTTATATAATATTCGATTGGTCGGGAAATATTATTTTTGTCGGAGAATATTCGTACGACGACACAATTATTGGTGGACCCCACAACAAAATTATTGTCGGATTGAGAAAACGACAAAAATATTTTATGAAAATAACGGTGGAAGTTTTACCGTTAATACTGTTGAACTACTCGGTAGTAAAAGTACAATAATACGTGTGGTTGCATAGTAGCATACGGTATTGATTATTAAGGCTTACGTGATAAGTCACTCAGTTTTGTTTTATTGGTAATATTAATGTAATAAAACAGAAAAAACTTTTTATATAAAACAGAATACTTTTATAAAGTTATTCGTTTTATTAGGCTAATAGTAAAATCTTTTTATATAAAACAGAATACTTTTATAAAGTTATCTGTTTTATTAGACAATAATTAGAATATATTATATTTTATTATGCATAGTATTTGCATAGTGCATGCATAGTATTTTCATAGTAAAATCTTTTATAAAGTTATTCGTTTTATTAGATTATAAATAGAATATATTATATTTTATTTAAAAAATTTTGCTTTAAATATGGACCGCCAGATTAAAGTAAACCAATCTAAACCGTTCATGAGTTAGTTACTATGCAGTCCATTTTTCTATAAATAGAAGCTCATTCCTTCATTATTTTCTTTCGAATTCACTGAAACTCTAGAGAGAGAAACTATAGAGAGAAAGAAGAAAAATATTCTGCTACTTCACTACTCCGATATTAAGTTTCTTTTACGGTAAGGGATACTATTTGTTGTACTCGTAAAGGGTATTCTTTCTTTCTTATTCATGAAGAGAATTTCTGTTATTCCATTCTTTATTATTCTGTTGGAATAACCTGTATACGCGGGCTACCCTATACTTGGTGAAATTCTTCTGTTATTACATTTTTATTATTCTGTTGGAATATCCTATCTGTGCTTTATGCCGGACCTGGTTCCATTATTTATTATTCTGTCAGAATATGTGCTTTACGCCAGACCTGGTTCCATTATTTATTATTCTGTCGGAATATCCTGTCTGTGCATTTATGCCGGACCTGGTTCCATTATTTATTATTCTGTCGGAATATCCTGTCAGTGCATTTACGCATGACCTGGTTCCACTATTTATTTTTCTGTTGGAATAACCTGTCTGTGCGGTCTATCGCATGCATGGTGATTTCTTTTGTTATTTCATTCTTTATTATACTCAGTTGGTTAAAACTTTGACTTCTATACTCCATGAAATTAGTGGAATATCCTTGATATTTGCGCTTCATCCAGTATCTTTTCATGGAAATATTCTTCTGAGCATTCTTAAATTTTACACTACAAAGCAGTATCATATTGATAATTTGGACGTTATCAGTTCCTAGATAAATTAATTCTTAAACTTGTTTTATTGAATTCTTATATCATTGTCATCATCCTCATGTTTATATTGAAAGTCATCTATGGCCTGTAGTGCATAGATGGACTTGGTATGATTATGACCAGGGATTATTCGGTGTAATCATGACCGTAATGTTACAAATGATGTGGAAAAAGTCTTCATTGGCCCGTAGTGCATTGATGGACAGTTTTTGGTATGATTATGGATATGGATTCTCTTTGGCCATAGTGCAATGATGAATTGTTTTATGGCATGATCAGGATCATTGATGAAAACATGATTATCTTTAGCCGTAGTGCATGGATAATTCGTGGTCGTGATACTAAAGAATATCCTTGTCCGTAGTGCAGGGGTGATTCGATGATGTGGATTATTTATTAAGTCAGTCCCAGCGATAAAATTCATGAAAAACCTTTTAAATCATAAAAGATAATAGATTTTATTCTCTACTTGACTCCTTTAATGGATTGCTGGTTCCGCTGCAGTTAAACTTGATGTCTATTGTATTTTATCAGTTTAACATTGTTGAAGACTAATGATAATTTATTCTGCATTATCTTAGTCATAATATTTCTTACTAGGCTAGTTGAGCTCACCCTTTCTTTCACTGTTCTCTTCAGGAAATGAGAATATAGTTGGGACGAGTCGGGAAACGGAGTGATGGACCAGATGATAGCATTAGTAGTCCTCACTATTCTATGTAATAGTGTGATAATAATTGTAATGAGGACTCCTTTTGAGTTTGTATACTCTCTAGTAGACAATATTTGTATTCAAACTCACAGTTTATGTTTTGTCGTATTGTACACGACAGTTGTATTATTAAGTTGTATTTGAATTACCTCATTTTGGGGGCGTCATTGTTGGTATCAAAGCTTAGGGATATAATTCCTGGCTGAGATGTGAGGCAAGAACTAGGAGGGGAGAGACGGGGGAATTCTTTCGCTAGTATGACCTACCTAAGTTTATTTGGTATTTAATTGGTCGGTCAGAGTATAGGGATAATATGTGATAGGTTAATTAACCCTTGTTTTGTGGCAGTATTTAAAAATGACATCCGAGAATGTTGAGAATAGCAATGGAGCACATGAGACCGTGGAGACACCTCTAATCTCCAACCAAGATAATGTGATTAGATATATCCATGTGGTGATTGAGGAATTAAAAGTTGCACTCAAGCTAGTTGCAATGGTAGCAACTGAGAGTGAGGAAGAAGAGGAACCTGAGGAGGATTTATTAGAAGAACTTATTGATCAAAATGTAGAATTGGAAAATCGTATTTACGAGTTAGAAGAGCAGGCTGAAGAACGGAAGGCGGTCGTGGAGCAAAGGAATGTAACAATTCAAAATTGTATTACCAATGTGCGATAGCTGAACAGGAGAGCTCTTTGGCAAAATATACGATATTAAAGCTGGAATCTGAGAATTCAAATGTCAAGGAGCAGTTGAAAGAAGAAACACCTGAACGAGTGAGAATGAAAGATGCATGGGTAAAAGCCACACGACGCGTTTATATTGTGGAAAGAGAAGTCCGATCCAAAAAAGCTAAAATAGATGATATGTATTTCTCTTTTTCGATAGGAATTGGGAGAACCGAGCATCGAGTTTTGAATTACCCTATACATTGTGGTCAACCCAAATTCGATATGGATCGAAGGCTAATGATTCAGATCATGGAGTAGGAGTACGACAAAGCAGTTGAGGGTGGAATATGTCCTATAGCGAAAGTCAATTATAGTGGTAATGACGACACCAAAGACTGTCCCGAACAAGTCAAATTCGGTAGTTTAAGGGAGAGCGTTTTTCGTGACGAAGAATCGAACGAAGTTATCACAGGTTAGTTAATTATAAATTCTTGCGAAGTCTATGCCTTATTCGATACCGGTTCTACCTATTCTTTTATCTCTCTTGCTTGCGCTCAACGTTTAAATTTAACACCGGAGAAGTTAGACTTTGACTTATTGGTTAAAACTTCGTTAGTAGAAACCTTCGTTACCTCCACTATTTATAAATCTTGTTCAAATCAACACTTTCACGTTACCTGTCGATCTTATCTCTTTGAAAATACTTGACTTTGATGTGATTTTAGGAATCGACTAGTTAACTACTCATCATGCTTTTTGTAAGGTTTTTAGCTTTCATACTCCTAACCAACCTGTTATGCGAATTCAAAGTAACCAACCCACTAAAGTCAATCATTGTCATATCAAGCCATAAGTAAAGAGCCCCAATCCTTTCGTTGTTGACTTCCTTGTGTGGAATGCACCAAAGCCAGACTTTCTGTAGGCGATGTCGTGAATGACGATGACAAGTTGATAAGTATTAATGTGACGTGCTATCCAATTCTTGGATGAGGGTCACAGTTTTGAATGATATTTCTATTGTTAATAAAGTTCCTGATATATTCGTGAAGACTTCTTAGCCTACCCCAGAGCGTGAAATCGAATTTAGTATTGACCCCAGTACAAAACCCATTTCTTAAACCCTTAAATATTTCTTCAACTAAAGCGAATGTATCATGTGCCAAAGACGTTGGCTCGAGCTGTTGAAGATTATGACCATACCATTCAATATCATCGTGGAAGAACGAAAGTGGTAGCTGACGAGTTGAGTAGAAGATCGTATGCGAGTGAGATGTTGTTAACACAAAGACCCATTTCACATAACTTACAAATGATGAAGATAGAGTTAAAGACTCTAGGGACCCACGTGAAGATAACGAATATACAATTAGAATCGACTGTAATCAATAAAGTTAAAACCGCTCAAGCTACATACTCAGAGCTGATGAATATGAAGAAGAAGGTTCAAGAGGGCGTTATTCTAGAAGCAAGAATCGACGAAGAGAGAAAATCTCAACCCTCGATTTAATTGGCCCATTTGAAATCCTCGATCAAGTAGGAACTATGGCTGATAGACCTGTTTTATTGCCAAGTATATTGCGTGTTCAGAATATTTTTTTTATATCGATGTTACGTAAATATGTGGACGACCCGAACCACATCATTAATTTTAAACCGGACGAGATAGCAGAAGATTTAACGTATGAGGAGATACGTGTTAACATCTTGGATAAGAAGGATCATATTCGACGCTCAAAGGTTATACCTCAAGAGTTAGAATTTGAAGTGAAGTCAAGGTATCCTCACCTCTTTGGCATATCAAGTGCGTACGTAAATTTTTAGAGTGAAATTTCATAAGGAGGGGAGATTGTGAGACCCTAGATTTTATGAATAAAGATTTAAATTTCTCGAAATATTTTTTTGAATATTATGGTGTGGATTTGATGTAATGTTATAGTTGTGGGTAATATTTATAAATTTTACAAAGTAAGCAAGTGGTTATATAATATTCGATTGGTCGAGAAATATTATTTTTGTCGGAGAATATTCGTACGACGGCACAATTATTGGTGGACCCCACAACAGAATTATTGTCGGATTGAGAATACGACAAAAATATTTTATAAAAATAACGGCGGAAGTTTTACCGTTAATACTGTTGAACTACTCGGTAGTAAAAGTACAGTAATACGTATGGTTGCATAGTAGCATACGGTATGGATTATTAAGGCTTACGTGATAAGTCACTCAGTTTTGTTTTATTGATATTATTAATGTAATAAAACAGAAAAAACTTTTTATATAAAATAGAATACTTTTATAAAGTTATTCGTTTTTTTAGGCTAATAGTAAAATCTTTTTATATAAAACAGAATACTTTTATAAAGTTATCTGTTTTATTAGACAATAATTAGAATATATTATATTTTATTATGCATAGTGTTTGCATAGTGCCTGCATAGTGTTTGCATAGTAAAATCTTTTATAAAGTTATTCATTTTATTAGATTATAAATAGAATATATTATATTTTATTTAAAAATTTTTGCTTTAAATATGGACCGTCAGATTAAAGTAAATCAATCTAGACCGTTCATGAGTTAATTACTATGCAGTCTATTTTTTAATAAATAGAAGCTCATTCCTTCATTATTTTCTTATGAATTCACTGAAACTCTAAAGAGAGAAACTCTAGAGAGAAAGAAGAAAAGTATTCTGCTACTTCACTACTCCGATATCAAGTTTCTTTTACGGTAAGGAATATTATTTGTTGTACTCGTAAAGGGTATTCCTTCTTTTTTATTCATGAAGAGAACTTCTGTTACTCCATTCTTTATTATTCTGTTGGAATAACCTGTATACGCGGGCTACCCTATACTTGGTGAAATTCTTCTGTTATTACATTTTTATTATTCTGTTAGAACATCCTGTCTGTGCTTTATGCCGAACCTGGTTCCATTATTCATTATTCTGTCGAAATATCCTGTCTGTGCTTTACGCCGGACCTGGTTCCATTATTTATTATTCTGTTGGAATATCCTGTCTGTGCGTTTACGTCGGATCTGGTTCCATTATTTATTATTTTATCAAAATATCCTGTTAGTGCATTTACGCATGACCTGGTTCCACTATTTATTTTTCTGTTGGAATAACCTGTCTGTGCGTTCTATCGCATGCATAGTGATTTCTTTTGTTATTCCATTCTTTATTATACTCAGTTGGTTAAAACTTTGACTTCCATACTCCATGAAATTAGTGGAATATCCTTGATATTTGCGCTTCATCCAATATCTTTTCATGGAAATATTCTTCTGAGGATTCTTGAATTTTACTCTACAAAGTAGTATCATGTTGACAATTTGGACGTTATCAGTTCCTAGATAAATTAATTCTTAAACTTGTTTTATTGAATTCTTATATCATTGTCATCATCCTCATGTTTATATTGAAAGTCATCTATGGCCTGTAGTGTATAGATGGACTTGGTATGATTATGACCAGGGATTATTCGGTGTAATCATGATCGTAATGTTACAAAAGATGTGAAAAAAGTCCTCATTGGCCCGTAGTGCATTGATGGACAGTTTTTGGTATGATTATGGCTATGGATTCTCTTTGGCCGTAGTGCAATGATGAATTATTTTATGGCATAATCAGGACCGTTGATGAAAACATGATTATCTTTAGCCGTAGTGCATGAATAATTCGTGGTCGTGATCCTAAAGAATATCCTTGGCCGTAGTGCAGGGGTGATTCGATGATGTGGATTATTTATTAAGCTGAGTCACAGCGATAAAAGTCATGAAAAACTTTTTAAATCATAAAAGATAGTAGACTTTATTCTCTACTTGACTCTTTTAATGGATTGCTGGTTCCGCTGCAGTTAAACTTGATGTCTATTGTATTTTATCAGTTTAACATTGTTGAAGACTAATGATAATTTATTCTGCATTATCTTAGTCATAATATTTCTTACTGGGCTAGTTGAGCTCACCCTTTCTTTCACTATTCTCTTCAGGAAATGAAAATATAGTTGGGACGAGTCGGGAAACGGAGTGATGGACCAGATGATAGCATTAGTAGTCCTCATTATTCTATGTAATAGTGTGATAATAATTGTAATGAGGACTCCTTTTGAGTTTGTATACTCTCTAGTAGACAATATTTGTATTCAAACTCACAGTTTATGTTTTGTCGTATTGTACACGACAGTTGTATTATTAAGTTGTATTTGAATTCTGTATCATGTATCTGGCGACTCAAGATGGGTGATGTATACCTATTTTTGGGGGCGTCACATGAGTGTTCTAAAATTCTATAACCATTGATAAGCTAGTTCCAAATTAAACTTTCTTTAGTGCGGAAGTCCTAAAGTCAAACTGAGATGAACAACCCTAATATAGGGGATTATGTACGCATTTGGTACGAAGGGCTGATCCCCCTAAGTACGAAAGTTAAGATCTGTATAGTCTAATGACTGTTAAAGGTTGAAGTAAAAATACTTAATAACCTCGGGACATAGTTCATGGTCTTAAAGACCCTCATATATAAATCCTGAGCTTGTTTTCTATTCTTGGTTTGCAAAACAATTTCTCTACTATTCAGTATTTAATGCTTAACCTTATGTTGTTGCTATTATCATTCTTTATATTAGTGAGCAATTGTTTGCTCACTCTTGCATTTAAACACTGCAGCTAAAGTTAAGAAAATTGATGAGCCACCTTCCAGCAAAGGCAAGGGCTAGATGTCCAAATGATGAAGACCCGTTTAGTTTATTTACTGAACTTATGTTATAGGACTTAATTTATTATGTGATGTATTCCGCAGACTTATGTAATAATTAAATGTTAGATTACCTGGGAATATTTTAAGTTGATGTAACCCTTTAATAGGAAAGATATCTATTTAAGTTATGTCTTTATCCTTGTTTATGGATAGTTAGATGTAAATATTTTGAAAAGTGAGCACCAAATCCTGTGGGAATGAAGTACCAACATGACATCTGGAAAGGAACTCACGCTCAACAGCGTGCTCCATGTGCCTGCTATTAGGAAAAATTTAGTGTCAGGATCCCTTCTTAGTCAAAAGGGATTTAAATTAGTCTTTGTATCAAACAAATTTGTATTAACTAAAAGTGGAATGCATGTGGGGAAGGGTTATATGAGCAATGAGCTCTTCAAAATAAATGTAATGACTATTGTACCTTCCAATATTAATAAAATTACATCTTCTGCTTATATGATTGAGTCATCTAATTTATGGCATGGTAGATTAGGACATGTTAATTATAATACTATACGTAGATTAATTAATATAGAATGTTTGCCAAAATGTGAGATTAAATCTAATCATAAATGTGAAATTTGCGTTGAGGCAAAACTTAGAAAATCTTCTTTTAAATCAATTGAAAGAAGTACAGAACCTCTTGAATTAATACACACTGATATTTGTGATTTAAAGTATATACAGGCAAGAGGAGGTAAGAAATACTTTATCACTTTTATAGATGATTGTACAAAATATTGTTTTGTTTACTTATTGAGAAGTAAAGATGAGGCTTTGAAAATGTTTAAACATTACAAAAATGAGGTTGAGAATCAACTTGATAAAAATATCAAGATAGTTAGAAATGATAAAGGTGGGGAATATGAATTTCCATTTGTTGAAATTTATTCACAACATGGTATAAAACACCAAACAACTGTGCCTTTATTCACCACAACAAAATGGTGTTGCAGAAAGAAAGAATAGAACTTTAAAAGAAATGATGAATGCATTGTTATTAAGTTCTGGGCTACCTCAGAATTTGTGAGGGAAAATAATTCTTTCAAAAAATTATATTCTCAACCGAATAACTCAAAAGAAGTCTAATGTTACACCCTATGAATTATGGAAAGAACGTATGCCGTCTTATAAACACCTAAAAGTATGGGGGTGTTTAGCAAAAGTAATGGTTCCTCCACCCAAAAAGGTGAAAATATGACCGAAAATAATAGATTGTATATTCATTAGTTATGCTAATAAAAGTAGTGCATATAGATTTTTGGTTAATAAATCAAAAATAGAGGAAATACATGAAAATATGATTATTGAGTCAAAAGATGCTGAATTCTTTGAAACAGTATTTCCTAATAAAAAGGAACAAGAGCAAAGTTCTAATGACCAAGAAACAAGTTCAAATAAAAGAACTTATAATGTTGTTAATGACAGTAATCATGATTTAGAAGATATTGATGAACCTAGACGTAGGAAATGTGCTAGAACATTAAAATCTTATGGTCCGAATTGTCTAACCTATTTGTTAGAAAATGAGCCTCAAACCTATAAAGAAGCAGTATCGAGTCCTGAAGCTCCATATTGGAAAAAGGCTATAAATAGTGAAGTAGAATTCATTTTGCATAATCATATGTGGGAATTAGTAGATCTCTCACCAGGCTCTAAACCTCTTGGATATAAGTGGATATTCAAGAAGAAAATGAAAGCAGATGGATCTATAGACAAATATAAAGCAAGACTTGTAATCAAAGGATACATGCAAAAAGAGGGTTTATATTATTTTGATACTTATTCTCCTGTGACAAGAATATCCTTAATTAGGATGTTAATAGCCATTGTAGCTATATATAATTTAGAAATACATCAAATGGATGTAAAAACAACTTTCTTGAATGGAGATTTAGAAGATGAAATTTACATGGAACAACCAGAAGGATTTATTATTCCAGGACAAGAAAAGAAAGTTTGTCGGCTTGTAAAGTCACTTTATGGATTAAAACAAGCACCTAAACAATGACATGAAAAATTTGATAATGCAATGTTATCAAATGGTTTCAAAATAAATGAGTGTGACAAATGTGTATATGTCAAGGACGCTAAGAATGAACATGTTATTATTTATCTTTATGTAGATGATATGCTCATTATGGGTAGTAATAATGAAATCATTAAAACTACTGAAAGAATGCTAAATAATATGTTTGACATGAAAGACATTATATTAGGAATTAAAATTTCTAAAACATCTGATGGATTAGTGTTATCACAATCATACTATATTGAAAAAATACTCAGGAAATTCAATCAATATGATTGTAATCCTGTGGGAACACCGGTAGATATAAATCTACACTTGTCTAAAAATAAAGGAGAGAACATATCACAACTTGAGTATGCACAAATAGTTGGAAGACTTATGTACTTAATGAATTGTACACGTCCTGACATAGCACAAGCTGTCAATAAATTGAGTAGATTTACAAGCAATCCAGAACAAGATCACTGGAAAGCGATTATAAGAGTTTTAAGGTATTTAAATTATAATCAAAATTTTGGATTGCCTTACTCAAGATATCCAGCAGTACTTGAAGGATACTGTGATGCGAATTGGATATCGGATACAAAAGACTCTAAATCCACAAGTGGTTTTATATTTACACTAGGTGGAGGAGCAATATCATGGAAATCTTCTAGACAAACATGCATTGCTCGACCAACGATGGAATATGAGTTTATTGCATTGGATAAGGCTGGAGAAGAAGCTGAATGGCTTCGTAATTTTTTAGAAGATATTCCTATGTGGCTTAAACCTATGCCACCTATTTGTGTCCATTGTGATAGTCAATCAGCGATTGGAGGGCACAGAGTCACATGCATAATGGTAAGTCTAGATATATTCGTCGTAAACATAATACCCAAAAATAATTGCTCTTTAACGACATTATATCTATTGAGTACATAAAGTCGAAAGAAAATATAGCGGATCCATTAACTAAAGGTTTGACTAGAGAGCAAGTAAAAATAACTTCGAGGGGAATGGGTTTAAAGCCTATAAACAAGGATCGTCATGATGGAAACCTAACCTAGTTGACTGGAGATCCCAAGATATAGGTTCAAAGGGACAACTAAATTGTGAACGATTCAATCAAATCATTATGAAGAAATTAATTTCTTATGCTCATTCCTATGATACGAGATAGTGATACCTGCAGCGGTTACATGATAAGTTATGCTTTTAATGATTATTAAATCTTGATAAACATGTGGAGTATGGCAGGATAATCTTATTAAGAATCACCTATGTGAGTGTGAACTTGGCCAATTCTATGAGAAAGATAAGGCTATACATCTCTAAAGCACTCATAATTCCGGGATTATTCAAGGCCAAAATGAAAAAAAAACACGAGGACCAAATAATGTCTAAAAAGATTGTGTGTGAATTACTATTGTCTCGATTTACACAAACGATTGGACAGTTCAAGACATCACGTTCACTGGACAACCAGTAAACCCGATAGTCTTACACAAGGGAAGGTTCAAAGCCAAAAGCTACATTTCTCGATACATATGATTTCTAATTCTGTCTCTCTCTCTCTCAGAGTCTGCATAACATTTACATAAGGCTGGCAGTCAATATTATTCATGTGGGGGAACTGTTAGTATTTGAGCATAAATAAATGTGGATGTCATTAATTATTTTTAATGATTCCATATATTAATGTATTCTACTCCATGAGTAGATTAAATTAAGTATCTGAAAGCTCAAATCCATGGAGTAATGAATGAGATATTAACTCCCAAAGATCACACTTGGAAATGATAAATGATAATAAATACATGTGGGAAAAACCAAGCCCCACATAGGTTAAGAATTAAAGTTTTTATATGTTTATATACAAGGAAAGTGCTCTTGGGTTTGGGCCCCAAGGGGCACTCCAATTTTGTGGAAGGGAGAGGACCTAGCCAAGGCTAGGTTTGAACCCACACGCGCGCGCCACCGCTACCGACCGGCCGGCCTGGCCTGGCTTTTGGCACGTGTGTCCTATATATAAATTTTTAGACAAAATTTATTTAAAATTTTTAATTAAAATTTATTAAAATTTTATTTATTATAAAAACTGTGTTGTTTTGAGAAACAATATTTATTATATTATAGCGGTATCAAAACTATGTCGTTTTGAGAATCGGTATCTGCTGAAAGGGTATAAGTCTGAACGGACAGTCCAAAACTACGTCGTTTTGTCGCGCCTTTTCTACTAAGGCTAAAACTACGGAGTTTTGGTTCTGCTAATACTAAAACTACGTCGTTTTATAGGTCCGAATAGACGCACTCATACTTCATATGATCAAAACTATGTCGTTTTGACCAAAGGATACCATAAATGCCTTTTCAATGGCATCCCATGCCTTTTCAAGGGCTAATTTGTGACGCCCCCAAAATAGGTATACATCACCCATTCTGAGTCGCCAAATACATGGTATAAAATTCAAATACAACTTAATTATATAACTGTAGTGTAAAATATGACAAAACATAAGCTGAGAGTTTTAATACGAATATTGTCTTCTTGACAGTATTCAAACTCAAATGGAGTCCTTATTACATTTATTATCACACTATTTCACTGAATAGTGAGGACTACTAATGCAAACATCTAGACCGTCACTCCGTCCCCCGACTAGTCCCAGCTATATTCTCATTTCCTGAAGAGAACAATGAAAACAAAGGGTGAGCTCAACTAGTCCAGTAAGAAATATTATGACTAAGATAATGCAGAATAAATTATCGTTAGCCTTCAACAGTGTTAAACTGATAAAATATAATAAACATCAAGTTTAACTGCAGCGGAACAAGAAATCCATTAAAAGAGTCAAGTAGAGTATGATATCTACTATCTTCTATGATTTAAAAAGGTTTTTCATCAACTTTATCGCTGAGACTCAGCTTAATAAATAAAACACATCATCGAATCATCCCTGCACCACGGCCAAGGATATTCATGTAATTATCAATGGTCATTATTATACCGAATAATCCTTGGTTATAATCATACCAACAACTGTCCATCAATGCAATACAGGCTAATGAGGACTTTTACCACATCATTTGTAACATTACGGGTCATGATTATACCGAATGATCCCTGATCATAATCATACCAATCAACAGTCCATCTATGCACGTAAGCCAAAGATGGCTTTCATCATAATAAAAGCATGAGGATGATGACAATAATATAAGAATTCAATTAAATGAAATCAAAGGATAAATTTTAAAGATTTATAATTTAATTAATCCAGAATTTAATAATGTTCAAATTGCCAACATGATACTACTTTGTGGAGTAAAATTGAAGAATGTTACTGTATCAAAAATGATTTGGACCGAAAAGAAATTAATTTTTGTTATGAATAGTACTCTGGGTGAACAGTACATCGTGAATAGTACTTCGAGAATAGTACTCTATGAATAGTACTTTGTAAATAGTACTTTGTGAATAGTACTTTGTGAATAGTACTTTGTGAATAGTATCTGTGAATAGTATTTTTATGAATAGTACCGTATAAATGAATAGTACTCATGGACAGTACTCCGACATAAAAAAAACTTAAAATTTAACAAGGATGTGCAGAAAATATCATTGTGAAGCGATACTAGATGAAGCGCAAATTTCAAGGATATTCTACTAATTTCACGTTGTATAGAAGCAATACTTTAACAGAATGATGGTATAATCAGGAATACAAGACGAAATAATATTACTCACATACTACAGAATATGGAAGAAAATATTATTCCTTATGAATACTGAAAAAAATAATATCCTTTACCTCAGAAGAAGACTAGATACTGGAATAGTGAAGTAGCAGACTTCTCTTCTTCTTTTTCTCTATAGCTTCTCTCTCTATAATTGCTCTTGTGAGTCTTAGTGAATTAGTAAGAATGAAAGAAGAATGAGCTTTTATTTATAGAAAAATATAGTTTCGATAATTGCACGTTTTGGGGCTCGAAATATTACAGTATAATTCCTTCATCTTTTCCTTCATTTTTAATTTAGTCCTGCAAGTATTTTCAAACTTGCACCACCTCTCCTAATAGTACATCTTGTGAATCAATAGTACAATCATGTGAATTAATAGTACAATCATGTGAAAAAAATAATTACGGTATAGTACCTTCATCTATACCTCTATTTTTAATTTAGTCATGCAAGTATTATCAATCTTGCACCACCTCTCCAAATAATACATGCATGTGAATTAATAGTACACACATGTGAACAAATAGTTATAAGCATGTAAATTAATAGCAATTAATTGCTCATTTATCCGATTAATTACTCGATTTGTCAATATAATCTCCAGATATCCATTATTATCGAAATAGATGTCGATTCCCAGTAACACTAATAATCCCAACATAATAGAAATATCAATTTCATCTTTAATCAACATGAACTTATTCATCGTTAATATTATAACTCACAATATTTAACAACTAGATCATTCCCAGGAAAGAGGGGGCTTTCTAATAAGGATTTCTTCCTATTGGCGCGCAATTAGGTGACCAAACCTCTCCTTGACAGAAATTTCTAGACATTGTCAATATTGCAAATAATAATATGAATAACTTTGTCGTCTCAATTATTGATTTAATAATATAAAATATTATGTAGATGGTACTGTGACAATAATTGAATTAATAATATGAAAGATATTATGCAACAATTACTGTAGCAATAATTGAGTATAACTAAGTGACTTCTCACGTAAGCATCAATAATCAATATTGTGTGCTACTATGTAACCACGTGTATTACTGTACTTTTACCACCGGGTAGTTCAACAGTTTAACGATAAAACTTTCGCCGTTATTTTTATAAAAATGTAATTATGTTGTTTTCTAACTACAACAATACTTTCGATGTGGGGTCCACCAAAGATTGTGCCGTCGTACGAATATTCCCTGTTAAAATGAATATTCCCCGACCAATCGAATATTATATATCCAATTGCTTACTTTGTAAAATTTGTAAATATTACTCAAAACTATAACATTAAATCAAATCCACACCATAATATTCAAAAATATATTTCGAGAAAAATTAATCTTTATTCATAAAAGTTGGGGATCTTATAACATCCCCTTCTTATGAAATTTCGTCCTCGAAATTAGGGTTCGTACCTGGTATGTCGAAGAGGTGAGGATACCTTAACTTCATTTCAGATTCTAACTCCCAGGTCATTTCCTCAACATCGTGGTTTCTCCATAAAACTTTGACTTGAGGTATAACCTTGGAGCGTAGAATATGATCCTTCTTATCCAAGATTTTAACAAGTACCTCTTCATACGTTAAATCTTCCAATATCTCGTCCGGTTCTAATTCAATAATGTAGTTCGGTTCTTTCTCATATTTACGTAACATAGATATGTGAAAAACGTTATGAACACGAGACATACTTTGTGGTAAGGCGAGTCTATAGGCCACAGTTCCTTTATGATCGAGGATTAAAAATGGGCCAATGAATCGAGGATTGAGCTTTCCTCTCTTTCCAAATCTCGTAACTCCTTTCCATGGAGCAACACGTAATAACACATGATCTCCAATATTGAATTCCACGTCCTTTCGATGAAGATCAACATAAATCTTTTGTCGATCTTGTGAGGTTTTTATACGTTACCGGATCGTTTGAATCTTTTCTGTAGTCATACGTACCAACTCCAGTCTTAACAACATTACTTCACCCACCTCATCCCAGCATACTGGAGAACGACACTTTCTTCCATACAATGCCTCAAATGGAGCCATACCAATACTTGATTGATAACTGTTATTGTAAGAAAACTCTACCAATGGTAAGAACTTGTCCCAACTTCCTTTGAAGTCAAGGACACAGAGTCTTAATAAATCTTCAAGAATTTGAATAGTCCTCTCTGACTGCCCGTCCGTTTGAGGATGATATGCCGAACTAAATCGTAAATCCGTGCCCATAGCTTTTTACAAACTAACCCAAAATCGTGAAGTGAATCTTAGGTCTCGATCAGAAACTATGGATACTGGTATACCATGCAATCTTACAATCTCGTTTATGTACATATGAGCAAGACGTTCAAGTGTATAAGTTTCTCGTATCGATAAAAAATGAGCAGACTTGGTCAATCTATCAACAATGACCCAAATCGCATCTATGCCTTGAGAAACCTTGGGAAGACCAGTAACAAAATCTATGGTAATGTGCTCCCACTTCCATTTTAGAATTTCAAGTGGTTGTAATAGACCTTTTGGCACTTGATGCTCTGTCTTGACTCGTTGACAAGTTAGACACCTTGAGATAAACCCTGCTATCTCTCTCTCCACCAAAATGTATGTAGAAGATCATGATACATTTTGGTACTCCCATGATGGATTGCAAACGGTGTGTTGTACGCCTCCATCATGATTTTATACTTCAACTCAGAATTGTTAGGAACACAAAGTCTGGAGTTGACTCGAAGTATTCCTTCTTCATCGATTCTTGCTTCCGGAATAGCACCTTCTTGCACTTTCTTCCTCATACGCATCAGCTCCAGGTCTGTAGCTTGAATAGCTTTAACTTTATCGATTAAAGTCGATTCTACTCGTATATTCACTATCATCACATGGGTCCCTGGAGTCTTTAACTCTATCTCTATCCTTTGTAAGTCATACAAAATGGGCCTTTGCATTGATATTATCGCACTCGTACCTGCATATGATCTTATACTCAATGTGTCAGCTACTACGTTCACTTTTTTAGGATGGTATTGAATGGTATGATCGTAATCTTTTAATAGCTCAAGCCATCGTCGTTGTCTCATGTTGAGTTCTTTTTAAGTGAAAAAATATTTGAGGCTTTTATGATCCGTATACATCTCCACCTTCACTCTATACAGGTAATGCCTCCAAATCTTAAGCACAAAAATGACAACTGCCAACTCTAGATCATGAGTAGAATAATTTCTCTCATATTCTTTGAGTTATCGTGAGGCATAGGCTATGACTTTCCCATGTTGCATGAGAACGCACCCTAAACCATTGCCTGAAGCATCGATGTATATGACAAATCTCTCTGAACCAGCTGGTATTGTCAAAACAGGTGCTAAAATGAGCCTCCTTTTGAGTTCTTGAAAACTCTTCGCACATTCCCCGCTCCAATCGAATTTTGTATCTTTTGAGTCAGCTGAGTTAACGAAGTAGCGATTCGATAATAACCAGCTAAGCCGAGAAAGCTACGTACTTCGGTCACTGACTTAGGTTGCTCCCAGCTTTGAATTGCTTCAATCTTTGTCGGGTCAAAAGATATTATGTGATTTGATATTACGTTCCCAAGGAATGCTACTTCCTCAAGCCAGAATTCGTATTTCTTCAACTTGGCATATAACTTATTTTCGCGAAGCTTTTAGAGTATCAGCCTCAGGTGTTGCTCATGATCTTCACGACTTTTGGAGTAAATGAGGATGTCATCAATAAAGACGACCACAAAGTGATCCAAATATTCCATGAATACTCGGTTCATCATAACCATGAAGGCAGCAGAAGCATTAGTCAATCCAAAAGACATGACTAGGAATTCGTAGTGCCCGTACCGAGTTCTGAAAGCAATCATTGTAATGTTATCAGTTTTATTCTTCAACTAGAACGAACATCCATCTTTGAAAAGAATTTGGCGCCTTGCAACTGGTCAAACAGGTCATCAATGCGAGGGAACGGGTACCTATTTTTGATGGTGACATGATTTAACTCCCAATAATCAATACAAAGTCGCATACTTCCATCTTTCTTCTTCACGAATAGAATAGGAGCACCCCAAGGAGACGTACTAGGTCGAAAAAAATCGATGTCTAACAATTTCTGCAGTTGGGTTTTTAACTACTGAAGTTTAATAGGAGCCATTCGATACGGGCCTTTGGAAATAGGTTTTGTACCGGGTTCAAGGTCGATACCAAACTCAATTTCACGCTCCGGGGGTAGACCAGGAAGTTCTTCGGGGAATACGTCAGGAAATTTATTAACAATAGAAATATCATTCAAATATGACGTATTTTTGTTTTAATCTGTGACAAGGGCTAAGAAAGCTTGACATCTATTTTTTAATAAACGAATAGCTTTATGGCTTGATATGACAGTGATTGACTTTAGTGGTTTGGTTGCTTAAATTCGCATAATAGGTTGGTTAGGAATATGAAAGCTAACAACATTACGAAAATAATCAATTTTTGCATGATGAGTTGTTAACCAATCAATCCCTAAAATCACATCAAATGCAAGTATTTTTAAAGAAATAAGATCGACAGGTAATGTGAGGGTACCGATTTGAACCAAATAAGACTTATAAATAGTGGATGTAATGAAGGTTTCTCCCAACGGAGTTTCAATAGATAAGTCAAAGTCTAATTTCTTCGGAGTTAAATTTAAACGTTGAGCGCAAGTAGGAGAAATAAAAGAATGGGTAGAACCGGTATCAAATAAGGTATAGACTTCGCTAGAGTTTATGATTAGCTTACCCGTGATCACCTCGTTCGGATTCCTCACTTTTTGGGAGGTTATGACAAACGCTCTCCCTTGAACTACCGGTTTTGTCTTGTCTAGGACGGCCTTTGATACCTCCATCCCAGCTGGACTTGACTTCGGTGCACGATAAAATTGGGAAAGGTGACCTTCTCTTCCGTAATTATAACACGCTTTGGATTGCTGTATACATATCTGACTGATATGTCCCTCCCCTCCATATTTGTAACATATGATTGGTTATTGTTCCCCTTCCTTAACAACAGGTGCTGGTGATGATGTCTTTCTATTATTATTGAATCTCCTCTTCTTGAAATTTCTACTTCTATTATCTTGTCCATGATTACCACCGAAGTGATTACCATTTCTAGCATATTGATTCCCTCCACGTTTGTTGTCACCGTTTCGATGACTGCTACCACTGGTATTATCATTTTGCTGGCTGCTCTCTCTTGGTTAGGTTAACTCGTTATCGCGCTTCAATAACTGAGCCTTATTTACAATATCTGAATACAAACACAATTTGTGAGAAATTAAGTATTGACGTATCTCGGGTTTCAAACCTCTTAGAAACATCCACGTCATTCTCTCCTCATTATCAACCAAGTGGGACGTCAACCGGGATAACTCGACAAACTTAGCTTCGTACTATGACACGGTCATATTGTTCTGCTCCAGCTTGATGAACTCTACCTCCTTCATGTGACGAATACTTTCGGAAAATTACTTGTCGTTGAACAGTTCTTGGAATTTCTCCCAAGACATCTTCAGTGCGGCAGGTTGAGTACGCTTTACAGATTCCCACCAGTAATCCGCTTCTCCTCGCAACATAAAGGTGGCAAAGCGAACCTTTTACTACTCGGAGCATCCCAAGACATCAAATATCTTGGTGATCTACTTTATCCACGTCTCCGCCTTAAGTGGTTTTGGCTCTCCAATAAACTCCGGTTGTCCCAGCTCCTTGAACTGTTTTGCAGTTACCATTCGAGAGTTACCAGTGTTTCCACCTGCATTTTGAACAGGAGTCGTTCTCACCTGATGTTGCATGAATTGCATAAAGCCTCTGAACATCCCATCGTTCATCATTTGGTCAGCGTTGTTATTTTCCTGAGGATTATTGCCATCCTGATGCACATTATCCTGGGTTTTGATCGTTGGTGACTCAACGGTCTCATGTGCTTCATTGCTTATCTCAACATTTTCGGATGCCATTTTCAAATACTGCCACAAAACAAGGGTTAATTGACATGTCATATATTATCGCTATACTCTGAACGACCAAATTAAATACCAAATAAACTTAGGTATATCATACTAGCGAAGAAATTCCCCGTCTCTCCCCTCCTAGTTCTTGTCTCATATCTCAGCCAGGGATCATATCCCTAAGCTTTGATACCAACTGTGACGCCCCCAAAATAGGTATACATCACCCATTCTGAGTCGCCAAATACATGGTGTAAAATTTAAATACAACTTAATTATACAACGGTCGTGTAAAATACGACAAAACATAAGCTGAGAGTTTTAATACGAATATTGTCTTCTAGACAGTATTCAAACTCAAATGGAGTCCTTATTATATTTATTATCACACTATTTTACTGAATAGTGAGGACTACTAATACAAACATTTAGACCGTCACTCCGTCCCCCGACTAGTCCCAACTATATACTCATTTCCTGAAGAGAACAATGAAAATAAAGTGTGAGCTCAACTAGCCCAGTAAGAAATATTATGACTAAGATGATGCAGAATAAATTATCGTTAGCCTTCAACAGTGTTAAACTGATAAAATATAATAAACATCAAGTTTAACTACAGCGGAACAAGAAATCCATTAGAAGAGTCAAGTAAAGCATGATATCTACTATATTCTATGATTTAAAAAAGTTTTTGTAACAACCCGATATTTTTTATACAAATAAATTAAAAATTTTGCGTACAATTTTTTTTTTGTATTTATTAAAATAAATATGGGGAATATGTGCTAAGATAATGTGTGTATATTTATGTGATATATTTATTACATGAATGATTTTAAATAATTTTATTTTAGAACTATTAATTGTTATAAACTATATTATTATAATAATTAATTTTATAGTAGAAACGTTTTTATTAATTATTTTCCATGAAAATATAATTATATATTATTAAAATAATATATGAAATAATTTTTAGAATTATTATAATAATTATTTTATTATATGAATTTTGTTCAGATTATTAAGTTAATTATTTTTAACTTAATTAATAATGTTAAGTATGACAGATAAATCAAATATGGAATCCAAACCCTAATTTTTAGATTTTGATCAAGGCATGAGAATAATAATATAATATAAATTATATTTTAATTTTTCAGTGCTATAAATATGTACTGTATATGTGGACCAATAAGGGTTGGTCAATTATGGTGTTATGTGACAAACCCTTGTATTACTGTGTCAAACCCTAATTAAAAATTTTAGGAACTAAGTGTATTTTATTTAAACCCTAAATGATAGCTTCGTAACCTAATTATACATTAGGTGAGATAATTAAATAACCTAAGGGTTGTGGTAATAAGGAAGGGTTAGTATTTAATATGTATACTGTGACAACCCCAAAATAGGTCCATTCCACCCAACCCATTCTGAGTCGTCAAATACATGGTACAGAAAACAACTACAACTTTATTACAACAATTGTCGTGCAAAATACAACAACACATATGCTGTGAGTTTGGATACAAATATATACCAAATGTGACTCATGTTCCAACCGTGGACATCACCTCACAATGACACCTTACATAAAGGTATAGTCAAAAACTGTTTTAGAAATTAGAATCTTTGGGAAATGCTCAAGGAAACCTTCGTATATGGGAGGTCATGCTTCTAGGTTATGATAGATATCATATGGCCACAAAATTATCCTTGGTTGACCCAATAGACCCCAAAGAAAAACGAGAAGATTACTATCATATTCTTCCCAATGGTGAGTCTTCTCTTGACTTATCATTATCTCCACTGTCTCTAATTGAGAATTATACTTCAAACAAACACCAAGATTATATAGGTAGTGCTCGTAGATATACTCAGCAAGTGGATGAGCACAATCCTGTCTTATGATGACACGAGGTTGTATGTCGTTAGACATCTTGTATGATAGTGTCAAACCACCCTTCCAACGTTGGGTACACCTTATCCTATTAGATTCACCAAATAAAACTACTAAATGAACTTTTCTATACTGCTTCGGGAGAACATCCACAGATAGAGACCACCGTTCTATTTCTCCGTTACCCTCGCTCGACCCAGCTACACTCTTATTACCTGAAAGGAATTGTGAAGTAAAAGGGTGAGCACAACTAGCTCAGTAAAGAATATCATGACTAAAGATAATTAAATTATCAATAGCCTTCATCAATAATAAATCAGAGATTTAGAACATATGGTAAATGATAAAAATTTCAACCATAGTTGCAGCGGAACGAGCAATCCATTAGAAGAGTCAAATAGATCATAAAGTCTATTATCTTCTCCACGTTAAAAATCCATCAACAATGTTTTATCCCTGTAACATCAATCAACAATTCTGGTCCACAATCATATGAATAACTCATAATCATAACTATAGTTCTAAATTCCTCTTCTCATCCAGGACGAAGATAATTTTTATCACCTATCTTTACCTGAAACATCAAAGATCATGGTTACACCAAATCACATTTCCTGTTCATAATCATACGAATAACTTCATCTTTGCACTACGGCCATAGATATTCATTTGTATCACCAGTTGGTCATGTTCATCTCAACATTTGTTCATCTTTGCACTACTGGCCAAAGATATTCAACAACATGTCATCTTTGCACTACGGGCCAAAGATATTCATCAACAATTCATCTTTGCACTACAGGCCAAAGATATTCCTCAACCGTTCATATTTGCACTACGGCCAAATATATTAATATCTCAAAGAAATATATAATCATTTCAGAATTTATATAAACAATAATTATAACCATGTTGATCAATTCACCTTTGCACTTAAGCTAAAGATATTCACTTATAAATTCAATGGTCATGATCATACCAGTCAACAATTCAACTTTGCACTACTGGCCAAAGAGAACCCATAGTCATGATCATACCAATAATTTACCCATCTTTACACTCAAGCGAAAGAGAATTTCAACATCAAGGTTATAAAAATGTTATATATGATAATAAAAACAATATGATCAAAACATGGATTTAATTTCAAGAGCAATATTCATAAATCAACTATAATTTGGTTAGAAAAAGAAACCAATTTTGTCGTGAATAGTAACTCGTGAATAGTAACTCATGAATAGTAACCCCGACATGAAAAAGGTAGAAATTCCACAATAATATACATACCAATATTTCGGTATAATAATATTGAAAGAATAATATTCTTAAGCTTATAAACAATTTATTTAACTTGTTTACACTTTACTAATTAATGCATTTAATCATCATAAAACGCCAACTCTTAAGATTTCAACATCAATAACTAAAACCCTCATCAAAAATCTGCATATACCTCATATATAGGATTCTCAAGCCATAAAATCCTATTTTCCAATTTTCTTACTTCATATAACATATTTAATTCATTTTCTCATAACTAGACTATTTTCATAAAAAATACCAAATCCGTTCCAAAAATATTTCTTTTCTGGAATTTAGCATAATATAGTCCCATAGTGAACATATATTTTTCTCAGAATTTTTATAAGTCATTTACTATTTTCCACATGGCCAAAACAGCCGAATATTTAGACATTTATCAAAAATTATACTTTTGTCCAAAAATTCTGAAATTTACAGAGTATACTTCTATCATATACATGTACTCCCAATAAAAATTTCATCAATTTTAGAGTTAACCACAAGGAATTATAAGCGTTTACTTTTAAAATAGTCTTTTTCCGTAAAATTCATAACTCTTAATCTATACATCCAAAAATCACCATTTTTGGACACAATCAAGAAAACTCATCAAAATATCATTTCAAATTTTTCCAGAATTTTTGAAGGTCAGAAAAATTACAAAACTGAAAAACATAACAACCCTTAAAATTCCTTTCTATCCCTTACCTCAAAAGTGCAGTATTTCTGACTAGAATGCAAAGCCGAAGGAAACTTGCACTGAATAGCAACTCTCAAAGTATCTAAATACTCACAAAATATACTTCATAATATAGAGAGAGAAAGAGAAAAAGCTTATGTTTCTGGTGTGATTTTCAATTCTAACTTAGCCCTCTATTTATAGGAAAATTTTGGTAGGTTTGACCTGCAACCTGATGGTTTTACCTGCTACTATTCCCACCCACCACATTTGAAATATAATTCAGCACATTTCTTTATCAACCACAAGTGGGGCCCACCAATTCTAAAATTTTCTACCAAAATGATAAACTCCGAAAATTCAACAATTTCTGAACCAGTCATTTCGTAAAATTCATAATAAATCATACGTTCATTTTTAACGGTTCAAAATTTGTGGACATATACTCAACTTATATAGGTATAACATATCCAAATATTACCACGATCTAACGGTCGGATTAAAAATTATAACCCCCACAAAATATCTCAAAAATCCTGATTTTTAATACCTCCATTCCGACAAAAATACTGATAAAAACCTCAACATTAACTCCTTCATTTTTAACCACAAAAATATATCCCTCATTTATATCCACATAATATAAATATTTTCTTATCATATGAATCAATAATTAATTATTCACAAATAATTTTACAGAATCACATTTATGACAACCAGGCCGTTCCCAGGAAAGAGGGGGCTTTCCAATAAGAATTTTTCCTTACTGGCGCGCAATTAGGTGACCAAACCTCTTCTTAGACAGAACTTTCTAGACATTGCCAATAATGTTATCTAATAATATTATTCAAATAATATGAATTATTGATCTGATAATGGGAAATACTGTGCAGTGACAATTATTGAACAACAATAATATAAAATTTTAACGTAGCAATTATTGAATTAATAAAATAAAATATTGAACAGTAATTACTGTAACAATTATTGAGTAGTGCCTTCTTACGTAAGAATCAATAATTTCAAAAATACTATGCAATACCGTGTGCTACTGTGTAATAACGCGTATTACTGTATTTTAACCACCGGGTATTCCAACAGTGTTAACGGTAACAACTACGCCGTTAAATATAAAAACTCAATTTTTGTCGTTATCTTCATCCGACAGTTATTCGTTATGGGGCCCACAAATAGCTGCGCCGTCGTACGAATATTCCCCGACAGAAAGAATATTTCACGACCAAACGAATATTCCCCGACAACAATGATTATTTTATAACCACTTGCTTATTTTGAAAAAAAAAATTCACATATCACCCTTAACTTTAACATTTATCAATTTAACCATTTACTGAATAGTAATTATAAGAAAAATTGAATACTTTTATTTCATAAAATTCAGGGTCTTACATATACTAACTTAAGTGGATAATCTGGTTATTTCAAGTGACTAATAATTTTAAACCTATTTCTAGTAAACCTAATTAGGTTATTAGCTAAAGTCACATGTATAAGTAATTAAATTTCATAAGATTGAGAATGAAAATCTTAAATAAACAATTTGGGTAACATATATTAAAATTTTTAGACTATGTACATTACATGGCCCAAAACAATTAAAGGAGATGCCCAAAAGAAATAAAATGCAAACCAATACTTAGTCTACTTGATTAAGGGTATTTTAGACTTTTGATTAATCAAATTTGTGCATTAAAATAAAAGCAAAATGGAGGAGATAATGGAGCAAGGGGGACCAGCCATATTAGGCCTTTTAAGGCAACAAAGTTAAGATAATCAAGTTCCATAAGTAGTAAGTCTTACACACAAGGACAAGTGTGTCATGCTCCCATTGGTTGAAGATCTACTTAGCACCTTTAATCACATGGTTAGGCTTAATTGAAAGAGATATGGTGAAGTCTTTTATCCATGGGACAACCAAAGTATGGGGGATAATAGTGTTATCACACATTCATTTGCTAGACATCTTTCATTTCTCTTATCATTCTTCTTCTTCTTTTCTCCTAAGCTAGCAACATACAAGAGAGAAAAGAGAGAGAGAGGGTTCGATTTTTAGTTAGAGAGAGAGAGAGAGAGGTGTGCTAGTTTGATTATGCACCCTAAGCTTATACTCTACTTTGGTAAATTAAGGAAGGTTGCCACTAAATCAAAGTATAACCTAATCTTCATCTTCTTCTTCTACTTTGAATTATAGCTTGATTTGTTGGGATTATGAACTAATACTCAAAATACCCTAGTTCTACATATCATCATGTATCGAACTAAGTATCTTGAGTGTTAGATCAAAGGCTTAGAGGAAGAAAATGAGCATATGTGCTCCAAGGGGTGAAACCTTATTTTTCTTCCACTAAATCTTGTATAACTTAAGTTTTACAACTTGGATTTGTGATCCGTCGATGAAGGGTGCTAGATACATGAGTTATCTAGTAAACTCAAGTGGTAGAACACAAATCTAGCAAGTATTGAAGCCATGAGGGCTATTTTTCCCAAAATAGTCTACATAGAAAGTTTAGGTTTTGAAACCTTAAAATAGCTGCTGTTTCTGTTTTTCTTGAGGCTGTTTTGGTCAGTTCCTAGTCTTTTTAAAATCTGGGAAAAATCACAGAGGTACCTTAAGAAGTTATCTACATGTAGGAAAAAGAACGGACGCATTTTGATTTATAGGTTGTGCGTAATGGCTATTTCCGTAAAGGACTCCTAAATATTAACACTCGAATTTCTCACTGTGTATACACTGGAAAATTCCGAAATGTTTACAGTAGATTCATATATGTTATGAGAGTATACCCTGAAAATTTTAGATTTTTCTAGGCAAAACTCGATTTATGAAAAATGAAGCAAGATCTGAGTGTTTTGGCCACTTTAAAATTAGTAAATCATTTTCTAAAATTTCAGAAAAATTTGGGGATCATTGTTGGGTCATATACTGTCTTAAACCAGAAAAGAAGAATTTTTGAAATCAGTTTGGTATTTTTTTTCTAAAAATAATGAAGTTATGAATAAAAGAAAATAAATAGTTAAGTGATGTCTTAAATAAGAAAATTGTGATTTTAATGCTTGAATACTCCTAATATATAATATTGTGACTACTTTAGGGCATTTTGGTAATTTATAATAAGAAATATTATTTATGACCTTTTATAGATATTAAATAAGTGGTTTTGTAAAGGGTGAACAATTAGAATAAATTGTTTATTGATCAAATAAATTATTAAAATGTTATTATGATATTAATAATATTAGAATATGATATTGTTAAGTAAATAAAAATATTAAGATTAAAGCTTCATTAAAATACTATTAAAATGATTAATAATATTAGATTAAAGTATTAATCTTAGATTAAAATATTATTAAAAGATTAATAATATTAAATTAAAGTATTATTGGATGATTAAAATATTATTAAGTAAATAATAATATTCGAGATTAAATAAAATTTTAGTAAAAATATAATAACATTTGTAAAGGAATAAAATATTATTAAATGACTAATAATATTAGTAAATAAATAAAATATTCATACTATTGGTAAATGAATTAAGGTATTATTAATTGATTAATGATAACTAAATCATAAGTAAGATATTATTAAAGTAATAATATTAATGATAATTATTTAAAAATAATTTTAAACGTTTTAAAAATCATTTAAGGGTAATATAAATGTTTTAAAAATATTTTGAGTTATTATAAATAACTTTAATATTTTGGCAATGGTTTCATTAATAGTTTAATAATAATTAAATGATAATAGAATTATTTGATATTTAAATTATTTAATAATGATTTCGGTGTTTGAAAATTCATGATAAATTTAGTAAATGTCTATTAAGTCATTTAAAATAATATGACTGATACTTACGGATATTGAACGTTGGAATAGAATCTTAGACTCGATAATTACTCGATAAAGCTATCGGTACACCGACATGTTTCAAAAATTAATCTGGACTTAGATATTTTGACTGTATTAATATTTATTTGTGATGCAATGACTGTTGAACATGTGAGATAATGTGATTATGTTATGTGCTGACTGCGAAATGTAGTATTATATGTTATAGTATATTGTTCTAACCGAACGAATGATCTGATTAATGATAGGTCGTGATATAAAAGATAAAACTAAGTTGCGTATTGTAAGCAGCGCATCAGGCAAGTATCCTACCTTTGCATTTTCTTTATGCAATGGACATGAGTAAGAAAATTTCAGAATTATATTATTACTGTACAGATTATTAATCTTATATTATATACGCTCATAGATTGTCAACATGTTAGTATATGGCAATTCAGATATATATTGTGTTCGTTAATTTCTATAAATGGTTATACAAGTGTCCCCACTTGAATAATCATTACATTTAATCACATGTTGATACACCTTTGTTAATTACCCGTATATATATATATATATATATATATATATATATATATATATATATATATATATATATATATATATATGTTGAATTATAGATTATTGTTGAACAAGATAAAATCTTATTATTATCCAACCGAATTGCTTTGGTTTGGAACCTCGACAAGTATAAACATCCCTTACACGGGAAAGATTTTATGCACCCAAGGTGGACAGAGTGAACGATAACATCGTTCTTGCATGTAGTATTAATAAATACAGGGTACAACGGGCTGATCACCCTCGTGCCCGTAAGTTATGACGGTTTACAGATGAAGTTCTGTTTAACCTTTTCGAAAATGAAAACAATGTTCATAGTATGTCTCCTTAACCCTATTTATAGTCAGTACGTAGTTTTAAAAATTTGAAAGAGGGTTGTTATGTTATTATTATCGGTTCAGATTACTTTACAACTATTGATTTGTTGTAGAAGGATAGTATAAAGAAAATATTTAAATTCTTTCAGCTTATATATATATATATATATATATATATATATAATTGTTATTACTTGCTGGGCACTCAAATGCTCATCCTTGCTTAATTTAAATATTTTCAGCTAAGTGTGAATAACCTGAAGGCTCTGCTAAGAACAAGGGAAAGTGAAAGGTTGTTGAATGATTTCAATGTTATCTTATGTAATAATTTAATATTATTAAGACAATATTATATATTTATTATCATGTATTGTAAGGAATGATTAAATGTTACGTACTTGGGAGCTAGATTTTGATAATTATGTAAATTAAGCTTAATATTTATATTATTGTTATTATTCTTAGTATTATTCCGCGCATAGAAATGGTATCGTGAAGCACTGAATTCAGGTTTCAAGTACCTGGATTTGGGGGCTTTACAGTTTTTCATCAAATTTATCGCCGAGACTTATCTTAATAAATAAACCACATCAGCGAATCATCCTTGCACAACGGCCAAGGATATTCATGTAATCATCAATGGTCATGATTATACCGATTAATCCCTGGTTATAATCATACCAACAACTGTCCATCAATGCACTACAGGCCAATGAGGACTTTTACCACATCATTTGTAACATTACGGGTCATGATTATACCGAATGATCCATGTTCATAATCATACTTATCAACAGTCCATCTATGCACGTAAGCCAAAGATGACTTTCATCATAATATAAGCATGAGGATGATGACAATGATATAAGAATTCAATTAAATAAAATCAAATGATAAATTATAATGATTTATAATTTATTTTATCCAGAATTCAATAATGTTCAAATTTCCAACATGATACTTCTTTGTGGAGTAAAATTCAAGAATGATACTGTATCAAAAATGATTTGGACCGAAAAGAAATCAATTTTTATTATGAATAGTACTCCAGGTGAATAGTATCCTGTGAATAGTACTTTAGGAATAGTACTATGTGAATAGTAATTTATGAATAGTACTTTGTGAATAGTATCTATGAATAGTACTTTTGTGCATAGTACCGTATAAATGAATAGTACTCATGGACAGTACTTTGGCATGAAAAACTTAAACTTTAACAAGAATGTGCAGAAAAGATCCTTGTGAAGCGATACTAGATGAAGCGCAAATTTCAAGGATATTCTACTAATTTCATGGAGTATAGAAGCAATACTTTAACAGAATGATGGTATAATCAGGAATACGAGACGAAATAATATTACTCACATACTACAGAGTATGGAAGAAAATATTATTCCTTATGAATACTGAAAAAAATAATATCCCTTACCTCAGAAGAAGACTGGATACTGGAATAGTGAAGTAGCAGACTTCTCTTCTTCTTTCTCTCTATAGCTTCTCTCTCTATAATTGCTCTTGTGAGTCTTAGTGAATTGGTGAGAATGAAAGAAGAATGAGCTTCTATTTATAGAAAAATATTATTTCGATAATTGCTCGTTTTGGGGCTCAAAATATGACAATATAATACCTTCATATTTTCCTTCATTTTTAATTTAGTCCTGCAAGTATTATTAAACTTGCACCACCTCCCCCAATAGTACATCTTGTGAATCAATAGTACAATCATGTGAAAAAAATAATTACGGTATAGTACCTTCATCTATACCAAAAATTTTAATTTAGTCATGCAATTATTATCAATCTTGCACCACCTCCCCTAATAGTACATGCATGTGAATCAATAGTACACACATGTGAACAAATAGTTATAAGCATGTGAATTAATAGTAATTAATTGCTCATTTATCCGATTAATTACCCGATTGGTCAATATAACCTCCAAACATCCATTATTATCGAAATAGATGTCGATTTTCACTAACACTAATAATCCTAACATAATATAAATATCAATTTCATCTTTTTTCAATACAAACTTATTCATCATTAATATTATAACTCACAATATTTAACAACCAGATCATTACTAGGAAAGATGTGGCTTTCCAATAAGGATTTCTCCATATTGGCGCGCAATTAGGTGACCAAACCTCTCATTGACAGAACTTTCTAGACATTGTCAATATTGCAAATAATAATATGAATAAATTTGTCGTCTCAATTATTGATTTAATAATATAAAATATTATGCAGATGATACTGTGACAATAATTGAATCAATAATATGAAAGATATTATGCAGCAATTACTGTAGCAATAATTGAGTATAACTGAGTGACTTCTCACGTAAGCATCAATAATCAATACCGTGTGCTACTATGAAACCACACGTATTACTGTACTTTTACCACCGGGTAGTTCAACAGTTTAACGGTAAAACTTTCGCCGTTATTTTTATAAAAAGATAATTATGTCGTTTTCTAACTACGACAATACTTTCATTGTGGGATCCACCAATGATTGTGTCGTCGTACAAATAATTCCTGTTAAAACGAATATTCCCCGACCAATCGAATATTATATAACCACTTGCTTACTTTGTAAAATTTGTAAATATTACCAACAACAATAACATTAAATCAAATCCATACCATAATATTCAAAAATATATTTCGAGAAAAATTAATCTTTATTCATAAAAGTTGGAGATCTTACATAAGTGCCCATCCGAAGGGGCACCAACCCCTCCTATAAATAGATAGGAGGGGGCATCCTTCATACTCACTCATTTCACAAGCAACTAAGCATTTATTAGTCTTTTAGTATTCTATTTTCTCAACAGTTTCATAGTTCTAAAAAGAGAGAGTTAGAGCATTTAGTTTTTGGTTCGTAGAGTGTACTTTTTGTAGTACTGCTAAAGTATACGGTGGCATTGTATCCTGAGAGACAAGTGCTATCAACTCTAAGCACCACACGGGGGGCATAATTATCTTAAGGACATAGTACTAAGTACTAGCTTTGACAAATTATTTTTTACAAGATAAGTTCATATAAATATATATATTTTCAAGAAATATGGATACCAATTTTGTTACTATAATTGGTTCTTCTTCTACACCTTCTATACCAAATGTTGCTGTGAACCATGGTGAAAAACCAGAAAAGTTTAATGGAACAGAATTTAAAAGATGTCAACAAAAGATGTTATTTTATCTTACTACTTTGAACTTAGCGAGGTTTCTTCACGAAGATCCCCCTGTACTCAAAGAATGAAATAGACAGGCAAGTTGTTGCCGCAATAGATGCAGTAAATAAGGATTGGTGCGGAAAAGAAAAGAGGCGTCCCCTCTTCTTCTCATCATATTAAAGGGGCACGACTCTGTATGAGGCTCATACTGCAGAGCAAGCGAAGAAAACGTAAGGGTACGCGTTAGCACTCCTGGAAGAAAACGGGCTAGCTAACCTTATTGAAAACTCAAGGAATTATTATCGCTTAGCTCTTGTGCAAAGGAAAGCCTTGATCAATATGAGAAAGATGCGCTCAAGCATGCGAAGAAAGTCGACCTTACTCAACAAGCACCTTTATTAGTAAGGTTGCTTGTTACATGCATATTTTTTGTGTCAAAATTATATCCTTAATGTAAGACCCCAAATTTTATGAAATGAAAGTATTCAATTTTCTTATTATTATTATTATTATTATTTTATTTAGTAAATGATTAAATTGATAAATGTTAAAGTTAAGGGTGACATTTGAAAATTTTGCAAAGTAAGCAAGTTAATATAAAATATTCGTTGTGTCAGGGAATATTCGATTGGTCGGAAAATATTTATTTTAACAGGGAATATTCGTACGACGACACAATAATTGGTGGACCTCACAACGGAGGTACTGTCATAGTTAGAAAACGACTGAAATATTTTTATAAAAATAATGTCGAAAGTGTTACCGTTAAAACTGTTGAACTACCCGGTAGTAAAAGTACAGTAATACACGTGGTTGCATAGTAGCACACGGTATTGATTATTGATGCTTACGTAAAAAGTCACTCAGTTATACTCAATTATTGCTACAGTAATTGTTGCATAATATCTCTCATATTATTGATTCAATTATTGTCACAGTATCAATATTTTATATTATTAAATCAATAATTGAGACGACAAAGTTATTCATATTATTATTTTCAATATTGACGATGTCTAGAAAGTTCTGTCAAGGAGAGGTTTGGTCACCTAATTGCGCGTCAATAGGGAGAAATCCTTATCGAAAAACCCCCTCTTTCTTGGGAATGATCTGGTTGCTAAATATTGTGAGTTATAATATTAATGATGAATAAGTTCATGTTGATTAAAGATTAAATTGATATTTCTATTGTGTTGGGATTATTAATGTTAGTGGAAATCGACATCTATTACGATAATAATTGATGTCTGGAGGTTATATTGACCAATCGGATAATTAATCGGATAAATGAGCAATTAATTGCTATTAATTCACATGATTATAACTGTTTGTTCACATATGTGTACTATTAATTCAAATGCATGTACTATTAGGGGAAGTGGTGCAAGTTTGATAATACTTGCAGGACTAAATTAAAAATGAAGGAAAAGATGAAGATATTGTACTATAATATTTCGAGCCTCAAAATGTGCAATTATCGAAACTATGTTTTCCTATAAATAGAAGCTCATTCTTCTTTCATTCTCACTAATTCACTAAGACTCACAAGAGCAATTATAGAAAGAGAAGCTATAGAAGGAGAAGCTTTAGAGAGAAAGTAGAAGAGAAGTCTGCTACGTCACTATTCTAGTATTCAGTCTTCTTCTGAGGTAAGGGATATTATTTTGTTCAGTATTCATAGGAATAATATTTTCTTCCACACTCTGTAGTATGTGAGTAATATTATTTCATCTCGTATTCCTGATTATACCCTCATTTTGTTAGAGTATTGCTTCTATACTCCGTGAATTTAGTAGAATATCCTTGAAATTTACGCTTCATCTAGTATCGTTTCACAATGATATTTTCTGCACATTCTTGTTAAACTTTAAGCTCTTCATGTCGGAGTACTGTCCATGAGTAGTGTTCATTTATACGGTACTATTCACAAAAGTACTATTCACGGGTACTATTCATAAAGTACTATTCACGAGTACTATTCATAAAGTACTATTCATAGAGTACTATTCCTGAAGTACTATTCACAGGATACTATTCACCCGGGTACTATTCACCCAGAGTACTATTCATAATAAATATTAATTTCTTTGCTGCCCATATCATTTTTTATACAATATTCTTATATCATTGTCATCATCCAAATGCTTATATTGTGATAGAAGTCATCTGTGTCTTACGTGCATAGATGTACTATTGATTGGTATGATTATGACCAGGGATTATTCGGTATAATCATGACCGTAATGTTATAAATGATGTGGTTAAAATTCTCATTGGCCTGTAGTGCCTTGATGGACAGTTGTTGGTATGATTATGACAAGGAATTATTCGGTATAATCATGACCATTGATGATTACATGAATATCCTTGGCCCGTAGTATAGGGATGATTCGATGATGTGGTTTATTTATTAAGCTGAGTCTCAGCAATAAAATTGATGATAAACTTTTTAAATCATAGAAGATAATAGATATCATGTTCTACTTGACTCTTCTAATGGATTGCTTGTTCCGCTGCAGTTAAACTTTATGTTTATTATATTTTATCAGTTTAACACTGTTGAAGGCTAACGATAATTTATTCTGCTTTATCTTAGTCATAATATTTCTTACTGGGCTAGTTGAGCTCACCTTTTTGCTTTTATTGTTCTCTTCAGGAAATGAGAACGTAGCCGGGACTAGTCGGGGAACAGAGTGATGGTCCGAGATGGTGGCTATAGTAGTCCTCACTATTTTATGAAATAATGTGATAATAAATATAATGAGGACTTCATTTGAGTTTGAATACTGTCTATGAGATAATATTCGTGTAAAAACTCTAAGCTACACTTTTGTCGTAATGTATAAAAGAAGTTTGTATTTGATTTATGTACCATGTATTTGGCGACTCAGAATGGGTGATGTATACCTATTTTGGGGGCGTCACAGTTGGTATCAAAGCTTAGGGATATGATCCCTGGCTGAGATGTGAGACAAGAACTAGGAGGGGATAGATGGGGAATTCCTTCGCTAGTATGACCTACCTAAGTTTATTTGAGTCACCAACGATCAATACCCAGGATAATGAGTATCAGGAAGGCAATAATCCTCTTTTAAATAACAACACCGACCAAATGACGAACGATGGTATGTTTAGGAACTTTTTAGAATTTATGTAACACCAAACGAGAGAGACTCTTGTTCATAATGCAGGTGGAGTCAATGGAAACTCACTGCTGGTCACTGCTAAGCAGTTCAAGGAGCTGGGACCGTCGGAGTTTTTGGGAAAGCTAAAACCACTTAAGGCGGAGACGTGGACAAAGCATATCACCAAGATAATTGATGTCGTGGAATGCACAGAGGAGCAAAAGGTTCCCTTCGCCACCTTTATGTTGCGTGAAGAGGCAGATTACTGGTGGGAATCTTTAAAACGTACCCAGCCTGACGCACTCAAGATATCTTGGGAGAACTTTCAAGAATTATTCAACGATAAGTATTTTCCCAAAAGTATTTGTCACATGAAGGAGGTGAAATTCATCAAGCTGGAGTAAAACAATATGACTGTGTCACAGTACGAAGCTAAGTTTGCCGAGTTGTCCCGGTTTGCGTCCCACTTGGTTGATAATGAAGAGAGAATGACGCGAATGTTTCTAAGACGTTTGAAACCTGAGATACGTTAATACCTCATTTCTCATAAACATTATTTATATTCAGATGTTGTGAATAGGGCTCAGTTATTGGAGCGTGATAATGAGCCAGCCCAACCAAAAGATAATGAGCAACAACACGATAATAATCGTACCGATGGCAATGACCATCGGAACAATGATAACCACCGTGGAGGAAATTATCATGCCAGAAATGGTAACCACTTCGGTGGTAATCATGGCCAAGATAATAGAAGAAATGATTTAAGTGGAAAATTCAAGAAGAGAAGATTTAACGATGATGTGAAGACGTCGGTAGCAGCACCAGCGCCAACAACAAATTCTAGGGGAGGAGAACGACCGCCAGTTAGATGCTACAGATGCAGAGAGGAGGGACACATAAGTCCAAACTATTCACAGCCTTCCAAGGTATGTTTTAGTTATGGAAAAGATGGTCACATAGCTCGATTTTTTCCTGTAGCGAAATCAAATCCAACTGGGATGGTGGCACTAAAGGTAGATATAGACAAAACAAAGTCAATGTTTCAGGAAGAGCGCTATTCGTGACTTCTCAAAAAGCGAGTAACCTGAACGAAGTTAGCACGGCTTAGTTAATTATAAATTCTTACGAAGTCTATACCTTATTAAATACCGGTTCTACCCATTCTTTTATTTCTCATACTTGCGCTCAACGTTTAAATTTGACTACGGAGAAATTAGACTTTGACTTATATATTGAAACTCTGTTGGGAGAAACCTTTATTACATCCACTGTTTATAAGTCTTGTTTGATTCAAATCGGTAATCGCGCGTTACCTGTCGATCTTATCTCTTTGAAAACACTTGCATTTGATGTTATTTTAGGGATTGATTGGTTAACTACTCATCATGCTAAAATCGATTGTTTTCGTAAGGTTGTTAGCTTTCATATTCCTAACCAACCTATTATGCGAATTCAAGTAACCAAACCACTAAAGTCAATCACTGTCATATCAAGCCATAAAGCTATTCGTTTATTGAAAAATGGATGTCAAGCTTTCGTAGCCCATGTCACGAATTTAAAAAAAATACGTCAGATTTGAATGATATTTCTATTGTTAATAAATTTCCTGACGTATTCCCTGAAGAACTTCCTAGCATACCCCAGAGCGTGAAATCAAATTTTGTATCGACCTTGAACCCGGTACAAAACCCTCAAATATTTTTTAACCCAAAACGAACGTAACATGCGCCGAAGACGTTGGCTCGAGCTGTTGAAGATTATGACCATACCATTTAATATTATCATGGAAAAAGTGAACGTGATAACTGATGCATTGAGTAGAAGATCGTATGCGTTTACGATTGTAACGTTGTTAACACAAAGACTCATTTCATATGACTTATAAATGATAAAGATAGAGTTAAAGACTCTAGGGACCCACGTGATGATGTCAAATAATACGAGTAGAATCAACGTTAATCGATAAAGTTAAAACCGCTCAAGTTACACACCTAGAGCTTATGAATGTGAAGAAGAAGGTTCAAGAGGGCGTTATTCTAGAAGCAAGAATCGACGAAGAGAGTAAATCTCAACCCTCGATTTAATTGGGCCATTCTAAATCCTCGATTGAGTAGGAACGGTAGCCTATAGACTTGCTTTACCGCTAAGTATGTCGCGTATTCATAACGTTTTTCACGTATCAATGTTACGTAAATATGTGGACGGCTCGAACCACATTATTGAATTAGAACTAGATGAGATAGCAGAAGATTTAACGTATGAGGAGTTACCTATTAAAATGTTGGATAAGAATGAATATATTCTACGTTCAAAGGTTATACCTCAAGAGTTAGAATCTGACGATGTATCATCATCTCTTCGACATACTATCAGGTACGTACATAAATTTTGAGGGCGAAATTTCATAAGGAGGGGAGATTGTAAGACCCCAAATTTTATGAAATGAAAGTATTCAATTTTCTTCTTATTATTATTATTTTATTTAGTAAATAGTTAAATTGATAAAGGTTAATGTTAAGGGTGACATTTGAAAATTTTGCAAAGTAAGCAAGTTAATACAAAATATTCGTTGTGTCAGGGAATATTCGATTGGTTAAGAATATTTATTTTAATAGGAAATATTCGTACGACGGCACAATCATTGGTGGACCCCATAACGGAGGTACTGTCGTAGTTAGAAAACGACTGAAATATTTTTATAAAAATAATGGTGAAAGTGTTACTGTTAAAACTGTTGAACTACCCGGTAGTAAAAATACAGTAATACGCGTGGTCGCATAGTAGCACACGGTATTGATTATTGATGCTTACGTAAGAAGTCACTCAGTTATACTCAATTATTGCTACAGTAATTGTTGCATAATATCTCTCATATTATTGATTCAATTATTGTCACAGTATCAATATTTTATATTATTAAATCAATAATTGAGACGACAAAGTTATTCATATTATTATTTTCAATATTGACAATGTCTAGAAAGTTCTGTCAAGAAGAGATTTGGTCACCTAATTGCGCGCCAATAGGGAGAAATCCTTATCGGAAAGCCCCCTCTTTCCTGGGAATGATCTGGTTGTTAAATATCGTGAGTTATAATATTAATGATGAATAAGTTCACGTTGATTAAAGATTAAATTGATATTTTCATTGTGTTGGGATTATTAGTGTTAGTGAAAATCGACATCTATTACGATAATAATTGATGTTTGGAGGTTATATTGACCAATCGGGTAATTAAGCGGATAAATTAGCAATTAATTGCTATTAATTCACATGATTATAACTGTTTATTCACATGTGTGTACTATTGATTCACATGCATGTACTATTAGGGGAGGTGGTGCAAGTTTGATAATACTTGCAAGACTAAATTAAAAATGCAGGAAAAGATGAAGGTATTATACTGTAATATTTCGAGTCCCAAAACGTGCAATTATCGAAACTATATTTTCCTATAAATAGAAGCTCATTCTTCTTTCATTCTCACCAATTCACTAAGACTCACAAGAGCAATTATAGAAAGAGAAGTTATAGAGAGAGAAGCTTTAGAGAGAAAGTAGTAGAGAAGTCTGCAACCTCACTATTCCAGTATCTAGTCTTCTTATGAGGTAAGGGATATTATTTTGTTCAGTATTCATAGGAATAATATTTTCTTCCGTACTCTGTAGTATGTGAGTAAAATTATTTCGTCTCATATTCTTGATTATACCCTCATTTTGTTAAAGTATTGCTTCTATACTCCGTGAAATTAGTAGAATATCCTTGAAATTTGTACTTCATCTAGTATCGTTTCACAAGGATATTTTCTGCACATTCTTGTTAAATTTTAAGCTTTTCATGTCGGATTATTGTCCATGAGTAGTGTTCATTTATACGGTACTATTCATAAAAGTGTTATTCATAGGTACTATTCACAAAGTACTATTTATAAAGTACTATTCACGAGTATTATTCACAAAGTACTATTCATGAAGTACTATTACTGAAGTACTATTCACGGGGTAATATTCACTCGGAGTACTATTCATAACAAAAATTAATTTCTTTGCTGTCCATATCATTTTTTATACAATATTATTCTTGAATTTTACTCCACAAAGCAGTATCATGTTGACAATTTGGACATTATTAAATTCTAGATAAATTAAGTTATAAATCTTTAAAAATTTATCCTTTGCTTTTTTTAATTGAATTCTTATATCATTGTCATCATTCTCATGCTTATATTGTGATAAAAGTCATCTGTGACTTACGTGCATAGATGTACTATTTATTGGTATGATTATGACCAGGAATTATTCGGTATAATCATGATCGTAATGTTATAAATGATGTGGTAAAAATCCTCGTTGGCCTGTAGTGTATTGATGGACAGTTGTTGGTATGATTATGACCAGGGATTATTTGGTATAATCATGACCATTGATGATTACATGAATATCCTTGGCCCGTAGTGCAGGGATGATTAGATGATGTGGTTTATTTATTAAGCTGAGTCTTAGCGATAAAATTGATGATAAACTTTTTAAATCATAGAAGATAGTAGATATCATGCTCTACTTGACTCTTCTAATGGATTGCTTATTCCGTTGCAGTTAAACTTGATGTTTATTTTATTTTATCAGTTTAACACTGTTGAAGGCTAACGATAATTTATTCTGCATTATCTTTGTCATAATATTTCTTACTGGGCTAGTTGAGCTCACCCTTTTGCTTTCATTGTTCTCTTCAGGAAATGAGAACATAGCCGGGACTAGTCGGGGAACAAAGTGATGGTCCGAGATGGTAGCTATAGTAGCCCTCACTATTTTATAAAATAGTGTGATAATAAATGTAATGAGGACTTCATTTGAGTTTGAATACTGTCTATGAGACAATATTCGTGTAAAAACTCTAGGCTACGCTTTTGTCGTATTGTATAAGAGAAGTTTGTATTTGATTTATGTACCATATATTTGGCGACTCAGAATGGGTGATGTATACCTATTTTGGGGGTGTCACACTTAATGGATTGGATAACACATTATACAATGTGTATAATTCTCTCAAAACAGCAAGAGAATGATGGGATTCCTTGGATAAAAAATATAAAACAGAAGATGTTGGCACGAAGAAATTCGTAGTTGCAGGTTTTTGGACTACAAGTTGGTGGATTCCAAGGCAATCATCAACCAAGTCCAAGAATTACAAGTAATCCTATATAAAATATGTGACGCCCCCAAAATTTGGTATACATCACCCATCTTGGGTTGCCAGATACATGGTATAGAATTTAAATATAACTTACTAATACAACTATCGTGTATAATACGACAAAACATAACTGTGAGTTTGAATACAATTATTGTCTACTAGAGATTATACAAACTCAAAAGGAGTCCTCATTACAATTATTGTCACACTATTTAACATAATAGTGAGGACTACTAATACTATCTTCTGGTCCATCACTCCGTTCCCCGACTCGTCCCAGCTATATTCTCATTTCCTGAAGAGAACAGTGAAAGAAAGGGTGAGCTCAACTAGCTCAGTAAGAAATATTATGACTAAGATAATGCAAAATAAATTATCATTAGCCTTCAACAGTGTTAAACTGATAAAATATAATAAACATCAAGTTTAACTGCAGCGGAACAAGCAATCCATTAGAAGAGTCAAGTAGAGAATAAAATCTACTATCTTCTATGATTTAAAAGGTTTTTCATCACTTTTATAGTTGGGACTCAGCTTAATAAAATAATCCACATCATCGAATCACCCCCTGCACTACGGCCAAGGATATTCTTTAGTATCACGACCACAATTATCCATGCACTACGGGCCAAGATTATTTGTGTATTCGTTAATGGTCATGATCATGCCAACAACTGTCCATCAATGCACTACGGGCCAATGAGGACTTTTACCGTATCATTTGTAACATTACGGTCATGATTATACCGAATAATCCCTGGTCATAATCATACCAAGTCCATCTATGCACTACATGCCACAGATGACTTTCAATAGAATATAAACATGAGGATGATGACAATGATATAAGAATTCAATAAAACAAGTTCAAGAATTAATTTATCCAAGAATTAACAACGTCCAAATTGTCAATACGATACTACTTTGTGGAGTAAAATTCAAGAATTCTTAGAAGAATATTTTCATGAAAAGATACTAGATGAAGCGCAAATATTAAAGATATTCCACTAATTTAATGGAGTATAGAAGTCAAAGTTTTAACCAACTGAGTATAATAAAGAATGGAATAACAAAAGAAATCACCATGCATGCGATAGACCGCACAGACAGGTTATTCCAATAGAATAATAAATAATGGAACCAGGTCCGGCATAAAACGCACAGACAGGATATTCCAACATAATAATAATAAAGACGGAACCAGGTCCGGTGTAAAACACACAGATAGGATGTTCCAACAGAATAATAATAAAGACGGAACCAGGTCTGGTGTAAAATACACAGACAGGATGTTCCAACGGAATAATAGAAGAATGTCACCAAGTATAGGGTAGACCGCGTATACAGGTTATTCCAAAAGAATAATAAATAATGGAATACCAGAAGTTCTCTTCATGAATACAAAAGAAATAATACCCCTTACAGGTTCAACAAATAATATCCCTTACCGTTTTAAAGAAGAACTGAAATAAAGAAGTAGTTAAGTAGCAGAATACTTTTCTTCTTTCTCTCTATAGTTTCTCTCTCTCTAGAGTTCAGTGAATTTGTAAGAAAATAATGAAGGAATGGGCTTCTATTTATAGGAAAATGGAATGCATAGTAACTAATCCATGAACGGTCCAGATTGATTTACTTTAATCTGACGGTTCATATTTAAAGAAAAATCTTTTAAATAAAATATAATATATTCTATTTATAGAATAACTTTAATAAAGTATTCTATTTTATGTAAAAAGATGTTTCTGTTTTATTACGTTAATAATACGAATAAAACAAAACTTCATTATCGCTAAATAATTCATATTATTAATTGGCAATAATTGAATCAAACTGAGTGACTAATCACGTAAGCCTCAATAATCAATACCGTATGCTACTATGCAACCACACGTATTACTGTATTTTTACTACCGAGTAGTTCAACAGTATTAACGGTAAAACTTCTGCCGTTATTTTCATAAAATATTTTTGTCGTTTTCTCAATCCGACAATAATTCCGTTGTGGGGTCCACCAATAATTGTGTCGTCGTACGAATATTCTCCGACAAAAATAATATTCCCTGACCAATCGAATATAATATAACAACTTGCATACTTTACAAAATTTATAAATACTACCCACAACTATAACATTATCTCAAATTCACACCATAATATTTAAAAAATATTTCGAAAAATTAAATCTTTATTCATAAAATCTGGGGTTTTACAATCTCCCCTCCTTATGAAATTTTTCCCTCGAAATTTACGTACGTACCTGGTATGCCAAACAGATGAGGATACCTTGAATTCACTTCAAATTCTAACTATTGATGTATAACATTTGAGTGTTGAGTACATTCCAGGATTTTAACAGGTACATCTTCATACGTTAAATTATCCGCTATCTCGTCCGGTTCTAAATCAATAATGCGGTTCGGGTCGTCCACATATTTACGTAACATCAATACGTTAAAAAATGTTATGAACACGCGACATACTTGGCGGTAAAACGAGTCTATAAGCCACAGTTCCTACTTGATCGAGGATTTCAAATGGGCCAATTAAATCGAGGGTCGAGATTTCCTCTCTTCATCGATTCTTGCTTCTAGAATAACGCCCTCTTGAACCTTCTTCTTAGTATTCATCAGCTCCGGCTCCGTAGCTTGCACGGCTTTAACTTTATCGATTAAAGTCGATTCTAATCGTATATTCGTTATCTTCACGTGGGTCCCTAGAGTCTTTAACTCTATCTTCATCATTTATAAGTTATACGAAATGGGTCTTTGTGTTAACAACATCTCACTCGCATACGATCTTCTACTCAACGCGTCAACTACCACTTTCGTTCTTCCACGATGATATTGAATGGTACGATCGTAATCTTCAACAGCTCGAGCCAACGTCTGTGGCTCATAATATGTTCGTTTTAGTTGAAGAAATATTTAAGGGTTTAAGAAATAGGTTTTGTACTGGGGTCAATACAATATTCGATTTCATGCTCTCGCATAGGCCAAGAAGTCTTCAAGAATACGTCAGGAACTTTATTAACGATAGAAATATCATTCAAAACTGTGACCCTCATCCAAGACTTGGATAGCACGTCACATTGATACCTATCAACTTGTCATCATCATTCACGACGTCACCTATAGAAAGTCTGGCTTCGGTGCATTCCACACAAGGAATTCACCAGAAAAAGGCTCAGGGCTTTTTACTTATGGCTTGATATGACAATAATTGACTTTAGTGGTTTGGTTACTTTGAATTCGCATAACAGGTTGGTTAGGAGTATGAAAGCTAACAACTTTACAAAAAAAACATGATGAGTTATTAACCAATCAATTCCTAAAATCACATCAAAGGTAAGTATTTTCAAAGAGATACGATCGACAGGTAACGTGAAAGTGTTGATTTGAACAAGATTTATAAATAGTGGAGGTAACGAAGGTTTCTCCCAACTGAGTTTAAATAGATATATCAAAGTCTAACTTCTCTGGAGTTAACTTCAAGCATTGAACACAACTAGGTGAAATAAAAGAGTGAGTAGAACCAGTATCTAACACGGTATAGACTTCAAAAGAGTTTATGACCAACACCGTGTTAGATATCGGTTCTACTCACTCTTTTATTTCACCTAGTTGTGTTCAATGTTTGAAGTTAACTCCGGAGAAGTTAGACTTTGATATATCTGTTTAAACTCAGTTGGGAGAAACCTTCGTTACCTCCACTATTTATAAATCTTGTTCAAATCAACACTTTCACGATACCTGTCGATCGTATCTCTTTGAAAATACTTGCCTTTGATGTGATTTTAGGAATCGATTGGTTAACTACTCATCATGCTTTATGTAAGGTTATTAGCTTTCATACTCCTAACCAACCTGTTATGCGAATTTAAAGTAACCAAACCACTAAAGTCAATCATTGTCATATCAAGCCATAAGTAAAGAGCCCCGATCCTTTTGTTGTTGACTTCCTTGTGTGGAATGCACCGAAGCCAGACTTTTTGTAGGAGACGTTGTGAATGATGATGGCAAGTTAATAGGTATCAATGTGACGTGTTATCCAAGTCTTGGATAAGAGTCACAGTTTTGAATGATATTTCTATCGTTAATAAATTTCCTGATGTATTCCTGAAAACTTCCTAGCCCACCCTAGAGCGTAAAATCGAATTTTGTATTGACCCCAGTACAAAACCTATTTCTTAAACCCTCAAATATTTCTTTACTTAAAACGAACGTATCATGCGCCAAAGACGTTGGCTCGAGCAATTAAAGATTATGATCATACCATCCAATACCATTCTAGAAAAGTGAACATGGTAGCTGACGCATTGAGTAGAAGATCATATGCGGGTACGAGTGCGATACTGTCAACGCAAAGGCCCATTTTGTGTGACTTGCAAAGGATGGAGATAGAGTTAAAGACTCCACGAACCCACGTGAAGATAACGAATATACGAGTAGAATCGGCTTTAATCGATAAAGTTAAGGTCGCTCAAGCTACATACTCAGAGCAGATGAATGAAGAAGGTTCAAGATGGCGTTATTCTAGAAGCAAGAATCGATGATGAAGGAATACTTCAAGTCAACTCCAGACTTTGTGTTCCTAACGATCCTGAGTTAAAGTATAAAATCATGATGGAGGCGCACAACACACCATTTGTAATCCATCCTGGGAGTACCAAAATGTATCATGATCTTTGTCATACATTTTGGTGGAGCAATATGAAGAGAGAGATAGCACTGTTTATCTCAAGGTGTCTAACTTGTCAACGAGTCAAGGCGGATCATCAAGTACCAAAACGTCCATTGCAACCACTTGAAATTCCAGAATAGAAGTGGGAGCACATTACCATGGATTTCGTTACTGGTCTTCCCAAGGTTTCTCAAGGCATAGATGAAATTTAGGTCATTGTTGATAGATTGACCAAGTCTGATCATTTCTTACCAATACGAGAAACTTATATACTTGAACGTCTTGCTCGTTTGTACATAAACGAAAGTGTAAGACTGCATAGTATGCCAGTATCCATAGTTTCTGATCGAGACCCAAGATTCACTTCAAGATTATGGGTTAGTTTGCAAAAAAGAGCTGTGGGCACGAATTGACGATTTAGTTCGGCATATCATCCTCAGACGGACGGACAATCAGAGAGGACTATTCAAACTCTTGAAGATTTATTAAGACTCTGTGTCCTTAACTTCAAGGGAAGTTGGGACCAGTTCTTACCATTAGTGGAGTTTTCCTACAACAACAGCTATCAAGCAAGTTTTGGCATGGCTCCATTCGAAGCGTTGTATGGAAGAAAGTGTCGTTCTCCAGTATACTGGGATGAAGTGGGTGAAGCAACGTTGCTGGAACCAGAGGTGGTACGTATGACTACAAAAAAGATTCAAACGATCCGGTAACGTATAAAAATCTCACAAGATCGACAAAAGAGTTATGCTGATCTTCGTCGAAAGGATGTGGAATTCGATATTCGAGATCATGTGTTGTTACGTGTTGCTCCATGGAAAGGAGTTACAAGATTTGGAAAGAGAGGAAAGCTCAATCCTTGATTCATCGGCCCATTTTTAATCCTCGATCGAGTATGAACTGTGGCCTATAGACTCGCTTTACCGCTAAGTATGTCTCGTGTTCATAACGTTTTTCACATATTCATGTTACGTAAATATGTGGAAGACCCGAACCACATTATTGAGTTAGAACCGGACGAAATAGCGGAAGATTTGACGTATGAAGAGGTTCCTGTTCAAATCTTGGATAAGAAGGAACATATTCTATGCTCCAAGGTTATACCTCAAGTCAAAGTTTTGTGAAGAAACCACGATGTTGAGAAAATAACTTGGGAGTTAGAATCTGAAATAAAATCAAGGTATCCTTACCTCTTCAACATACCAGGTACGTACCCTAATTTTGAGGGCGAAATTTCATAAGAAGGGGAGGTTGTAAGACCCCAACTTTTTGAATAAAGATGAATTTTCTATAATTATCATTTTTGAATATTATTGAACGAATTTGATATAATGTTATAGTTGTGGGTAATATTTATAAATTTTACAAAGTACACAAGTTGTTATATAATATTCGATTGGTCAGGAAATCATTGGTGGACCCCACAACGGAATTATTGTCTGATTCAGAAAATGACAAAAATATTTTTTAAAAATAACGACGAAAGTTTTACCGTTAACTATTGAAACACCCGATGTTAAATGTACAGTAATACGCGTGATTGCGTAGTAGTACACGGTATGGATTATTGATGCTTACGTGAGAAGTCACTCAGTTTTGTTCAATTATTGTTACAGTAATTGCTGCATAGTATCTCATGTTATTTGATTCAATTATTGTCAATATTTTATAAATTATTAAATCAATAATTGAGATGACAAAGTTATTAATATTATTATTTGCAATATTAACGATGTTTAGAAGTTTTGTCAAGGAGAGGTTTGGTCACCTAATTGCGCGCCAATGGGGAGAAATTCTTATTGGAAAGCCCCATCTTTCCTGGGAACGACCTGGTCGATTAATATTGTGAATTATAATATTGATGATAAATGTTGTTAAAAATATCGAGGGTGTTTATATATATAATATTATGTGTGTGGTGAGTGGAATATATATAATATTAGGTGTGTGTAAAGAAGGAAAAAATGAAGATGGTGGGTGAATTATTATGTTGGGATGATAGATATATATTTGGAAAAGTTGACAAAGTGGAATGCTAGCTTAACTTGGTTGGGAGGGAGTTTATGATTATATATATATATATATATATATATATATATATATATATATATATATATATATATATATATATATATATATATATATGATTGAGTGCAAGTGGGGAGGGAGAAGAATTTGAGGCAGTCACGGAGGGAGTTATGTATTATTGTTATATTTATATATTTTATAAATAGAATATATTATATTTTATTTAAAAGATTTTGCTTTAAATCTGGACCGTTCATGAATTAGTTACTATGCAGTCCATTCTTCTATAAATAGAAGCCCATTCCTTCATTATTTATTACGAATTCACTGAAACTCTAGAGAGAGAAAATTATAGAGAGAAAGAAGAAAAGTATTCTGCTATGTTCCTACTCTTATATCCAGTTTCTTTTACGGTAAGGGGTATTATTTCTTTTGTATTCATGAAGAGAACTTCTGTTATTCCATTATTAATTATTCTGTTGGAATAACCTGTATGCGCGGGCTACCCTATACTTGGTAAAATTTTTCTGTTATTCCATTCTTTATTATTCTGTTAGAATATCATGTATGTGCGTTTTACGCTGGACCTGGTTCCATTATTTATTATTCTGTCGGAATATCCTGTCTGTGCGTTTACGCCGGACCTGGTTCCATTATTTATTATTCTATCGGAATATCCTTTCTGTGCGTTTACGCCGGACCTGGTTCCATTATTTAGTATTCTGTCGGTACGTTTACGCTTAACCTGGTTCCGTTATTTATTATTTTGTTGGAATAACCTGTTTGTGCGGTCTATCGCATGCCTGGTGATTTCTTTTGTTATTCCATTCTTTATTATACTCAGTTGGTTAAAGTTTTGGCTTTTATACTCCATGAAATTAGTGGAGTGTCCTTGATATTTGCGCTTCATCCAGTATATTTTCATAGAAATATTTTTTTGAGCATTCTTAAATTTTACTGCACAAAACAGTATCATGTTGACAATTTAGACGTTATTGGTTCTTAGATTAATTAATTCTTGAACTTGTTTTATTGAATTATTATATCATTGTCATCATCCTCATGTTTATATTTTGTTGAAAGTCATTTGTGGCATGTAGTGTATAGATGGACTTGGTATGATTATAACTAGGGATTATTTGGTGTAATCATGATCGTAATGTTACAAATGATGTGGTAAAAGTCCTCATTGGCCCGTAGTGCATTGATGGACAGTTGTTGGCATGATCATGACCATTGATGAATACACGAATATCCTTGGCCTGTAGTGCATGGATTATTTGTGGTTGTGATACTAATGAATATCCTTGGCCGTAGTGCATGGATGATGTGAATTATTTATTAAGCTGAGTCCCAGCGATAAAAGTGATAAAAAACCTTTTAAATCATAAAAGATAGTAGATTTTATTCTCTACTTGACTCTTTTAATGGATTGCTTATCCCGCTGCAGTTAAACTTGATGTGTGTATTATATCAGTTTAACATTGTTGAAGGCTAATGATAATTTATTCTGCATTATCTTAGTCATAATATTTCTTACTTGGCTAGTTGAGCTCACCTTTTCGTTTATTGTTCTCTTCAGGAAATGAGAACGCAACCGGGACTAGTCGGGGAACAGAGTGATGGTCCAGATGATAGTATTAGTAGTCCTCACTATTCTGTTAAATAGTGTAATAATAAATGTAATGAGGACTCAATTGAGTGTGTATATTGTCTAGATGACAATAATTGTATTAAAACTCACAGCATATGTTTAGTCGTATTTTACACGTTTGTTGTATAATTAAGTTTTTATTTGTATTTTGTACCATATATTTGACGACTCAGACTAGGTGATGTATACCTATTATGGGGGCGTCACATCTTTATTTCAAATTATACTATTATTATTGATTTTTGAAAATTGATTTGAGATATTTTAAAATTTTAATTTAATATCTTTTTTTAAATTTATAAAAAACAATAAATCTCCAAATGAGGCGTAAATAGCCTTGGAGTAAATATAAGGAATTATATAGCACTATGTTGGAGCTTCAAAATCAAATGGATTGCAAATTTTGTAATTTAATATAAGTAAATATTTAACTTGAGATTACATAAAATAAGGGTTAAATGCAAAGTCGGCCACTAAACTTTTTTGATATTTAGGTATTGAGCCACTTTCTTCCGGTCAACGCAAACTAAGCCCCTTTCTATTCAAAAATTTGGACTTTGAACCCCCAGACGCCACATGTGCGTTGACCCGCTGATGTGGAGCCTATGTGGCACATCTGACGTGGCATCTTTTTTTTTCCAAAAATTTGTAAAGTCTCTTTATGGATTAAAACAAGCACCTAAAAAATGGTATGAAAATTTTTATAATGCAGTGTTATCGAATGGTTTCAAAATAAATAAGTGTGACAAATGTGTATATGTCAAGGACGCTAAGAATGGGTATGTTATTATTTGTCTTTATGTAGATGATATGTTCTGTAACAATCCAGATTTTTATTATAATATTTAAATATTTATTGAAATATATAAATATTTAATAGATGTGTTTATTGTTGAATAAGTATTTGATTCGATGTGATTTGATTATTTATTTGTTTAATAAATAATTAATGAGTTATGAAAAGTAATTATTTTGAAATCGTAATCTAATTTAATTTAATAATTAAGTTAGAGAACTTATAATGATTAAATAAATAATTATATTATGCAATGAATTGTTATTAGAATTAATTAAATTAAGTATGAAAACTTAATTAATTAGAAGTGTGACAAATAATTATATTATAAGTGGTTATTAAAATAAATTAAAGTAGTTTTAATTTATTTTGCCAAACAAGGCTTAAATATATTAAGTCTTTAGTTTTAAATTATTTTGCCAAACAAAGCCCTATGGCTTTTGGTTTTTAAATTTTGAATTTTTATAAATAATATATAATAAAATATAATTATAATGGATATACACTTATTATTTTGGTAACTGATAATAGTTATGGTGATTATTAAGGCCATATCAGTTTTTAGTTTACGCATAATTGTTATCAGTTTAGTTTTACGTACAGTGTGTTTTGGCTTAAGACTAAGAAAGGAAAAAGAAAAGAAAAGTGAGAGACCAAAGAGTTTTGAGAGAAATTGTCAGAGGTCTTAGAGAGAGAAACAAGAGAAAATTATGTATTCTTCGAACTATTATCAGTGATTAAGCAAAGATTGTCTGAATAAAAAGGTATGTTTATACTCTTAACAAATATATTTTATAGTATAATTATTTAGCCTCTGTGTTTCATGAAACTCAACTTCATTGTATATAAGTTTTACAAAGGTTGTCTGTAAACTATGTTTTACTAAATGATTATGAAATCATGTGTTCTAGTAATAACTAACATGTATATATGTATATATGTGTGGTATGCTAAATTACGTTCATAGAGAAAGAGAAATTAGTTTTTACAGTAAACATTCACGTGTGAAAGTGGTTTGTAGAAATATCAAAATTAGTATATGTTAATTGTGAAGTTATGAAATTGAAGTGTGATTATGTTAATTGGATATGAACTACAGAGAATTGTAGTTTAAAAGTAATCAAATTTGTGGTTATTAGAGATTATAGTGTTCACTGTGTTTAACAAATGTCAAACATGGAGTTTTGTATTAAAATATGATTTTCAAGGAATTTAGTTTTCTGTGATTATTGCTTAGTAATTTAAACTAGTATATGCATGTTGGGTAGTGTGTATATGTGTAATTTATATAAGTTATACATGTTAATTGGGGTTAATTGGTGTTAAAAATAAAGACAGTAGCTTTGTTCTGTTCTTCGTGGTTGGGTTCTGCAAGTTTCGGCGCCCCAGCGTCAAAATTTGAGCCCCAGCGCCAAAAATCACGCCCCGGCGCCAAAATTCGCGCCCCAGCGCCAGAAGTTGGCGCCCCGGCGCTGAAATTCGCGCCCCAGCGCCACTAGTTGGCTTAGTCCTCGCGCCCCAGCGCGGGGACAGAAGTCTGACTTGGATAATTTTGACCTCCTATAGTAAAATGGTCATAACTTCCTCATACGAACTCCGATTGAGGTGATTCAAGATGATCCGGAACGAGAACGAGTAGACCTACAACTTTTGTTCTTTAAGTTTTTCAATTTGAGGTCACTAGGATAGGTCAAAATGGTCATCTTTAGGACTGTTGTGTTTTCGGAGGCAATCGGAGGGTGTCGGGCATGCACATATGCATGTGTAGTTCTCCAGACCATAAAAGATGATGTCCTAAGTTATAAAACATGAATCTTAGTAAATATAATGATGCTTAACATTAATAAATAATGTATTAGATAAGTTATAGAAGCATAGTAAGCATACACAAGAGAGGCAAATCGGGCGTGTGACGATTGAACGTCGAAACGCCGTGCCAAGTGTTAATGAACTTAAAAAGTGTTTCAATTCAATTGAAATGAATGTTATAGGATATGAAATGGGTTTAAAATAAAACCAATAAGTAGTCCTAGCAAGACTTAAGCACTTAAACTTCGAGTTTGACTAAGAAGAAATATAGATAGTCATAAGTCGAAAAGTTAACACAATCTAATTGACCATTGTGTATTTATTAATAGGAAAGATTATGAGATGTGGAGTAGAGTTTACATTACAATTGCTATGTGTTGTTATGTGACTAATAGTTGATGTGTATGATTATATAATTGTGTAGGGCACGTGAAGTGCAGATAACTGTAAGCTGTTAAGCTATTATTGGTAAACAACGATCAAGGCAAGTCTTTCGGTTCCTATTTTTTTACGTGGACTTGATGAACTATTTTAAATTGCATGATATGTTATGCATGTTGAAATCATGAAATGTTAAAGTCAATAAATGACTGCATTGTTTTGGCTAAGTAATGATGATTGAGTAAGGAACTCAATCTTTATATTTGCTATGTGAATTAAAAGCATGTATGCTATGTTACTTTAATGAGATGTATATCGAGCATGTTATTATGTGCTATGTGATGCATGAAAATTGTTTAACTTTGCTGGGCTGTCGAGCTCACTCTTGCAAATAACCACTTTTGCAGGTCAAGATTTTAATGTAAAGATACGTGCTATGTGAGTTATAGAGATCTATATTCACGAAGATTACTTATGTATTATGAGAAATGTATTTCATATTTTGAACGTAACATGTTATTGAATTGTAAGTTGAGCTATCCAATGTATATGGATATTTAGTTATGATGTAAGACTTTGTATAGTCATTTTGTTGTAACGATTCATGATATAAGATTGAATCAAAGAGATGTAATGTAATGGTTGCGATTCAGGGCAAGAAAGAAGGAAATGTATAAAAGTTTTAAATATTCTGCAATTTTATTAAGTTTAACATCGAATAATGATGTATTATTTAGAGGTTGAATGTATGGTTAACGACCGAAATCGGGATTTAAATTGTATAAATTTTAGGGTCGTTACATGTTCATTATGGGTAGTAATAATGAAATCATTAAAACTACTAAAAAATGTTAAATAATATGTTTGACTTGAAAAACATAGGTGTTGCCGATGTAATATTAGGAATTAAAATTTCTAAAACATCTGATGGATTAGTGTTATCACAATCACACTACATTGAGAAAATACTCAGGAAATTCAATCAATATGATTGTAATCATGTGGGAACACCGGTAGATATAAATCTACACTTGTCTAAAATTAAAGGAGAGAGCATATCACAACTTAAGTATGCATAAATAATTAGAAGCCTTATGTACTTAATGAATTGTACACGTCCTGACATAGCACAAGCTGTCAATAAATTGAGTAGATTTACAAGCAATCCAGGACAAGATCACTGGAAAGATATTATAAGAGTTTTAAGGTATTTAAAGTATAATCAAAATTTTGGATTGTAATACTCAAGATATCCAGCAGTATTTGAAGGATACTGTGATGCGAATTGGATATCGGATACGAAAGACTCTAAATCCACAAGTGATTTTGTGTTTACACTAGGTGGAGGAGCAATATTGTGACGCCCCCAAAATAGGTATACAACACTCATTCTGAGTCGCCAAATACATGGTACAGAAAGCAAACTACAACTTCAATAATACAATTGTCGTGCAAAATATGACAACACATACTGTGAGTTTAAATACAACTATTGTCTTCTGGACAATATCCACACTCAAATAAATCCTCATTATAATTATTCAAGCACTATTTTACAGAAATAGTGAGGACTGCTAAAACATCTTTCTAGAACCATCACTCCATACCCCGACTAGATCCTGCTATGTTCTCACCTCCTGAGAAGAAAAATAGAACAAAAAGGCAAAGGGTGAGCTCAACTAGCCCAGTAAAGAATATTATGACTAAGATAATATACAACAAATTATCGTTAGTCTTCAACAGGGAAAAATCTGATAGAATATAATCGACAACAAGTTTTAGACCAACAACTGCAGTGGAAACAGCAAACCATTAGAAGAGTCAAGTAGAGAAAGAATTCTACTATCTTCTAAGATTTAAAAGTCCATCATCAATATTTTATCCCTGTAACATCAATTAATAATCATCTTTATCCAAATATTCATCTTTGCACTACAGGCCAAAGATATTCATTTGTATCACCTGTCAGTCATGTTCATCTCAACACCTGTTCATCTTTGCACTACAGGCCAAAGATATTCATCAAGTAATCATACATCTTTGCACTACAGGCCAAAGATATTCAGTAATATCATCATTTAGGACTGAGGATGATGAAAAATATCTTAAAGAGAACGAATCCAGTGAGACAGAAGGACAAATATTAGGGATTCGTATAACAGTTTATCCAAGATCAATAATACTTCATAATAATCAATTATGAAGCAGAATTCAAAAATAAAGATCAAAACATGGATACAATCAAAGATAGTAACCATAATAGACATCTTGGACAAAAAGGGAAATTTTTTATTTTTCGGTGAATAGTGCCGTATTCGTGAATAGTACCGTATACGTGAATAGTAACCCCGACACAAAAAGTTCCAAATTTGATAAAAACTCATATCAATATTTCAGCATAATGATATTGAAGAAAATAATATCCCTTACCTCAAAATATCAGTACTTCTGGTTGGAATACGGGTATAAGGCTGAAAGAAACTTGCTCTGATGAATAGAAACTCTCAAAGTATCTAAATACTCACAAAATACACTCAATAATCTAGAGAGAGAAAGAGAGAAAACTTGTTTCTGGTGTGATTTTCTATTCTAACTTAGCCCTCTATTTATAGGAAAATGTTAGCACGACGAAGCAGACTTAACCTGCAACCTGATGGCTTTACCTGCTACTATTCCCACCCACCACATTTGAATAAAAATCTCAGCACATTTTTTCACCAACCAAGAGTGGGGCCCACCAATTCTAGAATTTTTTATCAAAATGATAAACTCCGAAAATTCAACAATTTCTGAACCAGTCATCTTGTAAAATTCATAATAAATCATACGTTCATTTTTAACGGTTCAAAATTTGTGGACATATACTCAACTATATATGTATAACATATCAAAAATTACCACGATCCAACGGTCGGATTAAAAATTATAACCCCCGCAAAATATCTCAAAAACCCTGATTTTTAATACCTCCATTCCGACAAAAATACTGATAAAAACCTCAACATTAACTCCTTCATTTTTAACCACAAAAATATATCTCTCATTTATATCCACATAAAATAAATATTTCCTTATCATATGAATCAATAATTAATTATTCACAAATAATATTACAGAATCACATTTATGACAACCAGGCCGTTCCCAGGAAAGAGGGGGCTTTCCAATAAGGATTTCTCCTTACTGGCGCGCAATTAGATGACCAAACCTCTCCTTAGACAGAACTTTCTAGACATTGCCAATAATGTTATCTAATAATATTATTCAAATAAAATGAATTATTGATCTGATAATGAAAAATACTGTGTAGCAACAATTATTGAAACAACAATAATATAAAATATCAACGCAACAATTATTGAATCAATAAAATAAAATATTGAACAATAACTACTGTAACAATTATTGAGTAGTGCCTTCTTACGTAAGAATCAATAATTGGTGCAATACCGTGTGCTACTGTATTTTAACCACCGGGTATTCCAACAGTATTAACGGTAACAACTACGCCGTTATTTATAAATAACTTATACTTGTCGTTTTTTTCATCCAATCGCTTTCCGTTATGGGGCCCACACAAGGCTGCGTCGTTGTACGAATATTCCCCGACAGCAAGAATATTCCACGACCAAACGAATATTCCCCGACAAAATGAATATTTTATAACCACTTGCTTATTTTGCAAAATTTGCACATTTCACCCATAACCAAAGTATTATATCAAATTAACCCCTTATTATTCACAATAATATTTAGAGAAAATTTGATTTTATTCATTAATAAGTTGGGGTCTTACAACCTCCCCTCCTTATGAAATTTCGTCCTCGAAATTGACGTACGTACCTGATGTTTCAAAAAGGTGAGGATACCTCGCTTTCATTTCTGATTCCAACTCCCAGGTCATTTCTTCAATAGCATGGTTTCTCCACAAAACCTTAACTTGTGGTATAACCTTCGTGCGTAGGACATGCTCTTTCCTATCCAAGATCTTAACAGGTACCTCCTCGTACGTTAAATCTTCAGCTATCTCGTCTGGTTCTAACTCAATAATTTGGTTCGGGTCTTTAACATATTTACGAAGCATAGATATGTGAAAAACATTATGAACACGAGACATGCTTGGAGGTAATGCGAGTCTATATGCCACATTTCCTATTCGCTCAAGAATCTCAAATGGACCAACAAATCTTGGATTGAGCTTTCCTCTCTTCCCAAATCTTGTAACTCCCTTCCATGGTGCAACACGTAATAATACATGATCCCCAATATTAAATTCCACGTCCTTCCGATGAAGATCCGCATAACTCTTTTGTCGATCATGTGCCGTTTGTATACGTTGTCGAATCGTTTGGATCTTCTCTGTAGTAATGCGTACCAACTCTGGTCCCAACAATGTTGCTTCACCCACCTCGTCCCAGCATACTGGAGAACGACATTTTCTTCCATACAACGCCTCGAATGGAGCCACACCTATGCTCGCCTGATAACTGTTGTTGTAGGAGAATTCCACCAATGGTAGGTACTTATCCCAACTCCCTTTGAGATCTAGGACACAAAGTCTTAATAGATCTTCAAGAGTTTGAATAGTCCTCTCTGATTGTCCGTCCGTTTGAGGATGGTATGCCGAACTGAATCGTAAATCCGTGCCCATAGCTTTCTGCAAGCTAACCCAAAATCGTGAAGTGAATCTTGGGTCACGATCCGAAACTATGGATACTGGCATGCCATGCAATCTCACAATCTCGTTCACGTACATACTAGCAAGACGTTCAAGGGAATAAGTCTCACGTATCGGCAAGAAATGAGCGGACTTGGTTAATCTATCAACAATAACCCAAATCGCATCTATGCCTTGAGAAACCTTGGGAAGACACGTAACAAAATCCATAGTAATGTGTTCCCACTTCCATTTCGGAATCTCAAGTGGTTGCAATGGACCCTTTGGTACTTGATGCTCCGCTTTTACACGTTGACAAGTTAAACATCTCGAGATAAACTCCGCGATCTCTCTTTTCATATTGCTCCACCAAAATGTATGTCGAAGATCGTGATACATTTTGGTACTCCCAGGATGGATTGCAAACGGTGTGTTGTGTGCCTCCATCATTATTCTATGCTTCAAGTCAAAATCGTTATGAACACAAAGTCTGGAGTTGACTCGAAGTATTCCTTCTTCATCGATTCTTGCTTCTGGAATAGCACCTTTTGCACTTTCTTCTTCATACGCATCAGCTCCATGTCCGTAGCTTGAGCAGCTTTAACTTTATCGATTAAAGTCGGTTCTACTCGTATATTTGATATCATCATGTGGGTACTTGGAGCCTTCATCTCTATCTCCATCCTTTGCAAGTCATACAAAATGGGCCTTTGTGTTAACAACATTGCACTCGTACCCGCATATGATCTTCTACTCAATGCGTCAGCTACTACGTTTGCTTTTCCAGGATGATATTGGATGGTATGATCGTAATCTTTCAACAGCTCGAGCCAACGTCGCTGCCGCATGTTGAGTTCCTTTTGGGTGAAGAAATATTTGAGGCTTTTATGATCTGTATAGATCTCCACTTTCTCCCCATACAGGTAGTGTCTCCAGATCTTCAACGCAAAAACGACTGCTGCCAACTCCAAATCATGAGTAGGATAATTCCTCTCATATTCTTTGAGTTGTCGTGAGGCATAGGCTATGACTTTCCCATGTTGCATGAGAACACATCCTAACCCTTTGCCTGAAGCATCGCTGTAGATAACAAATCCATCCGAACCAGATGGTATTGTCAGAACAGGTGCCGAAATGAGTCTCCTCTTGAGTTCTTGGAAACTCTTCTCGCATTCCTCACTCCATACGAATTTTGTATCTTTCCGAGTCAGCTGAGTTAACGGAGTAGCGATTCGAGAAAATCCTTCCACAAATCTCCGATAATAACCAGCTAAGCCCAAAAAGCTACGTACTTCGGTTACCGACTTCGGTTGCTCCCAACTTTGTATGGCTTCAATCTTCGCCGGATCGACAGATACTCCATGTTTTGACACCACGTGCCCAAGGAATGCTACTTCCTCAAGCCAGAACTCGCATTTCTTCAATTTGGCATATAGCTTATTTTCACGAAGCCTTTGCAGTACCAGCTTCAAATGGCGCTCATGATCTTCACGGCTTTTGGAATAGATGAGGATGTCATCAATAAAGACAACAACGAACTGATCCAAATATTCTTTGAATACACGGTTCATCATATCCATGAAGGCAGCAGGAGCATTAGTCAATCCAAAAGACATGACTAAGAATTCATAATGCCCGTACCGAGTTCTGAAGGCAGTCTTTGGAATATCCTCAGTTTTAATCTTCAGCTGATGATATCCAGAACGAAGGTCGATCTTTGAAAAGAATTGTGTTCCTTGTAACTGGTCGAACAGGTCATCAATGCGAGGTAGCGGATACCTATTCTTGATGGTGACATGGTTCAATTCTCGATAGTCAATACAAAGTCGCATACTCCCGTCTTTCTTCTTTACGAATAAAACAGGAGCACCCCAAGGAGACGTACTAGGACGAATAAAACCGATGTCCAACAACTCCTGTAGTTGGACTTTTAACTCCTGAAGTTCAATAGGAGCCATTCGATATGGAGTTTTAGAAATGGGCTTTGTACCGGGTTCAAGGTCAATAAAGAATTCAACTTCACGTTCTGGGGGGTAGACCAGGAAGTTCTTCAGGAAATACATCGGGAAATTCTCTAACAATAGAAATATTATTCAAATCTGACTTGTCTTTGTTCAAATCCATAACATGGGCTAAGAAAGCTTGACATCCGTTTTTCAATAAACGAATAGCTTTGTGGCTTGATATGACAGTGACTGATTTTAGTGGTTTAGTAGTTTGAATTCGTATGACAGGTTGGTTAGGAATATGAAAACTAACAACCTTACGAAAACAATCAATTTTAGCATGATGAGTGGTTAACCAATCAATTCCTAAAATCACATCAAAAGCAAGTATCTTTAAAGAGATAAGATCAACAGGTAATGTGATAGTGCCAACTTGGATCATGCAAGATTTATAAACTGTAGATGTAACGAAGGTTTCACCCAACGGAGTTTCAACAGATAAGTTAAAGTCCAATTTCTCCGGAGTCAAGTTTAAACGTTGAGCACAAGCAGGAGAGATAAAAGAATGGGTAGAACCGGTATCTAGTAAAGTATAAACTTCGCAAGAATTCAAGATTAGCTTACCCGTGATCACCTCGTTCGGGTTTCTCGCGTTTTGGCCAGTCACGACAAACGCCCTTCCAGGAACCGCTGATTTCGACTTATCCGGGACAACTTTTGGAGTCACCATCCCCGCTGAACTTGGTTTTGCTACAGAACACTCTCGAGCTATATGACCCTCCTTTCCACAGTTATAACATACCTTGGATTGTTGTGGGCAGTTTGGGCTGATATGTCCCTCTTTCCCACATTTGTAACATACGACCGGTGGTCGTTCTCCTCCCCTAGAAACAGTTGATGTTTGTGCTGACGTCTTCACGTTATCATTGTTGTACCTTCTCTTCTTGAAATCTCCTCCCGACTCGCTCCTTCTATTATCACGACCACGATTACCACCAGAGTGGTTACCGCTTTTGTCCGAATGTTTTCCTTCCTGCTGGTTTTCATTGCTTCGATGACTGCCGCCACCGGTATGACCCTGGTTGTGGTCCCTCGGTTGCACATACTCATTATCTCGCTCTAATAATTGAGCCCTGTTTACAACATCTGAATATAAAGAAAATTTATGAGAGATAAGATATTGCCGAATCTCGGGTTTTAGACCTCTCAGAAACATCCTTGTCATTCGTTCCTCATTTTCGACCAAATGAGGTGCAAACCTGGATAACTCTGCAAACTTCGCCTCGTACTGGGACACCGTCATGTTGTTTTGTTCCAGTCTGATAAACTCCACCTCCTTCATATGACGAATACTTTCAGGAAAGTACTTGTCATTGAACAGTTTTTGAAATGTTTCCCAGGACATGTTGAGTGCGTCAGGCTGGGTACGCTTCACAGACTCCCACCAGTAGTCTGCCTCACCGCGGAACATAAAGGTGGCGAATGGAACCTTCTGTTCCTCCGTGCATCCCAAGACATCGAATATCTTGGTAATTTGCTTGACCCACGTTTCCGCCATGATCGGATCCGGCTTTCCCTTAAATTCTGGTGGTCCCAATTCTTTGAACTGCTTAGCTGTGACAAACCGCGCGTTGTTATCATTTCCACCCGTATTCTGCACACGAGTCTCCCTCGTCTGATTTTGCATGAACTGCAAAAAGCTCCTAAACATTCCATCATTCATCGTTTGCTCGGTAACGTTGTTTACAGGAGGAATATTGCCTTCCTGTTGCACGTTCCCCTGGGTGGTGATCAAAGGTGTCTCCACGGTCTGATTTACTCCATTATTAACGTTCTCAGCTGCCATTCTTAAATACTGCCATAAAACAAGGGTTAATAGTCATGTCATATATTATCCCTATACTCTGACCGACCAAATAAACACCAAATAAACTTAGTCAGGTCATACTAGCGAAGGAATTTCCCGTCTCTCCCCTCCTAGTTCTTGTCTCACATCTCAGCCAGGGATCATATCCCTAAGCTCTGATACCAACTGTGACGCCCCCAAAATAGGTATACAACACCCATTCTGAGTCGCCAAATACATGGTACAGAAAGCAAACTACAACTTCAATAATACAATTGTCGTGCAAAATACGACAACACATACTGTGAGTTTAAATACAAATATTGTCTTCTAGACAATATCCACACTCAAATAAATCCTCATTACAATTATTCAAACACTATTTTACAAAAATAGTGAGGACTGCTAAAACATCTTTCTAGAACCATCACTCCATACCCCGACTAGATCCTGCTATGTTCTCACCTCCTGAGAAGAAAAATGGAACAAAAAGGAAAAGGGTGAGCTCAACTAGCCCAGTAAAGAATATTATGACTAAGATAATATACAACAAATTATCGTTAGTCTTCAACAGGGAAAAATCTGATAGAATATAATCGACAACAAGTTTTAGATCAACAACTGCAGCGGAAACAGCAAACCATTAGAAGAGTCAAGTAGAGAAAGAATTCTACTATCTTCTAAGATTTAAAAGTCCATCATCAATATTTTATCCCTGTAACATCAATTAATAATCATCTTTATCCAAATATTCATCTTTGCACTACAGGCCAAAGATATTCATTTGTATCACCTGTCAGTCATGTTCATCTCAACACCTGTTCATCTTTGCACTACAGGCCAAAGATATTCATCAAGTAATCATACATCTTTGCACTACAGACCAAAGATATTCAGTAATATCATCATTTAGGACTGAGGATGATGAAAAATATCTTAAAGAGAACGAATCCAGCGAGACAGAAGGATAAATATTAGGGATTTGTATAACAGTTTATCCAAGATCAATAATACTTCATAATAATCAATTGTGAAGCAGAATTCAAAAATAAAGATCAAAACATGGATACAATCAAAGATAGTAACCATAATAGACATCTTGGACAAAAAGAGAAAATTTTTATTTTTCGGTGAATAGTGCCGTATACGTGAATAGTAACCCCCGACACAAAAAGTTCCAAATTTGATAAAAACTCATATCAATATTTCAGCATAATGATATTGAAGAAAATAATATCATTAAGAAGAAAATAATATCCCTTACCTCAAAATATCAGTACTTCTGGTCGGAATACCGGTATAAGGCTGAAAGAAACTTGCTCTGATGAATAGAAACTCTCAAAGTATCTAAATACTCACAAAATACACTCAATAATCTAGAGAGAGAAAGAGAGAAAACTTGTTTCTGGTGTGATTTTCAATTCTAACTTAGCCCTCTATTTATAGGAAAATTTAGGCCGAAGCAGACTTAACCTGCAACCTGATGGCTTTACCTGCTACTATTCCCACCCACCACATTTGAATAAAAATTCAGCACATTTCTTCACCAACCAAGAGTGGGGCCCACCAATTCTAGAATTTTCCATCAAAATGATAAACTCCGAAAATTCAACAATTTCTGAACCAGTCATCTCGTAAAATTCATAATAAATCATACGTTCATTTTTAAACGGTTTAAAATTTGTGGACATATACTCAACTTATATATGTATAACATATCCAAAAATTACCACGATCCAACGGTCGGATTAAAAATTATAACCCCCGCAAAATATCTCAAAAATCCTGATTTTTAATACCTCCATTCCGACAAAAATACTGATAAAAACCTCAACATTAACTCCTTCATTTTTAACCACAAAAATATATCCCTCATTTATATCCACATAAAATAAATATTTCCTTATCATATGAATCAATAATTAATTATTCACAAATAATATTACAGAATCACATTTATGACAACCAGGCCGTTCCCAGGAAAGAGGGGGCTTTCCAATAAGGATTTCTCCTTACTGGCGCGCAATTAGATGACCAAACCTCTCCTTAGACAGAACTTTCTAGACATTGCCAATAATGTTATCTAATAATATTATTCAAATAATATGAATTATTGATCTGATAATGAAAATACTGTGCAGCAACAATTATTGAAACAACAATAATATAAAATATCAACGCAACAATTATTGAATCAATAAAATAAAATATTGAACAATAACTACTGTAACAATTATTGAGTAGTGCCTTCTTACGTAAGAATCAATAATTGGTGCAATACCGTGTGCTACTGTATTTTAACCACCGGGTATTCCAACAGTATTAACGGTAACAACTACGCCGTTATTTATAAATAACTTATACTTGTCGTTTTCTTCATCCAATCGCTTTCCGTTATGGGGCCCACACAAGGCTGCGCCGTCGTACGAATATTCCCCGACAGCAAGAATATTCCACGACCAAACGAATATTCCCGACAAAATGAATATTTTATAACCACTTGCTTATTTTGCAAAATTTGCACATTTCACCCATAACCAAAGTATTATATCAAATTAACCCCTTATTATTCACAATAATATTTAGAGAAAATTTGATTTTATTCATTAATAAGTTGGGGTCTTACAAATATCATGCATGGAAATCTTCTAGACAAACATGCATTGCTCGATCAACGATGGAATCTTAGTTTATTGCATTGGATAAAGCTGGAGAAGAAGCTGAATGGCTTCATAATTTTTTAGAAGATATTCCTATGTGGCCTAAACCTGTGCCGCCTATTTGTGTCTATTGTGATAGTCAATCAGCAATTGGAAGGGCACATAGTCATATGTATAATGGTAATTCTAGACATATTCGTCGTAGACATAATACCATAAAATAATTGTTCTCTAACGACATTATGTCTATTGAGTACATAAAGTCGAAAGAAAATATAGCGGATCCGTTAACTAAAGGTTTGACTAGAGAGCAAGTAAAAATAATTTTGAGGGGAATGGGTTTAAAGCCTATAAACAAGGATCGTCGTGATGGAAACCCAACCTAGTTGACTGGAGATCCCAAGATCTAGGTTCAAAGGGACAACTAAATTGTGAATGATTCAATCAAATCACTATGAAGAAATTAATTTCTTATGCTCATTCCTATGATACGAGATAGTGATACCTGCAGCGGTTACAGGATAAGCTATGCTTTTAATGATTCTTAAATCTTGATAAATATATGGAGTATGACAGTATACTTTTATTAAGAATCACTTATGTGAGTGTGAACTGGGCCAATTCTATGAGAAGGATAAGGCTATACTTCTCTAAAGCACTCATAAATTCGGGATTGTTCAGGGCTAAAATGAACAAAAACATGAAGACCAAATAATGTTTAGAAAGATTCTGTGTGAATTACTATTGTCTCGATTTACACAAACGATTAGACAGTTCAAGACATCACGTTCACTGGACAACCGGTAAACCCGATAGTCTTTCACAAGGGAAGGTTCAAAGCCAAAAGCTACCTCTCTTGATACAGATGATTTCTAATTCTGTCTCTCTCTCTCTCTCTCTCAGAGTATGCATTACATTTACATAAGGCTGGCAGTCAATATCATTCATGTGGGGGGATTGTTAGTATTTGAGCATAAATAAATGTGGATGTCATTAATTATTTTTATTGATTTCATATATTAACGTATTCTACTCCATGAATAGATTAAATTAAGTATTTGGAAGCTCAAATCCATGGAGTAATGAAAGAGATATTAACTCTCAAAGATCACACTTGGAAATGATAAATGATAATAAATACATGTGGGAAAAACCAAGTCCCACATAGGTTAGGAATTAAAGTTTTTATATGTTTATATACAAGAAAAGTGCTCTTGGATTTGGGCCCCAAGGGGCACCCCACTTTTGTGAAAGTAGTATGCATACAAGCCAATCATGTATGATGATAAATCATATACTTTGTAATCAATCTTATTTATTTATTAATAAAAGAATTATTTATTAAAGGCATTTATTATCTACATGGTGTTGTTTTAATAATATGTGATAAACTCATAGTTTTAAGCAATACTTTTAGAATCATGATGAGATCATGCTAATGAGATCTAAATTCTTAGATAGCTTAAAACTAAAATGTTCCCAATCAATGGATTACTAAAAAGGGGATTAGTGAATCCGGATAGATTGGTATGTACGTTGCTTGCTCATTGGATGAGGATGATTGATCTCATGATCATTTGTGTGGAGACACTAAAGCAAGTATGTAGGTTCTTATTAGAGAATAAGTTCACTGAACGTGACTCGCTAAGGAATACCTAATGGAGTTTTACTTGTCTGTCAATAGGAATTCCTGTAGTGATAGTAGTACAAATGATCCTTAGACATGAGATCATCATAGTATCTTATATATAATGAATTACACTTTGACTTATTCCTTAAGACTCTTAGAGTATATCAAATGCTATGCTTGGGTGTAATAAGTTATATATGAAGATAATGAATGATCAATAAAGAATCTACCACTTCTAGTAAAAGAAGAGAAATGTCCTATATGATTCGATAAATGACAACCCAGGAATCCTTGGCCAAGGTGGAATGAAATTAGAAAGTAGTTTCTAATTTGCATTCATTAGGAGTTGTGCATTTGGGAATCGAAATACATATAATTAAATAAAATAAGACTTGACAGTAATTCCATGTCTTATATTTAATTGGGACATTGTATGGTAGAAGGATTGAATTGTACGGTAACTATTAACTCAAAGGTTCTTTTATGATTAATGTTGAAATCTATATTATCTGGAAAGTCGTTGATCGCTAGGGAGGCTTATCCCTATTGTAGAATAAATATTATTTATTTAAATAAATTAATCGCTTAATTTATTTATTTAAATAAGATTAGAATTGTTCTAATTGATTTATTCACAACCGGTTTAATATGGAGAACCTAAAGGGTCACACCATAAAAGGAATAATAATTATTTAAGAAGTTAATGGCATAATAGTAATAATATGTTAAGTATATTTAATTTAATCTATGGTGATAGAATAAATTAAATAGCTTAATATTTATTATTTAATATTTTAGAAATATTAAATATAAATTAATAAGAGGAGTCTTATTAATATTATTACAATTATTATTATTTTAATTTCTAAAAGAGTTTAGGAATTAATTTAATATTAAGTACTCTCATTTATTCCTACTAAGATTAGGGAGCCCATTTAGTTAAAAGAGTTTAATTAAATAAATAATACCTTATTTTTAATTAAATAGGGTTACCTGATATATTTATAAGAGGTGTCTTATATCAGATATCATATATACGTAATTCCAATAGTTGGAGAGTACGCCCCCTTTTTCTACAGAGATAGGAAAAACTAGGGTTTGAGCCAATACACCCTTCTTCTTGAAAATTCTTCTTCCTTGGTGGAACACCTCTAGAGGCCATACACTTGGGTGGCTTACATTGATCAAAGGAAGGAATCTACCCGGAGATTCAAGGAGATCGTGGAGAAGTAGGAGTTGAACTCGTACCTGTTGAAGCTCGTATCTACAAGGGTATGATTCCATAACTTCTTGTTCTTCGTTTTAATTAATAATATGCATAAAGGATGATCCGGGTAATTGGTTTGTGAAAAATTTTAAAATCTGATTTTATTACGCTTCCGCTATTTTTGTAATTTGATTGCTAGTTTGATTTTTACAAAACCTAACAGTGGTATCAAGAGCCAAACCTTTATGCAAATTATTAATTGTTTAGATTTGATATGTATATTGATATGTATTTAAAATAATTTACATGGGCATAATTTATTGTATAAAATTTAAAATAATAAAAAAAAAAGCATAATCGCGAATTCCGATTTTACTTTTTCGTTGAATCCGTGGTTAGTAAAAACTTGCCAGGAGATTCTTTCTTAGTTAATAAGGTAATAAGGTTTCATGCTTATATCCTGTTAACTTGTAAATATATATATAATCATATTATATATATTAAAAGGTAGCCCCGAAAAAAAACAACAACTAGTGATTCACTTGAATTAGAATCTTCCTGTTGCGGCAAGTGACATGGGTGAATCCCATACGTTTTTTTATAATATTATAAATAACGTACGGATATTATATATATATATATATATATATATATATATATAATATTTTTATTTTTTTTTAATTAAAATAAAAGTTTATTTTAATCTTAAAATAAAAAGTTTATTTTAATTTTAAAATTAGATTTCATGCTAACTAATTAGAGTTGGAATTGGATTCCATGATAACTAATTGGAGTTGAAATTGGATTCCATGTTTCCTTAAATAAAAGAGTTTATTTAAATATGAAATAAGATTTCATATTATTCAAAATAAAAGAGTTTATTTGTGAATAGGAAAGAGAATCCGTACTTCCTTAAATAAAAGAGTTTATTTAAGATATGAAATAAGATTTCATATTACCCAAAATAAATGAGTTTATTTTGACTTGAAATTAGATTCCATAATTAATTAAAATAAAAGAGTTTATTTTAATTAAAGATTTGGATTAAAATAAAGGAGTTTATTTTGATTCAAAATTAGATTTTATGCTAACTAAATTTGCCCATTAAATGATATCAATATATATATTAAATGTTTATTATTCATAAGATGAATATTATTTATTGATGCATATGGTGATGTGTATAATAATAAATGGGATTGATTATGGACTATTGACCAATGTGATTGGATTTTATTTTAGTTGGATGCATTAATGTATGAGTTTTATTAAATGGGGTCTGCGTACCTCGTCTTCTCTAATTTTTCTTAATGTAAATTCTATCTTCCTCCTATGTACTTCCCCTTGACTGCTGATCTAGGTTTCTATTTAAATTAAATAGTTTATGTAATAGGATTAGTTAGAATTTTTTGAAGAACCGGAGATCAAGGAGAAAGGAGCGCTCGAAGACCCGTTTGTAATGGAGCTCGAGTTTAAATGTAATAGTTATATTTAAATGTTTATTCTTGCACTCCTAGGGTTTGACCTTTTGGTTCACTTGGTGGCTCTAGTGAACCAAACTAGAATAAAAGTCCATAATTAATCCGAATAGAATATAGTATTCTATATGTGCATGCTAGTATTATATATTATATATATTATGCAAACATGCTTCGCATGTTTAATAATATGACGCGTATTTTATATATATATTTGTATGCGCGCTAAACAAGATGAGACAAATAATAACAAATCCCTCAAAGTTTTTATATATTAAGTCTTAAGCGTTCAAAGATATTTAGAATATCGAACGTCGCCTTCTAGCATGATAAAATTAATAGAGTATTAAATATTTAATATGAGTTCGTTGTGTCACCACAAGGCAAGTATTAAGTATTTAAGATGTTAATTTATCACATTTGATGCTTATAAAGAAAATTGAACAATATTGTTTTATTGTGTCACCACAAGGACACTATTTTTCTTTTTTAAATATATGAAAGTGCTAGGTTGGACTTAACTTAGATAATTTTGATTCGGATGTGCCACCACTTGATCAAAATAATCTAAGAGGCAAAACATAAGGAGTTACATGATGATGAAATTGACAAGGAGTTGTCTACCTATTTATTTATATATAGTTTATTGTGTCACCACAAGGCTATATATATTTGAAATGGGATCCTTATTCTCACTAGCAAAAACTTTAATTAGATTTTGCCGAACTATATAAACGAGGGTAATATAGTTTGAAGAAAATAGTGGGAGATACCAATATAAAATAAGACCTAATTTATTTTGGTAATTAATTAAATGAATGTTTGCTAAAATATTGTCTTTTTACATGCAGAATTTTGAAAATGTCACATTCACTAATTTCACTGCGTAGCATACTTGATGCTAACAAACTGACCAGACCGAACTACACGGACTAGTTAAGGAATCTGAGAATTGTTCTCACTACTAAAAAGATTTCTTATGTCCTAAATTCGCCCGTACCTGCAAAAGTTGCAGAGGAAGAGATTGCTACTTTTAAACAGTGGCAAGATGATGCATCTGTGGCTCAATGCATCATGCTCGCATCCATGAGTAACGAGCTTCAGCGTCAGCATGAAAACATGGATGCTCCTACTATACTGCTGCACCTGCAAGAGCTGTATGGTGAGCAAAGTAGGACTGCTAGATATGAAATATCTAAGGAGCTCTTCCGATCTCGGATGACCGAGGGCACTACCGTTGAGACTCATATCTTAAAGATGATCAATTTGATTAAACGTCTTGGACAGCTTGGGTTCGTCATGGATGGGGAGTTGAGTCAAGATTTGATCTTGCAGTCTCTCCTTGACACCTTCTCACAATTTGTTGTGAATTTTCACATGAATAAGTTGGACGTCAGCTTGCCTGAGTTACTTAACATATTGAAAAATGCTGAAGGTCACTTCCCATCCAAGAAGAACCATGTCTTACTGGTGGATGATTCTTCCAAGAAAAGGAAGAGGCCCAAGGTATCTTCTGAAAAGAAGAAATCCAAGAAGGCTAAGGGAAAGGCGAAAGTGAAGGATCAAAAGAAACCTGATCCAGCTAGCAAAGGAATTTGCTTCCATTGCAATAAGTCGGGTCACTGGAAGAGGAACTGCAAGGATTATCTTGCGGAACAAAAGCAGAAGAAGCTTGGAGAAGCTTCGAATCCTAATCAAGGTTTGTTTATGATTGAAATTAATTTTTCTAAAATTCAATCTTCTACTTGGGTATTGGATACCGGCTGTGGTTCTCATATATGTAATAATATGCAGGGACTGGTCAGAAGTAGAAAGCTGAGCAAGGATGAGGTCATCCTACGAGTGAAAAATGGAGCAAAGGTTGCTGCATTAGCTGTAGGGACTTATTATTTAGCACTGCCTACGGGCAAGTTCATTAATTTAAATAATTGTTATTTTGTTCCAAATATCATTAGAAACATTATTTCTATCTCTGTATTGGATATGGATGGTTTTAATATTATAATAAAGAATAACAGTTGTTCTATTTATAATGATAATGTTTTATATGGTGTTGGTAATTTGCGAAATGGACTTTATATACTTGACTTGCATGAAAATATACTTCAAATTGAACAAACTAAGAAAAGAAATAGAGATGATGTTAATTATACCTTCATGTGGCACTGTAGACTCGGTCATATTAATGAAACAAGATTATCCAAGTTGCATAAAGATGGGCTCCTAGAGCTATCGGATTATGAATCATATCCAACTTGTGAATCTTGTCTCATGGGTAAAATGACTAAATCTCCTTTTAGTGGAAAAGGAGAAAGAGTTACAGAGTTGTTAGCGTTGGTACACACAGATGTATGTGGACCTATGACAACGAATGTACGAGGGTATTCTTATTTTATTACATTCACTGACGATCACTCAAGATTTGGATATGTGTATTTAATGAAATACAAATCTGAATCATTTGAAAAGTTCAAAGAGTCCAGAAATGAAGTAGAGAAGCAAACTGGTAAGAGTATTAAGATTCTTCGATCTGATCGAGGAGGAGAATACTTAAGTGGTGAGTTTCTCAATTGTCTCAAAGAAAATGGTATAATCTCACAATGGACTCCACCAGGGACGCCACAGATGAATGGTGTATCTGAAAGGAGAAATCAAACATTGTTGGACATGGTTCGATCCATAATGAGCTTTACCGACCTTCCAGTTTCCTTCTGGGGATATGCCCTGGAATCGGCTGCATACCTACTTAACAAGGTACCTACAAAATCCGTCCCCAAGACCCCATATGAGTTATGGACAGGGAGGAAACCAAATCTTAAGCATGTTAAGACTTGGGGTTGTCCAGCTTATGTTAAAAGTTTGAAAACGATAAGCTACAGACTAGATCTGACAAATGTAGATTTGTGGGATACCCTAAAGAAATATCGGGGTATTATTTCTATCATCCAACTGATCAAAAGGTGTTTGTTGCGAAACATGCTGCTTTCTTGGAAAAGGAGTTTATCCTTGAAGGGGTCAGTGGGAGTAAGATATATCTTGAAGAGGTTCAAGAACCACAAAATACTACAGATCAAAGTGAGGTACCTATCCAAGTAGAGATCCTTCTGTACCACACCTTATTCGTAAATCTGGAAGAGTACCAAGATACCTGATAGGTATGGACTTGTCATAGAGGATAACGATAAGGTACGCATCATAAATGATGATGATCCATTGAATTATGAACAGGCTATGAGTAATAAAGACTCAGAGAAGTGGCAAGAAGCCATGAAATCCGAGATGGACTCCATGTATGAAAACCAAGTAAG
>CM029017.1:151674868-152009076 GCA_016801055.1 Panax notoginseng
GAAACATCAGGTACGTACGTCAATTTCCGAGGACGAAATTTCATAAGGAGGGGAGGTTGTAAGACCCCAGCTTATTAATGAATAAAACAAATTTTCTCTAAATATTATTGTGAATAATAAGGGTTAATTTGATATAATACTTTGGTTATGGGTGAAATGTGCAAATTTTTACAAAATAAGCAAGTGGTTGTAAAATATTCATTTTGTCGGGGAATATTCGTTTGGGTCGTGGAATATTCTTACTGTCGGGGAATATTCGTACGACGGCACAGCTTGTGTGGGCCCATAACGAAAAGCGATTGGATGAAGAAAACGACAATATAAGTTATTTTTAAATAACGCGTAGTTGTTTACCATTAATACTGTTGGAATACCCGGTGGTTAAAATACAGTAGCACACGGGTTATGTCACTAATTATTGATTCTTACGTAAGAAGGCACTACTCAATAATTGTTACAGTAGTTATGTTCAATATTTTATTTTATTGATTCAATAATTGCTGCGTTGATATTTTATATTATTATTGTTTCAATAATTGTTGCTGCACAGTATTTTCTTTATCAGATCAATAATTCATATTATTTGAATAATATTATTAGATAACATTATTGGCAATGTCTATAAAAGTTCTGTCTAAGGAGAGGTTTGGTCATCTAATTGCGCGCCAGTAAGGAGAAATTCTTATTGGAAGGCCCCTTCTTTCCTGGGAACGGCCTGGTTGTCATAAATGTGATTCTGTAATATTATTTGTGAATAATTAATTATTAATTCATATGATAAGAAAATATTTATTTTATGTGGGATATAAATGTTGGATATATTTTTGTGGTTAAAAATGAAGGAGTTAATGTTGAGGTTTTTATCCATATTTTTGTCGGAATGGAGGTATTAAAAATCAGGTTTTTTGAGATATTTTGCGGGGGTTATAATTTTTAATCGACCATTGGATCGTGGTAATTTTTGGATATGTTATACATATATAAGTTGAGTATATGTCCACAAATTTTGAACCGTTAAAAATGAACGTATGATTTATTATGAATTTTACGAGATGACTGGTTCAGAAATTGTTGAATTTTTTGAAGTTTATCATTTTGATAGAAATTCTAGAATTAGTGTGCCCCACTTGTGGTTGGTGAAGAAATGTGCTGAATTATATTTCAAATGTGGTGGGTGAAATAGTAGCAGGTAAAGCCATCAGGTTGCAGGTCAAACCTACTAAAATTTTCCTATAAATTAGAGGGCTAAGTTAGAATTGAAAATCACACCAGAAACAAGTTTTCTCTCTTTCTCTCTCTAGATTATTGAGTGTATTTTGTGAGTATTTAGATACTTTGAGAGTTTCTATTCATCAGAGCAAGTTTCTTTCAGCCTTATACCGGTATTCCGACCAGAAGTACTGATATCTTGAGGTAAAGGATATTATTTTCTTCTTAAATGATATTATTTTCTTCAATATCATTATGCAGAAATATTGAATGAATTAGTTTTATATCAAACTTGAAACTTTTGTGTCGGAGTTACTATTCACGTATACGGCACTATTCACGTATACGGTACTATTCACGAATACGGCACTATTCACCGAAAAATAAAATTTTCTCTTTTTGTCCAAGATGTCTATTATGGTTACTATCTTTGATTGTATCCATGTTTTGATCTTTATTTTTGAATTCTGCTTCACAATTGATTATTATGAAGTATTATTGATCTTGGATAAACTGTTATACGAATCCCTACTATTTGTCCTTCTGTCTCACTGGATTCGTTTTCTTTAAGATATTTTTCATCATCCTCAGTCCTAAATGATGATATTACTGAATATCTTTGGCCTGTAGTGCAAAGATGTATGATTGCTTGATGATATCTTTGGCCTGTAGTGCAAAGATGAATATTTGGATAAAGATGATTATTAATTGATGTTACCAGGGATAAAATATATGATGATGGACTTTTAATCTTAGAAGATAGTAGAATTTTTTCTCTACTTGACTTTTCTAATGGTTTGTTGTTTCCGCTGCAGTTGTTGATCTAAAACTTGTTGTCGATTATATTCTATCAGATTTTTCCCTGTTGAATACTAATGATAATTCGTTGTATATTATCTTAGTCATAATATTCTTTACTGGCTAGTTGAGCTCACCCTTTTCCTTTTTGTTCCATTTTTCTTCTCAGGAGGTGAGAACATAGCAGGATCTAGTCGGGGTATGGAGTGATGGTTCTAAAAAGATGTTTTAGCAGTCCTCACTATTTCTGTAAAATAGTGTTTGAACAATTATATTGAGGACTTATTTGAATGTGGATATTGTCTAGAAGACAATATTTGTATTTAAACTCACAGTATGTGTTGTCGTATTTTGCACGATAATTGTATTATTGAAGTTGTAGTTTGCTTTCTGTACCATGTATTTGGCGACTCAGAATGGGTGTTGTATACCTATTTTGGGGGCGTCACAGTTGGTATCAGAGCTTAGGGATATGATCCCTGGTTGAGATGTGAGACAAGAACTAGGAGGGGAGAGACGGGGAATTCCTTCGCTAGTATGACCTGACTAAGTTTATTTGGTGTTTATTTGGTCGGTCAGAGTATAGGGATAATATGTGACATGTCAATTAACCCTTGTTTTGTGGCAGTATTTAAGAATGGCAGCTGAGAACGTTAATAATGGAGTAAATCAGACCGTGGAGACACCTTTAATCTCCATTTCCATAACCCACGTTTGAGCCTCAATTGGGTTCATAGAACCTTTAAACTCTAGAGGTCCCACCGCCTTTAAATTCTTAAACGTAGTATTTGGTGGAGCTTGAGGTTGATTATTCATTGCTCTAGCTAGCAAGTTAACCAATTGCTGAACAGGATTAGTATTGGCGTTATTGTTGTTATTAGTTGATCCTTCTTGAGCTGGTTGACGTTGTTGTCTTCTTCTTGGCGGCATATTTCTGTTAAAATATATGCTTATTAGATCTTTGTTTATTTCTCTGAATAGTTAAGGCATTACTCAATAATTTAACATAATTATTTAACACATTATCTCAAACAACTTGATATATTTAATTAAATCAAAAGTTTTAACATCAAATGATAGCATCACTGCTATTTACATCATCTATCTTGAGATAAAGAATCTACAAGATTTAAAATATTAAAATATTCCTTCATTCATAAACATATCGAAATTTACATATAAAAACTAATTAAGTATTTCACATAATTAAACAAATCCTATCACTGCTGATTAAGACGCTGAATAGCCTTGCTACGCTCCTCTTCCATGATACGAGACATTGTCCTGCGATCCAGCATGTACGACGGTAACCCTTCGAACTGGATTGGGTACCTCAAAACTCGATCCTGGGCCTCATCCATTGCCTTATTAAGTGTGGAGTACGTCTCTCCAAACTTAGCCTTCTTTGCACAACCGTCCTCTTCTGCAAGATCAACACGACGTGACTCTCTTACCCAGTATTTCTTTGCTATGATCAGCCTTTCAGAGCTTTCCTTCAGTTCTTTCTTCAACTTCTCTATCTCCTCGGTCTTATCTTCGGTTTGACCCTTCTCGTGGACCAAATCCCATTTTACATTTCCCAGTCGTGAGTGAAGAGTCGAAATCTCCCTCTCCTTCTGCTCGAGAGTAATCTGCTGAATAATCGCCCGTTCAGTCAGATCATGTACATCATCTCGTAACTCTACGTTACAGTCGTATAACGCATCGTACATCTCAGCATTAATGGAGTGCTGTGGAAACTCCTCTTCTTCCTCTTCCGCTTCAAATTCCTCCTCAAGATCCTCCTCAGGATCCTCCTCAGGATCAGTCTCAGGTTCATGCTCCTGACCAACAACGGTGATCAACGGAGACGATTCCCTCTGTACCAACTGTACCCTAATGACATGAATGTCTCGGGCTCCTCCTCTGTAGGTACTGTAGGCACTCGGGGTTCCTCCTCCCCAGCTCGACTAGTTCTTCCAACACCCGACATCCTGACAACAAAATTTCGAGTTTTAGTTACTAAGTCGTACTAGTGAGCACATAATTTAACACATAAGCACATAAAGTCTTTTATTATCTTCAATGAATTACAAAAATTCATTTCCTAGAACTCGATAAGAGTTTTCCATTACTATGTTCTTCCTGTAAGGCTACTACCTAAGGTTGTTCCCCCACCTAAGGTTCATAACCTACATCTTTGATACCAACATGTGGCACCCCCAAATCCGGGTACTTAAATTCCACATGATTTGGTGTTCACTGTACAAATATCATCTATCTATCTACCCATAATAAATGAAAACCATTCAATAGATATAAATAAAATCCTCCCCTTATGAGGTTACAACATCTGAATAATAAATACAATCCCAGGTCAAACTAACCTTAAACATCTGTGCGGAAACATAAATAATTAAGTCTTAACAACATCAATTCTTAACAATAGCATTCCTAATATTAAATAACAAGTCTTCATCACTTAGTAGCGTTGCCTTTGCCTTTGCTAGTAGAAGGCTCGTCGGTTCTTTCGTTCTTAACTGCAATGTTATTATTACGTAAGAGTAAGCATAATTGCCCATAAGTATAAAAATGAAATAACAATATATAATAACATGCGAGTGAATTCAAGACTTCTGAAATAAAAGCTCAACTTTTGAATCAAGAATGAATAACAAGAATTCAAAAGATTTCTAAGGGTCATAAGACCTTGAACTATGTCCTAGGTTATCAAGGGTTATACTTGAAACCTTTAACAGTCATAAGACTATGGACTCTTCTACTCGTACTTAGGGGGGATCAGCCCTTAGTACCATACTATGCACAATATCTTAACACTAACGCATAAGTAAATCCCTTTGCAGGGTTGTTCATCTCAGTTTGACATTAGAGTCCGCACCAAAGAAAGTTTGGTTTGGATAAATCAATAAGGGTTCTGAATTTAGAACATTCATCAACTATGGACTAGTTGAATAAATAAGGATTCGCTAGTCTAACAAGGTTAAACAATAAATAATATTTATAATGAATAACAAGCTTAATAGGTATACAATAGAACAATTATTGTATAACAGAATCATACTTTGAAAAGATAGTAAATCTTTAACATAACAAATGAACTTGATTTATAACTTGAATAATGATAACAAGTAGGGTTAGGAAACTTGCCTCGTACGTGGATTACACTTTAATTAAACTCGTTCCTTGAATTTAATCCTACATATCATTTCCATTCACAACTCTAGTTAATTATAATGTAACTAGTCATCATAAGTTCATTCTCTTTGTCTAACTTTGATTATGACTATACTTAGTCAATTTATCACATTCATTGTCACATAATTTACACTTCACGAATAACAAGTTAATTATGTATTCAATAATTCAATCTACATGCAATTATGTTATTTACATGCTAAGCATCTATTTTAACATCTCATTATACTTCTAACATATTTCTATGTTTCTTAAATTAGATTAACATCACATTCATGGACTTAAACACTTTAAAATTTTTGTTTCTGAACCTTCTGGAGAGTGGCGTTGCGACGCCACTTTTGTACTGATTATCGGCGCTGCGGCGCGGCCCGCGCTGCGGCCTGGTCAATGGAGCTGCGGCGTGGCTCGCGCTGCAGCGTGGCTTGCACTGCGGCGCGACTCTTATGCCTGCAGCCAGCACTGCGGCGCGGCGTACCAGACACAGAAATGGTAGTTCGCGAAAAATCGCAGAACATGCCAATTTCTACCAATTTGTTATTTCTTACATGTAATTTGACATACCCATATGCTAGAATTCGTATATAATCATTACTCAACACTTATAGAGTGATTTTAATCAATTAAAACACATAATTATAGAATTAAAACATGCAATTTTCACTATTCTTTGTGTTCTTGAAGGTTTTGAACAAAAATATAAAATTTAACACTACGGATTCGTTATAACACCGAATCCGTTCATTTAAGGTTTGGTCTCTTCGTATCAACATGCATAATAACATACAAGTATAAATTTTATAAAATAATTTATGTTTGACATATTAAAATCACGTATAAGGGCCATATGGCCATATTCTATACTCTGTAAATTTTTGAGGCCATACATACGTTGTAATTATAGTATTATGAAACTAATGATAAGATTTATATAATATATATAATCAAATACGATATGATACATCTTAATTTATACGCAAACCCATAATCATATCATTCTCCCATTTATAGAGACTTTACAAAATTTTGAAAGCCATATTCATGAAAACTTAAATAACGTAAAATAGAAATTGGTTTGGAGAAATTATCCAGAGTATAGATTAGAAGAGATGATCAAAGATTATCCTTTCATAAATACTTGTTGATTACACACTCACAATTTCTCAAAATCTTAAAATTTCTCTTTGACAAATTCTCAAACTCTCTCCCTCTCTGCTTTTTCAGACTTAGAAAATAATAAGAAGAAAAAAAGAGTACGTATAATAACTAAGCAAACTGACGCGCATTATGGTCAGTTAACCCAATCATGGATAACTGCTAATAACTCCCCTTAGGGCCTTATTTGGCTAGCAAGAATAGATTTCAAAACCATTTAATTTAACGATTCTCTTATACTATAGTTTAAATTGTGTCACACCCAATTATACAATAACTCAATTATATTATTTAATTTAATTTGAATAAAATATAATAATTTCTCATTAATTTACATAGTCATATAATTAATTTTCTCATTAATTATAAAATGATATTAGGCTTATTAAATGTTTCTTTTAATTTAATAAACTCACATAATTACATATTTTTAATAATAAAATTCTCTACATTAATTTAATAAATATAACACATATCATTAAATTAAATCTATCACAATTGCATCAATTAATTATTTAATCTAATCATTAAATCATCGAAAATATTAATTTAATTCAATAAATATTAAGAATTAAATTACAAAAATCTCGTTCGTCACAGAAAACACTTAGATGTTGGACGTACTTGAATGTGATCTTATCTAAGGAAAGAATACTAGGTGACTTTAATGCAATGGCTATCACAATTAGGAACCTACCAAAAGCTACATTATTTTCAATGGATGGAGGGTTCCCCAACTATCGCCTAGGAATTGGATAGCGTTGACCAGATAAAGTCAGGCTGAAAGACTGTAATTCAAGTGCTATCTGGGAGGCAACCCAGAAATTTTTATATTTATATGTTTTACTAGTTTATTTAGTATATAGGAATTAATTTGCTTATTAAGTTCTCTTACTAATCCAAAGTTTTATTCTAATCCATGTTGTCTCTCTTCATTGCAAGTATTGGAGGTTCAATGGACATGCAAAAGATTATGGAAAGGTTATGCAAGTCAAATTCAAGTGTGATGTCCAATTTGTTCCGTGTGCCTAACCTATTCTCCAAACTTAGTGGACAAGGAGGAGGATTGCTATATTTTCAGGGAACTCATCTGCTTTACTTTTTTCTATGTCAGTCATTGAGGACAATGTCTAGTTTAAGTTTGGGGGGCATTTTAGTGTCGTATTGCATATAGTTAGTTATTTACATTGTAGTTCATATAGTTACATTTAGTTTTTGCATTCAGTTTCTTGAAGAAAAAAATTAAAAAATTGAAAAATTAGTAGTAAGTTTATTATGTTTATATAACATTTAGTACATTTTGCATAAGTCCAACTGTTTGATATTTACAGTTTGTTTTGGCCAATGATGAGATTGGAATTGGGTAGACAAGTATAGTACTGACTATTAGAGCTTTGATGTGATTTCTTCTTCTGAATTGAGTCTTTTTATATTTGAAACTGGTATAATAAGGATAACACAATAAAAATAACTTGTTGATTGATTGAGTTTAAATTGATACATAATGGGATTCTAAAGGATAATGCTAGTTTGAATGAAAGAATGACAAGAATAAGTAGTGATGACTAAAGTTAGACAAGAACCTAAGTTTGGGAGAATATTTGGGGTATATAAGCTATAAAAAAAGGGCAAAAAAGAAAAAAAAGTATGAATAAATACCGTGGCTTGCTTGTCTAGTTTTGTGGCCTTTGTTACTTGAGTAAGTAAGCCCGAGGGGATTGTCTTTACACCTAGTGCTCTAAGGTCTTAATGGTCTGGGAGTCGTTAGTCGAAATCTCGTTAAGGTAGCATTAAAAAGCCTAAGAGAATAAGACATTGCATATCTATGTGTAAATAAACCAAAAGAAAAAAATGAATAAAATGGGAAATAAGAGCAAAAATCCCCCGTAGATGAAAAATGAAGCATAAGTATCCCATGTTGACCCTCGATATTAGTAATTATTTGATTTTAGTTAGATCTAGCTTATTTTTGGATTTCTTGAGTTTTCACTGTATGATGCCTTCAAAGAGATTTATTATGTATTAAATTTGATTTTACATCAGTTAGCATTGTTGTTAAGCGCGCGCACACACACACACGCACACTATATTAGTGATAACAGTCTAAGATTTAATGATTGATTGGGAAGTTAAAGATTTGTTTTGCTATGATGTATTATCATGTTTACTTGATTTTTCTAAGGCCGGTTAAATAGACTTGTTTCTGTCATTATTGCTGGATTCGTAGGCATGTAGATTAGTTGCATTGTATAGCATTGTTGTTTTGTGTTTTTATTTGAGGACAAGCAAAGGTTTAAGTTTGGGGGTATTTGATAAGTAATTTTTATACCTACTAATTCGATATCTGTTACTTGAATTAGTTGCTTAAAATCATGTTTCTTAGTTACTTTTCATGCATTTTATGTTCATTTTGTAGATTATACGCTTGGGAGTTATGTGAGCGACTATTGGTATGAAATTGCAAAGAAAAGAAATCCGGACATCGTTTGGACTTTCTTGTTTATTTCATGTTCTTGGAACTTGGATTATATTGTAGAGCTTCTTCTTAGCTTTCTGGAACATCTTGAATCATTCCAATCGGAGTTCGAATGCAAGAGTTATGACCTTTGTACCAACAGACGTCGAACTTCACTGTTTTGGGTGGCCGTTTGCATATCAGTCATTTCCAGCCCAATTTTGACCTTTATCAATCCGTTATTTCTCAATTCTTAAAGAAAGAAAGTTGTATAGCTCGTTGATATCTTCGATTTGATAGGTGGCGGACCTTGTAACTCCACCCGGATCAAAAGTTATGGCCGTTTTACCAGAGGACACTTCAGTAGAAAAATGATGCCCACCGGGGTGGGTTTTTACTAAGGAAAACCCCCGCCGGGGCAGGGGTACCAGCTGGAAAATAGAACACTAGCCCGCCGGGGCGGGCCCTTTACAAGGCTAAACCCCCTCCGGGGCGGGGGTACGCGTAGAAAAAATGAATTTTGTCCAAATTTGAGTCCAAGAAGGATTGGTTCGATCCGATTGACTCAAGGACTTCTAAGAGGACTTAAAGACATATAAAGAGACTTATAAAAGGAGGATAATAACAAGGATTAGAGATATAGATTAGATTAAATGAGGATTCCATTAGATTAGAGTAGAATAGGAGAAAACACTAGTTCTTATTAGATTTGGAGATTGAAGCAACTTAGAGACCATTGAAGATTCAAAGTAGGAGCGAGGAGGGAGCTTCAAATCTACAGACAATAGATTTTATCTTCTTATCTTCTTCTATCTTTGTCTTTTAATGTGTATTCAAGTGTGGATTCTTAATTTTAATTCAATGAACTAATTCTTTGTTTCAGATTACAATGGATCTTATTGTGTAGTTTATTTTAATATGCTTCGCTATCAATTATTATGTTCTATTATGAGGATTATCTATTGTGATTTGGACTTAATTGTTTAGTTGATTGGCCATCAATTACCGTGATAATCTATATAAACTCGAGAGTTGAAGTATAGATGTAGATTTAATCATGATAACATGTGTTTGTGATTTCTACATAGATAGAATTTATGATTCATGTTTAGGATAGAGATATACATTTACGCCATATGTAATCTTATAGAAAACTTGTGTTTTAAATATGTTAGTTCCCAATAGGCACAATAGATCTAGAAGGGGGGTTGAATAGATCCTTTTTACTTTCAAATACGTTTCTGGTTTATTTTGTATTGCTAATAATTTAGCATATAACAAACATAATAATCTTTTCAAGCACAGCGGAATAAGTTAAAGATCCCCTTCATTGATATATTCATAATCATACATACATTGTTCGTAGAGTTAGTTCAATGGTAAGCAGTTAAAACATATATAGCAGTTATAGCAGTTAATGTATATAATGTAAATGACTTAAAGTAAAGGACACAAGGGGTTTTAAGTGGTTCAGAGACTCAAGCTCCTAATCCACTCTTCTGCTTTCAACTAGCAGGATTTCCACTAAGGAAGGGAAGCACCCCGAATCACTGTGATTCCTTCAAGGCCAGCAGCTTTGGAACTTCAGTTCACTAAGAACTCTTCAAGGCCACCAGCCTTGAAACTTCTCTAGTTCCCTAGGAACTCCTTAAGCCCAGCAGGCTTGGAACTTTATTTAGTCCCTCCGAACAAGGACCCCTCAGGCCCTGGCTTCTTGTTGAGTTGTTTGTTTGTTTGTTGGAGTTGGTGCTGAGCTGCTAAGATGTCTTTATGCTTTGAACATCTTCTATACTTAGCAGCTTGGTGTGATCATCCTTGAAGTGCAGTTGAGTATTGCAAGATGCTCAGCTTCTTCAGTTACTCAACCTCCTCTGATGATCCCTTGATGAACTGCCTTGAAGATCATTCCTCATGATACATGATGGCTGCTCATGATGGGTTTCCAAGATGACTGTAAGCTCTTCTGTTAGGTACTTAGAAACTTTCTCATGCTTGCCACCATGATGACGTTTGTGATCTCCCTTCTTGATACTTGATGCCTTCTCATGATAGACTTGCTAAGATGACTGTGAGCTCTTCTCTATGGTACTTAGAGTCTTCCCATGATGGACATCAAGATGACATGACGCTCTTCTTTCTCTTGACAGTTCAGAACACTTTTCATGTAGTAGAACTCTCACTTATATATTGTAGAACTCTCATTTCTATTTCTTTCTTTGTCTGACTCTAAGTGTTTTTGGTGGATCGTAGAGTGAGCCTTCGGACTCACTTTCTCACATTGTTTAGAATAGTCCACCGTTACTCCAAACTCTGCAACTCCAGCAACTGATCTTTGAAGCTCTTGCTGATTTATACTTCTTCCCAATCCTTCTGTTGGAAAGTAGCCATTGAAAGTTATTCAAATATCTTCACAAATCTCGAGTTGAGTGAGGTAGACTGCTGATGTGACATGTCATACTTTTTCTGACACTGCAGTCTACTATTTCACTTACCCCATCAGAGATGTCACTTTAATGTATTGGGTAGGTCGAAAACTTTATTTCCTCCTTCTAATTTCTCGATCAGAGGTTGTCCTTTTGTATCAATGCTCTCAATAAGCTCTTGTCCAAATATTACCCTTCAGATTGAACAGTTGCCAACGCTTCAGTCTTTAGCTATTCGAACTCTACAATTCTGATGAATGTCTTCATGGACCTGATCGTAGTGTCTTGTAGACTGGTAGAGACAACACTACGATCTTGAAGAGTGTTGATTGGATCTTCAATGTAGAACACCTCTTCCTTTTCTTGTGCAGTACTTCAACATTTCTGTTTGCCTCAACAGCTCTCAGAGACTGATGGCTTGACTTCTTTGTTTTGGCCCCTTCTGAATAACAAGACACTTCAGATTTGTGGCGTGTCCAGCTCGCTTTCTCCTTGTTATCTCCCGTTCACTTATCATTAATGGACTGACCCAATGCTTAATTACTTTAGCCTTGTTCTTCAGACGCTGTCCAGTATCTCTGTATGCACTCCATCAATTTTTTCTTTGTTTGGCAAACACTACGATCCTGGTTACTTCCAAGATCGTCCTCTTCTGTCTACTTGACAGCAACTGCACTTGCTGACTTTTCCTTAGTCAGTTATTGAAGTCTTCTTTGATCTCCTTGTGGAAGACTTCATCTTGAATAGCTTCACAACTCAATCTTGATGCTGATTGGGTTGGTGCTTAGATCTTTTATTAGCTTGCATGTCATTTGTTGAGTGCTCTCTAGTTTCCTTCAGGTGGGATGTATCTATGCAGTGCCAACCAGAGGATTCATTCCTTTGGATATTCTAGGAGTACTCATTCATTGAGAAACGTATTTTCTCTACAATTCTGCCTTGGCATTGTGAGAACATCTTTTGAGGTCTTAGTTCTGCACTCTACGATTCAGCTTTGGCTGTGCAGACACTACGACTCCGAGATCAGATCTTGACACTCTATGATGTCTGTCGTTGTGCTTGTTGTCTTTATCTGATCTTTCTCGACTACGACCTCTACCTCTGATATGATCAGTAGATGTGAAACCCCAAATTTTATGAATAAATATTTAATTTTCTCGAAATAATTTTTTTTATATTATTGTGTGGATTTGATATAATAGTTATGGGTAGTATTTATAAATTTTGCAAAGTATGCAAGTTGTCATATTATATTCGATTGGTCGGAGAATATTCTTTTTGTCGGGGAATATCCGTACGACGGTACAATTATTGGTGGACCCCACAACGGAATTATTGTCGGATTGAGAAAACGACAAAAATACTTTATAAAAATAACGGCGGAAGTTTTACCGTTGATACTGTTGAACTACTCGGTAGTAAAAGTACAGTAATACGTGTGGTTGCATAGTAGCACACGGTATTAATTATTAATGCTGATGTGAGAAGTCACTCAGTTTGATTCCATTATTGTCAGTTAATAATATGAATTATTTAGCGATAATGACGTTTTGTTTTATTCGTATTATTAACGTAATAAAACAGAAACATCTTTTTATATAAAACAGAATACTTTATTAAAGTTATTCTATAAATAGAATATATTATATTTTATTTAAAAGATTTTTCTTTAAATATGGACCGTCAGATTAAAGTAATCAATCTGGACCGTTCATGGATTAGTTACTATGCATTCCATTTTCCTATAAATAGAAGCTCATTCCTTCATTATTTTCTTACGAATTCACTGAACTCTAGAGAGAGAAACTATAGAGAGAGACTATATAGAGATAGAAGAAAAGTTTTCTGCTACTTCACTACTCTTATATCCAGTTCTTTTACGGTAAGGGGTGTTATTCTTTCTTATTCATGAAGAGAACTGCTGTTATTCCATTTCTTATTATTCTGTTTGAATAACCTGTATACGCGGATATACCCTATACTTGGTGACATTCTTCTATTATTCTGTTGGAACATCCTGTCTGTGTGTTTTACACCGGACCTGGTTCCGTCTTGTTATTATTCTGTTGGAATATCCTGTCTGTGTGTTTTACACCGGACCTGGTTCCGTTTTTATTATTATTCTGTTGGAATATCCTGTCTGTGTGTTTTACACCGGACCTGGTTCCGTTTTTATTATTATTCTGTTGGAACATCCTGTCTGTGTGTTTTACACCGGACCTGGTTCCGTTTTTATTATTATTCTGTTGGAACATCCTGTCTGTACGTTTACGCCGGACCTGGTTCCATTATTTATTATTCTGTTGGAATAACCTGTCTGTGCGGTCTATCGCATGCATGGTGATTTCTTTTGTTATTCTATTCTTTATTGTACTCAGTTGGTTAAGTTTTGACTTCTATACTCCATGAAATTAGTGGAATATCCTTGATATTTGCGCTTCATTTAGTATCTATTCATGAAAATATTCTCCTGATCATTCTTGAATTTTACTCCACAACGCAGTATCATGTTGACAATTTGGACGTTGTTAATTCTTGGATAAATTAATTCTTGAACTTGTTTTATTGAATTCTTATATCATTGTCATCATCCTCATGTTTATAAAATGTTGAAAGTCATCTGTGGCACGTAGTGCATAGATGGACTTGGTATGATTATGACCAGGGATTATTCGGTGTAATCATGACCGTAATGTTACGAATGATGTGGTAAAAGTCCTCATTGGCCCGTAGTGCATTGATGGACAGTTGTTGGCATGATCATGACCATTAATGAATACACGAATATCCTTGGCCGTAGTGCAGGGGTGATTCGATGATGTGGATTATTTTATTAAGCTGAGTCTCAGCGATCACAGTGTTGAAAAACTTTTTAAGTCATAAAAGATAGTAGAGTTTATTTTCTACTTGACTCTTTTAATGGATTGCTTGTTCCGCTGCAGTTAAACTTGATGTCTATTATATTTTATCAGTTTAACATTGTTGAAGGCTAATGATAATTTATTCTGCATTATCTTAGTCATAATATTTCTTACTGGGCTAGTTGAGCTCACCCTTTCTTTCACTGTTCTATGTAATAGTGTGTTAATAAATGTAATGAGGACTCCTTTTGAGTATGAATACTCTCTAGAATATAATATTTGTATTCAAACTCGCAGTTTATGTTTTATTGAATTGTATACGACAGTTGTATTAGTAAGTTGTATTTGTATTCAGTACTTTGTATCTGACGACCCAAGATGGGTGATGTATACCTAATTTTGGGGGCGTCACAGTTGGTATCAGAGCTTAGGGATATGATCCCTGGCTAAGATGTGAGAATAGAACTAGGAGGGGAGAGACGGGGAATTCCTTCGCTAGTATGACCTACCTAAGTTTATTTGCATGGTATTTAATTGATCGGTCATAATATAAGGATAATATATGACATATCAATTAACTTTTATTTTGTGGCAGTATCTGAAAATGGCATCTGAGAATGTTGAGAATAGCAATGAAGCCCAGGCGATTATTGATTCACCACATATCAATAATCAGGATAATGTTCATCAGGAAGGTGACAATCCTCATGCAAATAACAACACTGACCAGATGATGAATGATGCAATGTTTAAAGGTTTTATGCAATTCATGCAACAACAGGTGAAAGCGGCTCCTGTCCACAACGTAGGTGGAAATACTGAAAACTCTCAGGCGGTCACCGCTAAGCAGTTTAAGGAGCTGGGACCACCGGAGTTTAAGGGAGAACCCAAACCACTTGTAGCTGAAACATGGATAAAGCAGATCACCAAGATATTTGATGTCTTGGGTTGCTCCGAGGAGCAAAAGGTTCCCTTTGCCGCCTTTATGTTGCGAGGAGAGGTAGATTACTGGTGGGAATCGATAAAGCGTACTCAACCTGCCGCACTGAAGATGTCCTGGGAGAAGTTCCAAGAGCTGTTTAACGACAAATATTTTCCCGAGAGTATTCGTCACATGAAGGAGGTGGAGTTCATCAAATTGGAGCAGAATAATATGACCGTGTCGCAGTACGAGGCAAAATTTGCGGAGTTATCCCGGTTTGCGTCCCACCTGGTGGATAATGAAGAAAGAATGACACGGATGTTTTTAAGAGGTTTGAAGCCGGAGATACGTCAACACCTTGTTTCTCATAAACTGTGTTTGTATTCCGATGTTGTAAATAGGGCTCAGTTGGTGGAGCGCGATAACGAGACAACGCAACCAAAAGAGAGCAGCCGGCAAAATGATAATACCAGTGAAAGTAGTCATCGAAGCAGTGACAACAAGCGTGGAGGGAATCAACAGGCCAGAAATGGTAACCACTTCGGTGGTAATCAGGGCCAAACCAATAAGAATGGGCATTTCAAGAAGAGGAGATTTAACAATGATGGAAAGACGTCAGCACCAGCACCTGTCGTTAAGGAAGGAGAACGACCATCTATCATATGTTTCAAATGCGGAGGGGAGGGGCACATCAGTCCAAACTGCGCGATGCCGTCCAAAGCATGTTATAATTGTGGAAGAGAAGGTCATTTAGCCCGATTTTGTCGTTTACCGAAGACAAATTCAGCTAGGATGGAGGCACCAAAGGGCCGTCCCAGAAAAGTCGAAACCCGGTTGTGCAAGGGAGAGCGTTTGTTGTGAACTCCCAGAGAGCAAGGAACCCGAATGAGGTCATCACGGGTAAGCTTATCATAAACTCTAACGAAGTCTATACCGTGTTAGATACCGGTTCTACTCACTCTTTTATTTCACCTAGTTGTGTTAAATGTTTGAAGTTAACTTCGGAGAACTTAGACTTTGATATGTCTGTTTAAACTCAGTTGGGAGAAACCTTCGTTACCTCTACTACTTATAAATCTTGTTCAAATCAACACTTTCACGTTACCTGTCGATCTTATCTCTTTGAAAATACTTGCCTTTGAGGTGATTTTTTTGAAACGATTGGTTCACTACTCATCATGCTTCTCGTAAGGTTGTTAGCTTTCATATTCCTAACCAACCTGTTATGCAAATTCAAAGTAACCAAACCACTAAAGTCAATCATTGTCATATCAAGCCATAAGTAAAAATCCACGTTCCTTTCGCTGTTGACTTCCTGGTGTGGAATGCACCGAAGCTAGACTTTCCGTAGGAGACGTTGTAAATGATGATGGCAAGTTGATAGGTATCAATGTGACGTGTTATCCAAGTCTTGGATGAGGGTCACAGTTTTGAACGATATTTCTATTGTTAATAAATTTCTTGACGTATTCTTGAAGACTTCTTAGCCTACCCCAGAGCGTAAAATTGAATTTTGTATTGACCCCAGTACAAAACCTATTTCTTAAACCCTCAAATATTTCTTCAACTAAAACGAACGTATTATGCGCCAAAGACGTTGGCTCGAGCTGTTGAAGATTACGATCGTACCATTCAATAACATCGTGGAAAAGTGAACGTGGTAGCTGACGCGTTGTGTAGAAGATCGTATACGGTTACAAGTGTGAATATTCGAACCCACGTGAAGATAACGAATATACGATTAAAATCGACTTTAATCGATAAAGTTAAAGCCGCTCAAGCTACATACTAAGAGCTGATAAATGTGAAGAAGAAGGTTTAAGAGGGCGTTATTCTAGAAGCAAGTGTAAGACCCCAACTTATTAATGAATAAAATCAAATTTTCTCTAAATATTATTGTGAATAATAAGGAGTTAATTTGATATAATACTTTGGTTATGGGTGAAATGTGCAAATTTTGCAAAATAAGCAAGTGGTTATAAAATATTTATTTTTGGTCGGTGAATATTCGGTTGGTCGTGGAATATTCTTGCTGTCGGGGAATATTCGTACGACGACGCAGCCTTGTGTGGGCCCCATAACGGAAAGCGATTGGATGAAGAAAATGACAAGTATAAGTTGTTTATAAATAACGGCGTAGTTGTTACCGTTAATACTGTTGGAATACCCGGTGGTTAAAATACAGTAGCACACGGTATTGCACCAATTATTGATTCTTACGTAAGAAGGCACTACTCAATAATTGTTACAGTAGTTATTATTCAATATTTTATTTTATTGATTCAATAATTGCTGCGTTGATATTTTATATTATTGTTGTTTCAATAATTGTTGCTGCACAGTATTTTCATTTATCAGATCAATAATTCATATTATTTGAATAATATTATTAGATAACATTATTGGCAATGTCTAGAAAGTTCTGTCTAAGGAGAGGTTTGGTCATCTAATTGCGCGCCAGTAAGGAGAAATCCTTATTGGAAAGCCCCCTCTTTCCTGGGAACGGCCTGGTTGTCATAAATGTGATTCTGTAATATTATTTGTGAATAATTAATTATTGATTCATATGATAAGGAAATATTTATTTTATGTGGATATAAATGAGGGATATATTTTTGTGGTTAAAAATGAAGGAGTTAATGTTGAGGTTTTTATCAGTATTTTTGTCGGAATGGAGGTATTAAAAATCAGGGTTTTTGAGATATTTTGCGGGGGTTATAATTTTTAATCCGACCGTTGGATCGTGGTAATTTTTGGATATGTTATACATATATAAGTTGAGTATATGTCCACAAATTTTGAACCGTTAAAAATGAACGTATGATTTATTATGAATTTTACAAGATGACTGGTTCAGAAATTGTTGAATTTTCGGAGTTTATCATTTTGGTGGAAAATTCTAGAATTGGTGGGCCCCACTTGTGGTTGGTGAAGAAATGTGCTGAATTATATTTCAAATGTGGTGGGTGGGAATAGTAGCAGGTAAAGCCATCAGGTTGCAGGTCAAACCTACCAAAATTTTCCTATAAATAGAGGGCTAAGTTAGAATTGAAAATCACACCAGAAACAAGTTTTCTCTCTTTCTCTCTCTAGATTATTGAGTGTATTTTGTGAGTATTTAGATACTTTGAGAGTTTCTATTCATCAGAGCAAGTTTCTTTCAGCCTTATACCGGTATTCCGACCAGAAGTACTGATATTTTGAGGTAAGGGATATTATTTTCTTCTTAATGATATTATTTTCTTCAATATCATTATGCTGAAATATTGATATGAGTTTTTATCAAATTTGGAACTTTTTGTGTCGGGGTTACTATTCACGTATACGGCACTATTCACGAATACGGCACTATTCACCGAAAAATAAAATTTTCCCTTTTTGTCCAAGATGTCTATTATGGTTACTATCTTTGATTGTATCCATGTTTTGATCTTTATTTTTGAATTCTGCTTCACAATTGATTATTATGAAGTATTATTGATCTTGGATAAACTGTTATACGAATCCCTACTATTTGTCCTTCTGTCTCATTGGATTCGTTCTCTTTAAGATATTTTTCATCATCCTCAGTCCTAAATGATGATATTACTGAATATCTTTGGCCTGTAGTGCAAAGATGTATAATTACTTGATGAATATCTTTGGCCTGTAGTGCAAAGATGAACAGTGTTGAGATGAACATGATGATGACTGAATATCTTTGGCCTGTAGTGCAAAGATGTATAATTACTTGATGAATATCTTTGGCCTGTAGTGCAAAGATGAACAGGTGTTGAGATGAACATGACCGACTGATGATACAAATGAATATCTTTGGCCTGTAGTGCAAAGATGAATATTTGGTTAAAGATGATTATTAATTGATGTTACAGGGATAAAATATTGATGATGGACTTTTAAATCTTAGAAGATAGTAGAATTCTTTCTCTACTTGACTCTTCTAATGGTTTGCTGTTTCCGCTGCAGTTGTTGATCTAAAACTTGTTGTCGATTATATTTTATCAGATTTTTCCCTGTTGAAGACTAACGATAATTTGTTGTATATTATCTTAGTCATAATATTCTTTACTGGGCTAGTTGAGCTCACCCTTTTCCTTTTTGTTCCATTTTTCTTCTCAGGAGGTGAGAACATAGCAGGATCTAGTCGGGGTATGGAGTGATGGTTCTAGAAAGATGTATTAGCAGTCCTCACTATTTCTGTAAAATAGTGTTTGAATAATTGTAATGAGGATTTATTTGAGTGTGGATATTGTCTAGAAGACAATATTTGTATTTAAACTCACAGTATGTGTTGTCGTATTTTGCACGACAATTGTATTATTGAAGTTGTAGTTTGCTTTCTGTACCATGTATTTGGCGACTCAGAATGGGTGTTGTATTACCTATTTTGGGGGCGTCACAGTTGGTATCAGAGCTTAGGGATATGATCCCTGGCTGAGATGTGAGACAAGAACTAGGAGGGGAGAGACGGGGAATTCCTTCGCTAGTATGACCTGACTAAGTTTATTTGGTGTTTATTTGGTCGGTCAGAGTATAGGGATAATATATGACATGACTATTAACCCTTGTTTTATGGCAGTATTTAAGAATGGCAGCTGAGAACGTTAATAATGGAGTAAATCAGACCGTGGAGACACCTTTGATCACTACCCAGGGGAACGTGCAACAGGAAGGCAATATTCCTCCTGTAAACAACGTTACCGAGCAAACGATGAATGATGGAATGTTTAGGAGCTTTTTGCAGTTCATGCAAAATCAGACGAGGGAGACTCGTGTGCAGAATACGGGTGGAAATGATAACAACGCGCGGTTTGTCACAGCTAAGCAGTTCAAAGAATTGGGACCACCAGAATTTAAGGGAAAGCCGGATCCGATCATGGCGGAAACGTGGGTCAAGCAAATTACCAAGATATTCGATGTCTTGGGATGCACGGAGGAACAGAAGGTTCCATTCGCCACCTTTATGTTCCGCGGTGAGGCAGACTACTGGTGGGAGTCTGTGAAGCGTACCCAGCCTGACGCACTCAACATGTCCTGGGAAACATTTCAAAAACTGTTCAATGACAAGTACTTTCCTGAAAGTATTCGTCATATGAAGGAGGTTGAGTTTATTAGACTGGAACAAAACAACATGACGGTGTCCCAGTACGAGGCGAAGTTTGCAGAGTTATCCAGGTTTGCACCTCATTTGGTCGAAAATGAGGAACGAATGACAAGGATGTTTCTGAGAGGTCTAAAACCCGAGATTCGGCAATATCTTATCTCTCATAAATTTTCTTTATATTCAGATGTTGTAAACAGGGCTCAATTATTAGAGCGAGATAATGAGTATGTGCAACCGAGGGACCACAACCAGGGTCATACCGGTGGCGGCAGTCATCGAAGCAATGAAAACCAGCAGGGAGGAAAACATTCGGACAAAAGCGGTAACCACTCTGGTGGTAATCGTGGTCGTGATAATAGAAGAGGTGAGTCAAGTGAAAATTTCAAGAAGAGAAGATTTAACAATGACAGGAAGACGTCGATAGCAGCACCAGCACCAAACAAATTCTAGGGGAGGAGAACGACCGCCAGTTAGATGTTACAAATGCGGAAAGGAGGGACATATCAGCCCAAACTGCCCACAACAATCCAAGGTATGTTATAACTGTGGAAAGGAGGGTCATATAGCTCGAGAGTGTTCTGTAGCAAAACCAAGTTCAGCGGGGATGGTGACTCCAAAAGTTGTCCCGGATAAGTCGAAATCAGCGGTTCCTGGAAGAGCGTTTGTCGTGACTGGCCAAAATGCGAGGAACCCGAACGAATTAGCACGGGTTAGTTAATTATAATTTTTTTGCGAAGTTTATACCTTACTAGATACCGGTTCTACCCATTCTTTTATCTCTCCTGCTTGTGCTCAACGTTTAAACTTGACTCCGGAGAAATTAAACTTTGACCTATCTGTTGAAACTCCGTTAGGAGAAACTTTCGTTACATCCACATTTATAAATCTTGTTTGATCCAAGTTGGCACCATCACATTACCTGTTGACCTTATCTCTTTAAAGATACTTGCTTTTGATGTGATTTTAGGAATCGATTGGTTAACTACTCATCATGCCAAATTGATTGCTTTTGTAAGGTTGTTAGTTTTCATATTCCTAAGCAACCTGTTATTCAAATTCAAGCAACCAAACCATTGAAGTCAAACTCGTTCATATCAAGCCGTAAAGTCATTCGTTTATTGAAAAACGGATGTCAAGCTTTCTTAGCTATGTTATGAACTTGAACAAAAATACGTCAGATGTGAATGATATTTCTATTGTTAGTAAAATTTTTGACGTATTTCCTGAAGAATTTCCTGGCTTAACCCAGAGCGTGATATTGAATTTTTGTATTGATCTTCAACCCGATACAAAACTCATTTCTAAAATCTTATATCGAATGACTCCTATTGAACTTCGGGAGTTAAAAACCTAACTATAGAAGTTGATAACCGAGCCTTTATCTGGTGACTTCCTTTATGGAATGCACTGAATCCAGACTCTCCGTAGGGGACGCCATATTCGTGCGGTAGTAAACTGATAGGTGTCATTGTGACGTGCTATCGAAGGTTGGGATATGAGTCACAGTTGAGAGCAATCTAAGTAGGTAATCGAAGTACGTAGCTTTCTAGGCTTAGCTGGTTATTATCGGAGATTTGTGGAAGGATTTTCTCGAATCGCTATTCCGTTAACTCAGCTGACTCGGAAAGATACAAAATTCGTATGGAGTGAGGAATGCGAGAAGAGTTTCCAAGAACTCAAGAGGAGACTCATTTCGGCACCTGTTCTGACAATACCATCTGGTTCGGATGGATTTGTTATCTACAGCGATGCTTCAGGCAAAGGGTTAGGATGTGTTCTCATGCAACATGGGAAAGTCATAGCCTATGCCTCACGACAACTCAAAGAATATGAGAGGAATTATCCTACTCATGATTTGGAGTTGGCAGCAGTCGTTTTTGCGTTGAAGATCTGGAGACACTACCTGTATGGGGAGAAAGTGGAGATCTATACAGATCATAAAAGCCTCAAATATTTCTTCACCCAAAAGGAACTCAACATGCGGCAACGACGTTGGCTTGAGCTGTTGAAAGATTACGATCATACCATCCAATACCATCCTGGAAAAGCAAACGTAGTAGCTGACGCATTGAGTAGAAGATCATATGCGGGTACGAGTGCAATGTTTTTAACACAAAGGCCCATTTTGTATGACTTGCAAAGGATGGAGATAGAGATGAAGGCTCCAAGTACCCACATGATGATATCAAATATACGAGTAGAACCGACTTTAATCGATAAAGTTAAAGCTGCTCAAGCTACGGATATAGAGCTGATGCGTATGAAGAAGAAAGTGCAAGAAGGTGCTATTCCAGAAGCAAGAATCGATGAAGAAGGAATACTTCGAGTCAACTCCAGACTTTGTGTTCCTAACGATTTTGACTTGAAGCATAGAATAATGATGGAGGCACACAACACACCGTTTGCAATCCATCCTGGGAGTACCAAAATGTATCACGATCTTCGACATACATTTTGGTGGAGCAATATGAAAAGAGAGATCGCGGAGTTTATCTCGAGGTGTTTAACTTGTCAACGTATGAAAGCGGAGCATCAAGTACCAAAGGGTCCATTGCAACCACTTGAGATTCCGAAATGGAAGTGGGAACACATTACTATGGATTTTGTTACAGGTCTTCCCAAGGTTTCTCAAGGCATAGATGCGATTTGGGTTATTGTTGATAGATTAACCAAGTCCGCTCATTTCTTGCCGATACGTGAGACTTATTCCCTTGAACGTCTTGCTAGTATGTACGTGAACGAGATTGTGAGATTGCATGGCATGCCAGTATCCATAGTTTCGGATCGTGACCCAAGATTCACTTCACGATTTTGGGTTAGCTTGCAGAAAGCTATGGGCACGGATTTACGATTCAGTTCAGCATACCATCCTCAAACGGACGGACAATCAGAGAGGACTATTCAAACTCTTGAAGATCTATTAAGACTTTGTGTCTTAGATCTCAAAGGGAGTTGGGATAAGTACCTACCATTGGTGGAATTCTCCTACAACAACAGTTATCAGGCGAGCATAGGTATGGCTCCATTTGAGGCGTTGTATGGAAGAAAATGTCGTTCTCCAGTATGCTGGGACGAGGTGGGTGAAGCAACATTGTTGGGACCAGAATTGGTACGCATTACTACAGAGAAGATCCAAACGATTCGACAACGTATACAAACGGCACAGGATCGACAAAAGAGTTATGCGGATCTTCATCGGAAGGACGTGGAATTTAATATTGGGGATCATGTATTGTTACGTGTTGCACCATGGAAGGGAGTTACAAGATTTGGGAAGAGAGGAAAGCTCAATCCAAGATTTGTTGGTCCATTTGAGATTCTTGAGCGAATAGGAAATGTGGCATATAGACTCGCATTACCTCCAAGCATGTCTCGTGTTCATAATGTTTTTCACATATCTATGCTTCGTAAATATGTTAAAGACCCGAACCACATTATTGAGTTAGAACCAGACGAGATAGCTGAAGATTTAACGTACGAGGAGGTACCTGTTAAGATCTTGGATAGGAAAGAGCATGTCCTACGCACGAAGGTTATACCACAAGTTAAGGTTTTGTGGAGAAACCATGCTATTGAAGAAATGACCTGGGAGTTGGAATCAGAAATGAAAGCGAGGTATCCTCACCTTTTTGAAACATCAGGTACGTACGTCAATTTCGAGGACGAAATTTCATAAGGAGGGGAGGTTGTAAGACCCCAACTTATTAATGAATAAAATCAAATTTTCTCTAAATATTATTGTGAATAATAAGGGGTTAATTTGATATAATACTTTGGTTATGGGTGAAATGTGCAAATTTTGCAAAATAAGCAAGTGGTTATAAAATATTTATTTTTGGTCGGTGAATATTCGGTTGGTCGTGGAATATTCTTGCTGTCGGGGAATATTCGTACGACGACGCAGCCTTGTGTGGGCCCCATAACGGAAAGCGATTGGATGAAGAAAACGACAAGTATAAGTTGTTTATAAATAACGGCGTAGTTGTTACCGTTAATACTGTTGGAATACCCGGTGGTTAAAATACAGTAGCACACGGTATTGCACCAATTATTGATTCTTACGTAAGAAGGCACTACTCAATAATTGTTACAGTAGTTATTATTCAATATTTTATTTTATTGATTCAATAATTGCTGCGTTGATATTTTATATTATTGTTGTTTCAATAATTGTTGCTGCACAGTATTTTCATTTATCAGATCAATAATTCATATTATTTGAATAATATTATTAGATAACATTATTGGCAATGTCTAGAAAGTTCTGTCTAAGGAGAGGTTTGGTCATCTAATTGCGCGCCAGTAAGGAGAAATCCTTATTGGAAAGCCCCCTCTTTCCTGGGAACGGCCTGGTTGTCATAAATGTGATTCTGTAATATTATTTGTGAATAATTAATTATTGATTCATATGATAAGGAAATATTTATTTTATGTGGATATAAATGAGGGATATATTTTTGTGGTTAAAAATGAAGGAGTTAATGTTGAGGTTTTTATCAGTATTTTTGTCGGAATGGAGGTATTAAAAATCAGGGTTTTTGAGATATTTTGCGGGGGTTATAATTTTTAATCCGACCGTTGGATCGTGGTAATTTTTGGATATGTTATACATATATAAGTTGAGTATATGTCCACAAATTTTGAACCGTTAAAAATGAACGTATGATTTATTACGAATTTTACAAGATGACTGGTTCAGAAATTGTTGAATTTTCGGAGTTTATCATTTTGGTGGAAAATTCTAGAATTGGTGGGCCCCACTTGTGGTTGGTGAAGAAATGTGCTGAATTATATTTCAAATGTGGTGGGTGGGAATAGTAGCAGGTAAAGCCATCAGGTTGCAGGTCAAACCTACCAAAATTTTCCTATAAATAGAGGGCTAAGTTAGAATTGAAAATCACACCAGAAACAAGTTTTCTCTCTTTCTCTCTCTAGATTATTGAGTGTATTTTGTGAGTATTTAGATACTTTGAGAGTTTCTATTCATCAGAGCAAGTTTCTTTCAGCCTTATACCGGTATTCCGACCAGAAGTACTGATATTTTGAGGTAAGGGATATTATTTTCTTCTTAATGATATTATTTTCTTCAATATCATTATGCTGAAATATTGATATGAGTTTTTATCAAATTTGGAACTTTTTGTGTCGGGGTTACTATTCACGTATACGGCACTATTCACGAATACGGCACTATTCACCGAAAAATAAAATTTTCCCTTTTTGTCCAAGATGTCTATTATGGTTACTATCTTTGATTGTATCCATGTTTTGATCTTTATTTTTGAATTCTGCTTCACAATTGATTATTATGAAGTATTATTGATCTTGGATAAACTGTTATACGAATCCCTACTATTTGTCCTTCTGTCTCATTGGATTCGTTCTCTTTAAGATATTTTTCATCATCCTCAGTCCTAAATGATGATATTACTGAATATCTTTGGCCTGTAGTGCAAAGATGTATAATTACTTGATGAATATCTTTGGCCTGTAGTGCAAAGATGAACAGGTGTTGAGATGAACATGACCGACTGATGATACAATGAATATCTTTGGCCTGTAGTGCAAAGATGTATAATTACTTGATGAATATCTTTGGCCTGTAGTGCAAAGATGAACAGGTGTTGAGATGAACATGACCGACTGATGATACAAATGAATATCTTTGGCCTGTAGTGCAAAGATGAATATTTGGTTAAAGATGATTATTAATTGATGTTACAGGGATAAAATATTGATGATGGACTTTTAAATCTTAGAAGATAGTAGAATTCTTTCTCTACTTGACTCTTCTAATGGTTTGCTGTTTCCGCTGCAGTTGTTGATCTAAAACTTGTTGTCGATTATATTTTATCAGATTTTTCCCTGTTGAAGACTAACGATAATTTGTTGTATATTATCTTAGTCATAATATTCTTTACTGGGCTAGTTGAGCTCACCCTTTTCCTTTTTGTTCCATTTTTCTTCTCAGGAGGTGAGAACATAGCAGGATCTAGTCGGGGTATGGAGTGATGGTTCTAGAAAGATGTATTAGCAGTCCTCACTATTTCTGTAAAATAGTATTTGAATAATTGTAATGAGGATTTATTTGAGTATGAATACTGTCTAGATGACAATATTTATATTTAAACTCACAGTATATGTGTTGTCGTATTTTGCACGACAATTGTAATAATAAAGTTGTAGTTATTTTCTGTACCATGTATTTGGCGACTCAGAATGGGTTGGATGGATTGGACCTATTTTGGGGGCGTCACAGCAAGAATCGACGAAGAGAGGAAATCTCAACTCTCGATTTAATTGGCCCATTTGAAATCCTCGATGAAGTAGGAACTGTGGCCTATAGACTCGTTTTACCGCCAAGTATGTTGCGTGTTCAGAACATTTTTTTTTTACGTATCGATGTTACGTAAATATGTGGACGACCCGAACCGCATTATTAATTTAGAACCGGACGAAATAGCGGAAGATTTAACGTATGAGGAGATACGTGTTAACATCTTGGATAAGAAGGATCATATTCGATGCTTAAAGGTTATACCTCAAGAGTTAGAATTTGAAGTGAAGTCAAGGTATCCTCACATGTTCGGCATACCAAGTACGTACGTAAATTTCGAGGGCGAAATTCTATAAGGAGGGGAGATTGTGAAACCCCAGATTTTATGAATAAATATTTAATTTTCTCGAAATAATTTTTTTTATATTATTGTGTGGATTTGATATAATAGTTATGGGTAGTATTTATAAATTTTGCAAAGTATGCAAGTTGTCATATTATATTCGATTGGTCGGAGAATATTCTTTTTGTCGGGGAATATCCGTACGACGGTACAATTATTAGTGGACCCCACAACGGAATTATTGTCGGATTGAGAAAACGACAAAAATACTTTATAAAAATAACGGCGGAAGTTTTACCGTTGATACTGTTGAACTACTCGGTAGTAAAAGTACAGTAATACGTGTGGTTGCATAGTAGCACACGGTATTAATTATTAATGCTGATGTGAGAAGTCACTCAGTTTGATTCCATTATTGTCAGTTAATAATATGAATTATTTAGCGATAATGACGTTTTGTTTTATTCGTATTATTAACGTAATAAAACAGAAACATCTTTTTATATAAAACAGAATACTTTATTAAAGTTATTCTATAAATAGAATATATTATATTTTATTTAAAAGATTTTTCTTTAAATATGGACCGTCAGATTAAAGTAATCAATCTGGACCGTTCATGGATTAGTTACTATGCATTCCATTTTCCTATAAATAGAAGCTCATTCCTTCATTATTTTCTTACGAATTCACTGAACTCTAGAGAGAGAAACTATAGAGAGAGACTATATAGAGATAGAAGAAAAGTTTTCTGCTACTTCACTACTCTTATATCCAGTTCTTTTACGGTAAGGGGTGTTATTCTTTCTTATTCATGAAGAGAACTGTTGTTATTCCATTTCTTATTATTCTGTTGGAATAACCTGTATACGCGGATATACCCTATACTTGGTGACATTCTTCTATTATTCTGTTGGAACATCCTGTCTGTGTGTTTTACACCGGACCTGGTTCCGTCTTGTTATTATTCTGTTGGAATATCCTGTCTGTGTGTTTTACACCGGACCTGGTTCCGTTTTTATTATTATTCTGTTGGAATATCCTGTCTGTGTGTTTTACACCGGACCTGGTTCCGTTTTTATTATTATTCTGTTGGAACATCCTGTCTGTGTGTTTTACACCGGACCTGGTTCCGTTTTTATTATTATTCTGTTGGAACATCCTGTCTGTGCGTTTACGCCGGACCTGGTTCCATTATTTATTATTCTGTTGGAATAACCTGTCTGTGCGGTCTATCGCATGCATGGTGATTTCTTTTGTTATTCTATTCTTTATTGTACTCAGTTGGTTAAGTTTTGACTTCTATACTCCATGAAATTAGTGGAATAACCTTGATATTTGCGCTTCATTTAGTATCTATTCATGAAAATATTCTCCTGATCATTCTTGAATTTTACTCCACAACGCAGTATCATGTTGACAATTTGGACGTTGTTAATTCTTGGATAAATTAATTCTTGAACTTGTTTTATTGAATTCTTATATCATTGTCATCATCCTCATGTTTATAAAATGTTGAAAGTCATCTGTGGCACGTAGTGCATAGATGGACTTGGTATGATTATGACCAGGGATTATTCGGTGTAATCATGACCGTAATGTTACGAATGATGTGGTAAAAGTCCTCATTGGCCCGTAGTGCATTGATGGACAGTTGTTGGCATGATCATGACCATTAATGAATACACGAATATCCTTGGCCGTAGTGCAGGGGTGATTCGATGATGTGGATTATTTTATTAAGCTGAGTCTCAGCGATCACAGTGTTGAAAAACTTTTTAAGTCATAAAAGATAGTAGAGTTTATTTTCTACTTGACTCTTTTAATGGATTGCTTGTTCCGCTGCAGTTAAACTTGATGTCTATTATATTTTATCAGTTTAACATTGTTGAAGGCTAATGATAATTTATTCTGCATTATCTTAGTCATAATATTTCTTACTGGGCTAGTTGAGCTCACCCTTTCTTTCACTGTTCTATGTAATAGTGTGTTAATAAATGTAATGAGGACTCCTTTTGAGTATGAATACTCTCTAGAATATAATATTTGTATTCAAACTCGCAGTTTATGTTTTATTGAATTGTATACGACAGTTGTATTAGTAAGTTGTATTTGTATTCAGTACTTTGTATCTGACGACCCAAGATGGGTGATGTATACCTAATTTTGGGGGCGTCACAGTAGACTCCACGACTCTGAGTGTAGTCTACGATTCTTGACTTTAGCTTCGATAAATACTCGGTCAGCTCATAGGCAGGCTGTCTCTACGTTTCTGAACATAACTTCCTCAGCAGACTACGGCCTTGAGGAAGTTCTCCTCGACACACTACGATCCTCTCCTCGTCTCTCCTGGCAGTCTATGAACTCCAAGACTACTATCTTGCAGACTACGATTCTGCCTTGATAGCTCTCGAGTTTTCTTGACTCTCCTTGCAGACTACGATTTTTGGTGCAGTGCTCGACGATCAGACAAGCCTATCTATTACATCATAAGATCGATCTAACATGCTTGATCTTTCTATGTTTATTGTCCTTGTACATCATTTCTTTTTAAGGACTTTACAAAGTTGTTTTGCTTATATAGGATCAACCTTACATACTTGATCAATTCATTCTAAGTCCTTGTACACATGTTTCTATTATCTGTCAAAGGACTTTACAGCTTTTCTTAATGCAAGCATACTTACATATTCATTCATATATATCATAATCAAATCATATGTAAATAGGAATATCATTCACATGCTTATTCCTGACAATCTCCCCCTATTGGATTATGACAAAAACAATAAGTGCATATGCATGTTATGAATGAATCTTATATACAGTAAGCAACTATATTTCTGAAACAGATAATCATGAATGTCATTTATAATGATATGGAAATTAATACACTGACATTTTACATCCTGGATCCAGAACATACCTAACTACGTAGAGATGTACCTCTTCTGGCTTCATGTATGTTTCCAAGATTTCTGTTGATCAGCTATTCATCTGTTTGACCTTCTTGCTTCTGCTCCCCTTGAGATGATGATTTTCCTGCTTTGCTTTGCTCCCCCTCAGATGTATGTTTCTCTTCTCCTTCTGGCTTCCCCCTTAGCTTTGGCATACATAGTGTAAGACCCCAACTTATTAATGAATAAAATCAAATTTTCTCTAAATATTATTGTGAATAATAAGGGGTTAATTTGATATAATACTTTGGTTATGGGTGAAATGTGCAAATTTTGCAAAATAAGCAAGTGGTTATAAAATATTCATTTTGTCGGGGAATAGTCGTTTGGTCGTGGAATATTCTTGCTGTCGGGGGATATTCGTACGACGGCGCAGCCTTGTATGGGCCCCATAACGGAAAGCGATTGGATGAAGAAAACGACAAGTATAAGTTGTTTATAAATAATGGCGTAGTTGTTACCGTTAATACTGTTGGAATACCCGGTGGTTAAAATACAGTAGCACACGGTATTGCACCAATTATTGATTCTTACGTAAAAAGGCACTACTCAATAATTGTTACAGTAGTTATTATTCAATATTTTATTTTATTGATTCAATAATTGCTGCGTTGATATTTTATATTATTGTTATTTCAATAATTGTCACTACACAGTATTTCTCATTATCAGATCAATAATTCATATTATTTGAATAATATTATTAGATAACATTATTGGCAATGTCTATAAAGTTCTGTCTAAGGAGAGGTTTGGTCATCTAATTGCGCGCCAGTAAGGATAAATCCTTATTGGAAAGCCCCCTCTTTCCTGGGAACGGCCTGGTTGTCATAAATGTGATTCTGTAATATTATTTGTGAATAATTAATTATTGATTCATATGATAAGGAAATATTTATTTTATGTGGATATAAATGAGGGATATATTTTTGTGGTTAAAAATGAAGGAGTTAATGTTGAGGTTTTTATCCGTATTTTTGTCGGAATGGAGGTATTAAAAATCAGGGTTTTTGAGATATTTTACGGGGGTTATAATTTTTAATCCGACCGTTGGATCGTAGTAATTTTTGGATATATTATACATATATAAGTTGAGTATATGCCCACAAATTTTGAACCGTTAAAAATGAACGTATGATTTATTACGAATTTTACAAGATGTCTGGTTCAGAAATTGTTGAATTTTCGGAGTTTATCATTTTGATGGAAAATTTTAGAAATGGTGGGCCCCACTTGTGGTTGGTGAAGAAATGTGTTGAATTATATTTCAAATGTGGTGGGTGGGAATAGTAGCAGGTAAAGCCATCAGGTTGCAGGTTAAGTCTGCTTCGGCGTGCTAGCATTTTCCTATAAATAGAGGGCTAAGTTAGAATTGAAAATCACACCAGAAACAAGTTTTCTCTCTTTCTCTCTCTAGATTATTGAGTGTATTTTGTGAGTATTTAGATACTTTGAGAGTTTCTATTCATCAGACCAAGTTTCTTTCAGCCTTATACCGGTATTCCAACCAGAAGTACTGATATCTTGAGGTAAGGGATATTATTTTCTTCTTAATGATATTATTTTCTTCAATATCATTATGCTAAAATATTGATATGAGTTTTTATCAAATTTAGAACTTTTTGTGTCGGGGTTACTATTCACGTATACGACACTATTTACATATACGGTACTATTCACGAATACGGCACTATTCACCGAAAAATAAAATTTTCCCTTTTTGTCCAAGATGTCTATTATGGTTACTATCTTTGATTGTATCCATGTTTTGATCTTTATTTTTGAATTCTGCTTCACAATTGATTATTATGAAGTATTATTGATCTTGGATAAACTGTTATACGAATCCCTAATATTTGTCCTTCTGTCTCACTGGATTCGTTCTCTTTAAGATATTTTTCACCATCCTCAGTCCTAAATGATGATATTACTGAATATCTTTGGCCTGTAGTGCAAAGATGTATGATTACTTGATGAATATCTTTGGCCTGTAGTACAAAGATGAACAGGTGTTGAGATGAACATGACTGACAGGTGATACAAATGAATATCTTTGGCATGTAGTGCAAAGATGAATATTTGGTTAAAGATGATTATTAATTGATGTTACAGGGATAAAATATTGATGATGAACTTTTAAATCTTAGAAGATAGTAGAATTCATTCTCTACTTGACTCTTCTAATGGTTTGCTGTTTCCGCTGCAGTTGTTGATCTAAAACTTGTTGTCGATTATATTCTATCAGATTTTTCCCTGTTGAAGACTAACGATAATTTGTTGTATATTATCTTAGTCATAATATTCTTTACTGGGCTAGTTGAGCTCACCCTTTTCCTTTTTGTTCTATTTTTCTTCTCAGGAGGTGAGAACATAGCAGGATCTAGTCGGGGTATGGAGTGATGGTTCTAGAAAGATGTTTTAGCAGTCCTCACTATTTCTGTAAAATAGTGTTTAAATAATTGTAATGAGGACTTATTTGAGTGTGGATATTGTCCAGAAGACAATATTTATATTTAAACTCACAGTATGTGTTGTCGTATTTTGCACGACAATTGTATTATTAAAGTTGTAGTTTGCTTTCTGTACCATGTATTTGGCGACTCAGAATGGGTGTTGTATACCTATTTTGGGGGCGTCACACATAGGCTCATCATTCTTTGGCTCCCCCTCAGATGATGACTCTACCTCTTCTGATGTCTGCCTCTTTAACTTCTTCTCTCCTTTCCTTCTACTCTTCTTGCTCTTCTTTGAATGCCTCTTGCTCTGCCTCTTTCTATGCCTCTTTTCTCCCCCTTTTTATCATTAATCATTTGGGAGAGCTGCTCCATGTTCGACATAAGCTACTCCATTAGGTAGGAGGAGTTAGCAACTTCAAACTTGAGTTCCTGTTGGCCTAGCTCAAGTTGCACTGAGAAAGACTGATTCATGTTGTCAATCTTGTCAGAGAGGACTTGGATCTGCTTTCCATTGGCCTTCTGTGCTCGTAGAGCTCCTGTCTTCTGATCATGTATGGCCTTCAGATAGATGTTATCTCTCTCTTTGAGTTTGAAAGATACATCAGCCATAGTAGCTTGAAGTTTGTTCTGAACTAAATTATCTCCTGCTGTTGTCATTACTATCTTTGTCTCTTCATTGATTAGAGATATCTTCTCAATCAGCTCATCAGAATTCTTTAATAGTTCCTCCTCCATAGGAATTTGCTCCTCTGGTTGGGCATCAGATTGGACTCTATGATTTTCATCCTTGGACAAATTTTTGAAAGCTTTAAGAATCTGAACAATCGTTGAGTACCAATTGCTAATTAAGGATGAGGGAATGTCAGATAGCAGTGCTTGGGCTGATGGAGGCTTTTGGTATTAAACTTGAACACCATCAGTAGTAGAGTGAACAGACTCTACGATCATCTCCTTGGTCATGATCCTTCTTCCTTGAGAGTCCACTCTACGATCGTATGGGATATAGTGATTGCCGACATGTCTATAGATCTTGTAGTGAGGCTGGTTTGTGATCATCATTGTAGCAAAACTCTTCACTCTTGGGAAGTTTTGTGCCACCAGCTCCATGCTTGGAAAATGAGAGTAGCACCAACTGAAGTAACTTGCATCCTTTTCAGTATGTGCTTTTAGCCAAGGCATCCACTGGATAAACCATCTCATAAGAAAATCATCAGGATTATAGAGGATGGTCGTGTAGTCCAGCTCCATGTTGTTCTAGTTTTTAACTATATCAAAGGTAGTCATCCTTACCACCTTGAGTTGTTCATCTCCATAGTTCACCCATCTTTCTGGTGGTTCATTCGAGACTTCTACCACTATTCTCCTGGTGATTTTTGCTGGAGAGAGGACAGGATAGAATTTTGGTTCCTCTGATTCTTGATTTTCAAAATTGGAATCATTCTCCATTTCTTCTCTTCCGGAGCCTGAACCATCCTGATCATTTCAAATAATGAATCCTTCTTGCTGCATTTCATTTCCAGAACCTTCTTCAGCAAGATCTTCCTCTAATTCACATTTTTCATCACTAGTCCTATCTTCAACACTTTCTTCCTGTGATACCGACTCATCATCACTTACTTCAATGACAGCATTGGAGTGATCACTTCTCTTTTTGGAGGCAAATTTGGCTTGAAGTCTGTAGCTATTCCTTCTCCTTAGAGGTTCAGCTATGGTAGAGTCAGACTCTTCTTCCTCTTCAGACTCTGAAGCCTTTGGATCATCAGACGAACTTCCTTGAGGTTCAGCACTGATAGGGGTCGTCCCTTCTTCTTTGGACTCATCACCCTTTGAGCCGTCATTGGGGCTTTCAGGATTGGAATGGGCATGTTCTTCTTCTTTAGAAACAGCATCATTTGACCCATCATTTGGACTTGTTGGAGCACTTGCAGTTGGTGATGGAGTTGGGTCAACTTGTATCCTTTCTTCATCATTAGAGTGAATGCTCTGAGAGTTAGCCACAGGGCTTGAGCATTCTTCTTTATCAGCAGATGCTTCATTTCCTTCCATTACTCCAGCTTCACCTTCATTGCTGGATTTTGTCTGAGGGGACTTAGTCTTGAGACTATCAGTTTCCTTCTCTTCTTCTGACTCTACGTCCTCTACTTTGTTAGATGAACTTTCTTGGGAAGCTGGGGCTGGCCTGTTTTCCACCTTAGCTCTCTTTCTTAATGGCTCTTGAAGCAACCTGTTCCTTCTTCGCTTTGTGGTTTCAGCAGTCAGGACTTTTTCTTCTTCATCCTTGTCTTTGGAGGAGAGACTTCTTGATGGGGCCTTGGTTTTCTTCACACCTCTGGATTTCTTTCTGGCTGGTGTGGTTGCTACTGGGACAGAGTCATTAGACTCTGAGCTTTCTACCTCTTCTGTTTTCCTCTTCTTTCAAGAGGCCTTGATGCTGCTCCCAGTTGTCAGCCTTCTGTTCTCCTTTGGGTTTTTCTTCAAATTTACAAACAATTATGGAGACATTACTTTGTGAACAATCAGAGGTTCTCCCTCATCATCCTTGATTTTGTTTCTCAATTTCTTCTTCAGCACAATGCTCAGTAGTCTTCCATGAAACACTTTTGTAAGTGGTTTTTCTGTAGACTTCTTCAATTCAACCTTTTCTACCCATTTGGATATTTGATCAAACAGGATAACTCCAAAGTTAATTTGTTTCTTCAAAACTATAGCAAACATGATTTTTAACTGTTGATCAAGCACCGTGTCGTGTGCAGTGTCATTGCATAGTATGCATTTTCCAACTATTTCAGCAAGGAACTCGTATTCCTTTGGAAACTCCTTCTTCATGTCCTTTAAATTAGGGTTCCTCTGGTACCGCATGATAAGTAGGTTTTATACCTACTTATCCGTTATCTATTACTTGAATTATTTGCTTATTCTCATGTTTCTTAGTTACTTTTCATACATTTTATGTTATTTTGTAGGCGATGACATAGAATTGGCATGAAGAAGCAAGGGAAAGTAATTCAGACATCTTTTGGACTAAAATACACAAGCAAATATAAAAAGGGAATATTGAAGGACTTTTAACACCAAGTTGGATGCATGTTCTTAGCTTGGAACTTGGATTATACTGTAGAGATTCTTTTTAGCTTTCCAGAACATCTTGAATCGTCCCAATCGAAGTTCGGATGCGAGAGTTATGGCCTTTTATCAACAAAGATCAAAGTTAAGAGTTGTCATGCTTGTCATTTACATAGCATCTACTTCAAGATCAATTTCCACCTTGCTCCAGCCCGAATCTGTCAATTGTCAAAGAATGAAAGTTGTAGATCTCATCGATATCTTCGATTTGATAGGTGGCAGGCCCCGTAACTCCTAGCGGATCAAAAGTTATGCATATTTTATGAAAGGACGTCGCAGCAAAAAATAGAGTAGCGCGGACCGCGCTAAGGGCGCGCTAGTCCATTAGTTCCTCTGCTATAGTAGCGCGGGCAGTGCCCAAAATAGCCTAGGAAGAGCGCGGGGCGCACTAGGCGACGGGAAGACAGCTTATTTGGGTTATTTGATGTCCAATTTGAGCTAAAAAAGGATTCTTAGTTGCCTAACTTGCTTGGGTGTCCATTAGAACTATAAATACATGATAAGAGGAATAAAAGAGGGGGAGATAGATTAGTTTTGGAGGAATTCCATTACATTAGATTAGAGTAAATTAGATCAAAATCCTAGTTCTTATTAGATTTAGGGATTGAAGCAAGTTGGAGACTATTGAAGATTCAAAGTAGGAGCAAGGAGGGAGCTTCATATCTACAGACAACAGATTCTATCTTCTTATCTTCTTTTATCTTTGTCTTTTATTGTTTATTCAATTGTGAATTCTTAGTTTTAATTCAATGAACTAATTCTTTATTTGAGATTACAATGGATCTTATTGTGTAATTTATTTTAATATGCTTCGCTATCAATTATTATGTTCTATTGTGAGGATTGTTTATTGTGATTTGGACTTAATTGCTTAATTGTCTAGCTAACAATTACCGTGATAATTTTTTTGAACTCGAGAGATGAAGTGTTGATTTAGATCTTATCATGATAGCATGTATTTGTGATTTCTGCATAGATGGAATTCATGATTCGTGTTTAGGCTAGAGATATGCCTTTACGCCATATGTAATCTTATAGAGAACGTGTGCTTTAAATCCTTTTTAATTGTAATTCACATAGAGATATAGTGGATTAGTTAATTAGGGTGACTTGCTTAATTCTATCATCTGTGGATTTAAGTGAGTATGGGTATTATGCATCGAGATGTGGTTTTATCTGCTTTAGTGTTCTTGATTAACAATTCATGATAGAGAATAATTGACGAGAAGTGTGTTAAATTAAATGAAGCAATAAGTGAAGTTGTGATCTTAAATCTCCGTAATCTTAATTTAACTAGTGGAATTTAATAGTAGTTTAATTATAAATTAAAATTCATTCGTTTAAATAAGATTGAGTTGGTTACGGGTTAGTACTTGGTGATTTTTATTTAACAATTCCTCGTGGGAACGATACTTTACTTTCACTTTATTACTTGTTGCCCACGTATACTTGCGTGTTGTGCGTAACTAGATTTTACCCAGCAAGTTTTTGGCGCTGTTGCCGGGGAATTAGTTAATAAATTTTTGCCAATATTAGCTTCAATCAAATTAGTCTTAATTTAAACATTTTTTTTCTTTTTATTTAATTCTCTTCCTATTTTTCTTTCTTTTCATGTACCATGGCGGAATTTAATTATCAACGGCCGTATTCGAGTATGACTCAACCAAGGGGAGCGGGGATTGATGGACTCAATGTATTTTCTGCATTATCAGCACAAATTGAGACACTTTCGAGGAGGTTGGACATTATTGCAGCCCAACGTAATCGAAGGATAGCAGTTACTTGCAATTATTGTGCTGGCAATCACCCGAGTAATCAATGTACCGTTAGTTTTGGGCCGAGACAACACGGTGGTGAATACCTCAACGATTATACATATGCTAATTATCATCAAGTTTGGGGGTATCACCCGGATTCATCATGGAGTGATACTTATGAAGACCAATACTACACTCCAAATCCAACAGTCACACCGGAATTTTCATGTCCACCTCCATTGCCACAATAAGAAAAGCCAAATCTGAGGGATGTAATATTGAAGGGCATAGCAAACCTAGAGGAGATAAGGATTAGCCAAGAGTTGTCAATCCAAAATTTTAATAATCAGATGGAACAACTCGTCACTACCTCAACTAATGGTCGTCAATACATGGCTTCCGAGACTGAGACTAATTATTCAAGGTTGAAGGAGTTGTTGTCCAAGTTCGTAGCATCAAGTGAGGAGAGGAGGATTAATCAAGAGCGATCAATTCATAATCAAGAGAAATCAATTCAAAATATGCAGAACCAGATATATCAAATGTTCAAAGCCTTGAACAACTGTCCTCAAAATAATTGGTGTTATGACGAGGATTCCGAGATTGATGAAGTGCCCGAACCAAATCTACAACTGGATGAGACACGAGATGTTGAAAAAGAGGAGACAAGTGGGGATGAACTAACTACGAGTACTTACGCGGATGAGCCGGTGTTATTAATGCCTCAAGTGCCTTCTTCACCATAGTTCAAGGATCCGGTTAGATTTGCAAAATCATGCCCACTTGGTAGCTATGTCGTCGGCAAGGCTCTTTATGACATGAGAGCTAGTGCAACAATGAAGCCGTGGTGGGAAGAGAAAGAGAAGATAGAAGAAGAGCCCATTGTGTTTGACACACTTCCATGCCCAAATATGCTCACAAACACAATGGAGATAGCACCTAGTCATTTGCCCTTCTTCATGGAGATTATACCGAGTCAGAGCATGCTAGGTGACTTTGATGCTATGGCCATCACTTGTGGGAACCTCCCAAAGGATTATTTGCTACTGATGGATGGAGGATTCCTCAATTTTTGAAGAGGAATTGGATAACGTTGACCAGAAAATGTAAGACCCCGAATTTTATGAAATAAAAGTATTCAATTTTTCTTATAATTACAATTCAGTAAATGGTTAAATTGATAAAAAGTTAAAGTTATGGGTGAAATGTGAAAATTTTTCAAAATACACAAGTGGTTATAAAATAATCATTATTGTCGGGGAATATCCGTTTGGTCGTGGAATATTCTTTCTGTCGGGGAATATTCGTACGACGGCGCAGCCATTTGTGGGCCCCATAACAGAATAACTGTCGGGTGAAGAAAATGACAAATTTGAGTTTTACAAATAACGGCGTAGTTGTTACCGTTAACACTGTTGGAATACCCGGTGGTTAAAATACAGTAATACGCGTTATTGCACAGTAGCACACGGTATTGCATAGTATTTTTGAAATTATTGATTCTTACGTAAGAAGGCACTACTCAATAATTGTTACAGTAATTACTGTTCAATATTTTATTTTATTGATTCAATAATTGCCGCGTTGATATTTTATATTATTGTTGTTTCAATAATTGTTGCTGCACAGTATTTTCTATTATCAGATCAATAATTCATATTATATGAATAGTATTATTAGATAGCATTATTGGCAATGTCTAGAAAGTTCTGTCTAAGGAGAGGTTTGGTCATCTAATTGCGCGCCAGTAAGGAGAAATCCTTATTGGAAAGCCCCCTCTTTCCTGGGAACGGCCTGGTTGTCATAAATGTGATTCTGTAATATTATTTGTGAATAATTAATTATTGATTCATATGATAAGGAAATATTTATTTTATGTGGATATAAACGAGGGATATATTTTTGTGGTTAAAAATGAAGGAGTTAATGTTGAGATTTTTATCCGTATTTTTGTCGGAATGGAGGTATTAAAAATCAGGGTTTTTGAGATATTTTGCGGGGGTTATAATTTTTAATCCGACCGTTGGATCGTGGTAATTTTTGGATATGTTATACATATATAAGTTGAGTATATGTCCACAAATTTTGAACCGTTAAAAATGAACGTATGATTTATTATAAATTTTACGAGATGACTGGTTCAGAAATTGTTGAATTTTCGGAGTTTATCATTTTGGTAGAAAATTCTAGAATTGGTGGACCCCACTTGTGGTTGGTGAAGAAATGTGCTGAATTATATTTCAAATGTGGTGGGTGGGAATAGTAGCAGGTAAAGCCATCAGGTTGCAGGTCAAACCTACCAAAATTTTCCTATAAATAGAGGGCTAAGTTAGAATTGAAAATCACACCAGAAACATAAGTTTTCTCTCTTTCTCTCTCTATATTATGAAGCATATGTTGTGAGTATTTAGATACTTTGAGAGTTGCTATTCAGTGCAAGTTTCCTTCAGCATCATATCCGATATCCAGCCAGAAGTACTGCTCTTTTGAGGTAAGGGATAGTAAGGGATAGTAAGGGATTTTAAGGGTTGTTATGTTTTTCAGTTTCGTAATTTTTCTGAACTTCAAAAATTCTGGAAAAATTTGAAATGATATTTTGATGAGTTTTATTGATTGTGTCCAAAAATTGTGATTTTTGGATGTATAGATTGAGAGTTATGAATTTTATGAGAAAAGACTATTTTAAAAGTAACTGCTTATAATTCCTTGTGGTTAACTCCAAAATTGATGAAATTTTTATTGGGAGTACATGTATATGATAGAAGTATACTCTGTAAATTTCAGAATTTTTAGACAAAAGTATAATTTTTGATAAATGTCTAAATATTCAGCTATTTTGGCCATATGAAAAATAGTAAATGACTTTTAAAAATTCTGAGAAAAATATATGTTCACTATGGGACTATATTATGCTAAATTTCAGAAAAGAAATATTTTTGGAACGGATTTGGTATTTTTCATGAAAATAGTCTAGTTATGAGAAAATGAATTAAATATGTTATGTGAAGTAAGAAAATTGAAAAATAGGATTTTATGGCTTGAGAATCCTATATATGAGGTATATGCATATTTTTGATGAGAGTTTTGGTTATTGATGATGAAATCTTAAGAGTTGGCATTTTATGATGATTAAATGCATTAATTAGTAAAGTGTAAACAATTTAAATAAATTGTTTATAAGCTTAAGAAATGTTATTCTTTCAATATCATTATACCGAAGTATTGGTATGAATTTTATTGTGGAATTTCTACCTTTTTGAGTCGGTGTTACTATTCACGAGTTACTATTCACGAGTTACTATTCATGAGTTACTATTCACGAGTTACTATTCACGACAAAATTGGATTCTTTTACTAATCAAATTATAGTTGATTTATAAATATTACTCTTGAGATTAAATCTATATGTTGATTATATTGATTTTATTATCATATATAACATTTTTATAACCCTGATGTTGAATTTCTCTTTCACTGGAGTGTAAAGATGGGTAGATTATTGGTATGATCATGACTAGGGTTCTCTTTGGCCTGTAGTGCAAAGTTGAATTGTGACTGGTATGATCATGACCATTGAATTTACAATTGAATATCTTTAGCTTAAGTGTAAAGATGAATTGATTAACATGGTTATAATTATGGTGTATATAAATTCTGAAATGATTATATATTTCTTTGAGATATGAATATATTTGGCCTGTAGTGCAAATATGAATTGTTGAGGAATATCTTTGGCCTGTAGTGCAAAGATGAATTGTAGATGAATATCTTTGGCCAGTAATGCAAAGATGAACTGTGGATGAATATCTTTGGCCTGTAGTGCAAAGATGACTTGTTGATGAATATCTTTGGCCCGTAGTGCAAAGATGAAGTTATTAGTATGATTATGAACAGGAACTGTGATTTGGTATAACCATGATGTTTGATGTTTCAGGTGATGAAAATTATCTTCGTCCTAGATGAGAAGAGGAATTTAGAACTACAGTTATGATTATGAGTTATTCATATGATTGTGGACCAGAATTGTTGATTGATGTTACAGGGATAAAACATTGTTGATGAATTTTTAACATGGAGAAGATAATAGACTTTATAGTCTATTTGACTCTTCTAATGGATTGCTCGTTCCGCTGCAACTATGGTTGAAATTTTTATCATTTACCATATGTTCTAAATCTCTGATTTATTATTGATGAAGGCTATTGATAATTTAATTATCTTTAGTCATGATATTCTTTACTGAGCTAGTTGTGCTCACCCTTTTGCTTCACAATTCCTTTCAGGTAATAAGAATGTAGCTGGGTCGAGTGAGGGTAACGGGGAAATAGAACGGTGGTCTCTAGCTGTGGATGTTCTCCCGAAGAAGTATAGAAAAGTTCATTTAGTAGTTATATTTGGTGAATCCAATAGGGTAAGGTGTACCCAACGTTGGAAGGGTGGTTTGTCACTATCATACAAGATGTCTAACGACATACAACCTTGTGTCATCATAAGACAGGGTTGTGCTCATCCACTTGCTGAGTATCTTTACGAGCACTACTTATATAATCTTGGTGTTTGTTTGAAGTATAATTCTCAATTAGAGATAGTGGAGATAATGATAAGTCAAGAGAAGACTCACCATTGGGAAGAATATGATAGTAATCTTCTCGTTTTTCTTTGGGGTCTATTGGGTCAACCAAGGATAATTCTGTGGCCATATGATATCTATCATAACCTAGACGCGTGGCCTCCCATGTACGAAGGTTTCCTTGAGCACTTCCCAAAGATTCTAGTTTCTAAAACAGTTTTTGACTATACCTTTATGTAAGGTGTTATTGTGAGGTGATGTCCACGGTTGGAACATGAGTCACATTTGGTATATATTTGTATCCAAACTCACAGCATATGTGTTGTTGTATTTTGCACGACAATTGTTGTAATAAAGTTGTAGTTTTTTTTCTATACCATGCATTTGGCGACTCAGAATAGGTTGGATGGAATGGACCTATTTTGGGGTTGTCACAGAAAAAGTCTGGCTGAAGGACTATAAATCAAGCGCTTATTGGGAGGCAACCTAAGTTTAATTTTTATTTATAGTTTTTGTTAGGTTTTATATTATTAGTTAATAAATTTGCATGTCTAAGGATCTAACAAGCTTACTTCTATCATATTCACAGGTTAGTCAAGTCCAACTCAAGTGTGGTTCCCGATCTATTCCAATGTGTCTGGCCTATTCTTCAGACTTAGCAGACAAGGAGGAAAATGCTTTATTTTCAGGGAAGTCCTGTAACAATTCAAAATTTTATTTGTAATTTAAAATATTTATTAAATTAAATAAATATTTTATTTATGTGATTGTAGTTAGTATATATTTGTGAATTTAATAATACTCTAATTTAATTTAACAGTTAGAGAGTTGTTAAAGATTACATGAGTTGCTGTATTGATGTCGTAATTTAATAATTAAAGTGATATATTAATTGTTAAATAAAATTATAATGAGATTATAATTTGTGATATTTGGTTAAGTGGGAAATTTATTTAGTATGTGGTAATTAGTTTATTTAATTAAGATTGGATATGAAAATCCAAGTAAACAATGTGGGACAATAAACTATATTATAAATGATTTATGAAAATAAATTAAAAGAGTTTTAATTTGATTTTACCAAACAAAACCTTAGAGCTTTTGAAATTCTTATTTTAATCTTGTTTTGCCAAAAAAGGCTTATGGAATGATTAAGTCATTATTTTAATATGGATTTGCCAAACAAGCCTTAGGGCATTAAAAATTCTATTTTTTGTAACTTATATATTAAATTGATAATAAATATATGTAATTATATTGGGAGTTACATATTCTATAATTATATGTGTTATATGTATATTGTATATACACTAAGTTATGTTAATTTTTTTAAACCTAAGTCTAAATTAAGAACAATAGAGAGAGAAAGGAGGCTGCATATTTTGGTAGTTATAGGGAGTCTAGGAGGGGTCTTGGATCTTCATACAACTTAAAATCATAAGCTACTTTGAAGCATCAAGAAGGCTTGCAAGAAGAAAAAGGTAAGAAAATGAAAGTTTTCACTTTTTGGGCTCTTTTTGTTAGATCTTTATGAACCAAGCAACTTTTGTTTTGGATCATTAAAAACTCATGATTTACATGAGTATTGGTATTTTATATGTGTATCAAAGTATTTTTGGAATCAAAAGTTAGATCCAAAGTGAGGAAATCAAGTTTTGTACCAAAAGGTTTAAGAAAAAGCTTCCTTTGTATGCTATATATATTTTTATGTTAGATTCTTTGGGTTCATGTGATTAATGGTTTAAAACATGTTAGCATGCTAGATACATGAGTTAAGGGCAAAACGCCTTTGGAATCACTCAAATATGTTATGAAATGAGCAAGTTATGAATTAAATCTCAAACTACCTTAACTGTTGAACACAAGCTACTAATCAGTCACTTCTGTCCATTTTTCTGGGACCAAAACAGAACCAAAATAGATGTTTGGTACATGGAAACTGTGTTTTGGGAAATTACGAATCCAACGATACCTATTGGACCTAAATCCGATTTGTAGATTTCGTTTTATAAGCGTTTCCGTTAAGGACCCCAAATCTGGAAAATGAACCAACTGTTGAAGAAAACCTTGCGGACCAGTCACTTTGGGCCTTATTTCAGGTACCTAGACAGATTGGAATTTGGTGTTTAATAACTGAAAACTATAGTTCAAGAAGATACGAATCCAACGAGTTTGATTGGGCCTCAATCGGAGTTGTGGATCTCGTAATACAAGCGTTTCTGTAAAAGACTCCAATACTGAAAATGATTACAAGGCATGTAATGGTCAGTCGGTAGTGGCCTGTTTTCAGGGTGCTATACTATGCCAAATGGACCGTTTATTGAGCCTAAAACGTAGCTCGAGAAGTCACGGTTCTAACAATACCAAGTGGGCCCAAATCGTACTTGTAGATCACCGTCTACAAGTGTTTATGTGGAGGACCCCAACTTTAAACAAAAATTATAGAATAAATAGAAAATAAATATTAGAAATTCATAATAAATTTGTAAAAAAAATTTTAAAGCCTAAAAATGGGTTTTTAATAATTTGGAATATATTTCACTGATATTTTAATATTTTTAAATATTAATGATAGTTAATTTATTTAATTATTATATTAAATAAATTACATAAAAATGATTTTAATACTTTAAAAATCATTTGAAATTATATTAAATTGTAAGGAAATATTTTAAGTTATTTTTAATGACTTTTAATATTTTGTAATGAATTTCATTAATAAATTAATATTAATAATAATGGAATTAAGTAGTATTTAATTCATATTAATATGATATTAAATAATAATTATCTGAAAATTATTATAAGTCATTGAAAAATATTTTGACTGAAAATGAAATTATCTAAGGTAAATGTAAAGCATTTAGGCAAAGTCATATGGAAATTAGACTCATGAATTATCTGACTAGATTTTTTGGGATGTCAAAAATTATACCGAATTCAACTCAGACTGAAATAGTTTGACTTGATACCGAATTTTAGGTATTTTATAGACTGATAGGATTTTGTGGTAATTTGTTTATAACTGTATTTAACAGTACTATACTGTGATGATATTCTAATATTTGGAGATCGGTATTATCTATATTAGGTCTTCAGAAAAAGCGATATAGCTTGAGTAACGGTAATCAATGGTACAGGCAAGTTCTCTAACTCGATCTTGAATTGATATTTTTGAAATATGCTTGGTGTTAATCATTACTGATTATATCATGTCTATGAATTATTGATTCTCACTCTGTGCACATTTCATGTATTCATCAGGTATGAAAGGCTGATCACCTTCATTACCATTTGGTCTAGTTGATTTTTTCATGTTCATTATTCGTTCAACTATGAAAATTTATTCATGCTCTTTCGTAATGTGTATATTGTAGAAAGTTAGCCAACTTATTGTTCAATTCTTTCGATCATGATATATCCTTAATTGAACTTATACTTGCTGGGCAAAATTATTGCTCACCCTTGCTATATCATGATAAACATTGCAGATTATGACGAATACGTCGGTTATAGGAAAAGTCCAAGACAAGTCAGTTTTGGTTATATGTGCAGCCAAATTTGTAACAGTAATGTATGATAATAACTTTGTATGTCTGATAGGATATTGATTTAGGTATTATGTGAAGGTTCTCGACCTTGGGGATAATGTGTAATATATAATGTATAAACAATTTATGTTTATATCTTCCGCAATAGTTATAGAAATAGTACACCGGATTCGTGGTAATTTGGGACCCGAATCTGGGGATGTTACAGTCCTCTCTTTTAATTTTTCCTATCTTAGCCATTGAGGACAATGTCTAGTTTAAGTTTGGGGGCATTTTAGTGTCGTACTGCATATAGTTAGTTATTTACATTGTAGTTTGTATGGTTACATTTAGTTTTTGCATTCTTGAAAAAAAAATTGAAAATTTGAAATATTCGTAGTTAGTTTTCTATGTTTATATAGCATTTAGTACATCTTGCATGAGTCCAGCTGTTTGATATTTACAGTTTGTTTTGGCCAATGATGAGATTTGAATTGGGTAGACAAGTATAGCACTGATTATTAGAGCTTTGATGTGATTTCCTGTTAGGAATTGAGTCTTTTTCTGTTTAAAACTGGTATAATAAGGATAGCACAGTAAAAACAACTTGTTGAATGATTGAGTTTAAATTGATACAAAATCGGACTCTAAAGGATAATGCTAGTTTGAATGAAAGAATAACAAGAATAAGTAGTGATGGCTAAAGTTAGACAAGAACCTAAGTTTGGGGGAATATTTGGGGTATATAAGCTAAAAAAAGATATTGAGTTGAATAAATTGAGTCCTGTGGTGGATCGAGAAGAAGCGTGAAATGCACTCCCCATAAACACAGGCGTAAGATGGATCGTAAAACGCACTCACTATCCATCAACCAAAAGAAAAAAAATGAATAAAACGGGAAATAAGAGCAAAAAGCCCCCGTAGATGAAAAATGAAGCATAAGTATCCCATGTTGACCCTTGATATTGGTAATTATTTAATTTTAGTTGGATCTAGCTTATTTTTGGATTTCTTGAGTTTACACTGTATGATGCCTTCGAAGAGACTTATTATGTGTTAAATTTGATTTTATATCAGTTAATATTGTTGTGGAGCACACACGCACTATATTGGTGATAACAGTCTAAGATTTGATGATTGATTGAGAAGTTAATGATTTGTTTTGATATGATGTATTATCATGTTTACTTGATTTCTCTAAGGACGATTGAATAGACTTATTTTTGTAATTACTGCTGGATTCGTAGGCATGTAGATTAGTTGCATTGCATATCATTGTTATTTTGTTTTTTTGCTTGAGGACAAGCAAATGTTTAAGTTTGGGGGTATTTGATAAGTAGGTTTTATACCTACTTATCCGGTATCTATTACTTGAATTATTTGCTTAATCACATGTTTCTTAGTTACTTTTCATATATTTTATGTTATTTTGTAGGCGATGACATAGAATTGGCATGAAGAAGCAAGGGAAAGCATTTCGGACATTTTTTGGACTAAAATACGCAAGCAAATGCAAAAAGGGAATATTGAAGTACTTTTAACACCAAGTTAGATGCATGTTCTTGGCTTGGAACTTGGATTATACTGTAGAGCTTCTTCTTAGCTTTCCAGAACATCTTGAATCGTTCCAATCGAAGTTCGGATGCGAGAGTTATGACCTTTTTATCAACAAAGATCAAAGTTAAGAGTTGTCATGCTTGCCATTTACATAGCATCAACTTCAAGCTCGGTTTCCGCCTTGCTCTAACCCGAATCTGTCAATTCTCAAAGAATAAAACTTGTAGATCTCGTCAATATCTTCGATTTTATAGGTGGCAGGCCCCGTAACTCCGAGCGGATCAAAAGTTATACATATTTTATCAAAGGACGTCGCGGCAGAAAATAGAGTAGCGCGGACCGCGCTAGGGGCGCGCTAGTCCATTAGTTCCTCTGCTACAGTAGCGCGGGCAGCGCCCAAAATAGCCTAGGAAGAGCGCGAGGCGCACTAGGCGGCGAGAAGACAGCTTATTTGGGTTATTTGATGTCCAATTTGAGCTAAAAAAAGATTCTTAGTTGCCTAACTTGCTTGGGTGTCCATTAGAACTATAAATACATGATAAGAGGAATAAAAGAGGGGAAGATAGATTAGTTTTGGAGGAATTCCATTACATTAGATTAGAGTAAATTAGATCAAAACCCTAGTTCTTATTAGATTTGGGGATTGAAGCAACTTGGAGACTATTGAAGATTCAAAGTAGGAGCAAGGAGGGAGCTTCGTATCTACAGACAACAGATTCTATCTTCTTATCTTCTTATCTTCTTTTATCTTTGTCTTTTATTGTTTATTCAATTGTGGATTCCTAGTTTTAATTCAATGAACTAATTCTTTGTTTGAGATTACAATTGATCTTATTGTGTAGTTTATTTTAATATGTTTCGCTATCAATTATTATGTTCTATTGTGAGGATTGTCTATTTTGATTTGGACTTAATTGCTTAATTGTCTAGCTAACAATTACCGTGATAATCTTTATGAACTCGAGAGATGAAGTATTGATTTAGATCTTATCATGATAGCATGTGTTTGTAATTTCTGCATAGATGGAATTCATGATTCGTGTTTAGGATAGAGATATGCCTTTACGCCATATGTAATCTTATAGAGAACTTGTGCTTTAAATCCTTTTTAATTGTAATTCACATAGAGATATAGTGGATTAGTTAATTAGGGTGCCTTGCTTAATTCTATCATCTGTGGATTTAAGTGAGTATGGGTATTATGCATCGAGAGGTGGTTTTATCTGCTTTATTGTTCTTGATTAACAATTCATTATAGAGAATAATTGATGAGAAGTGTGTTAAATTAAATGAAGCAATAAGTGAAGTTGTGATCTTAAATCTACATAATCTTAATTTAACTAGTGGAATTTAATAGTAGTTTAATTATAAATTGAAATTCATTCGTTTAAATAAGATTGAGTTGGTTACGGGTTAGTACTTGGTGATTTTTATTTAACAATTCCTCGTGGGAACGATACTCTACTTTCACTTTATTACTTGTTGACCACGTATACTTGCGTGTTGTGTGTAACTAGATTTTACCTAACAACGCATTAGCCTCTTGCCTTCTTTAATGTCTACTTCATCCAAGTTTATCAGACCTTGGTTGGGAAACCCTAGGCATTGATTGATGTCTGAAGCTATTATCCTCAGACTTGATCCTTTCACCTTCTTGGTCAGAAGCCCAGAATTTATAGAAGCATTCGAGTAGAACTGCTTCACTAGCTCTGTGTAGACTAGAGTGTATGCCTCCAAGCACTCAGAGAACCCAGCCTTCTTTACAAGCTCAAGTATGTCCTTGAACTTCATTTCTGATTCTTCGAACTTTTTGAAGCCGAGTTGGATTCCTGTTATAACTCGCCATTCTTCCATTTGAAGAGTTCAAAGTACGTGGGTATTTGATTCAGAGGAGTTATGAGATATGACTGTGATTTGGGTAGGGCTCTGGAGAGTTAACTGATTTTGGCTCTTGAGAGGATTCTAGGGTTTGAAAATGGGAGGGAGAAAGGTTCGATGTTTTCTGATAACTAGTTGCAGGTTTTGAATTTGTCTTAATGGCAGTTCCTTCTAACTCTGCAAAATCAGTGATGTGTCAATCAACCATTGGTTGCACGATGTCCAGTAATGAGCTATAACCCCCCATAACTTTTCAGTTAGATATTTCTTTCAGAAGAGTAGACGTTTAATTGATGTGGATTGATCGTTGACCTCTTTGGTTTGTAGAGTAGCATGGAAAGGCCGCTATGGACTCTATATTTTCCTTTGTTGACTCAACGATCAACTTTTGAGAGATGTTGCAGTGGATGGTTTTGACATTAATCCTCATTTTGATGCAGCATAGCTTGATCACTGATATACCCCAAGCCAGCTTGGGCACTTTAGACCTGATGTGCGTTTGCACAGTATCTTTCCAACCTGTATTTGAACATCTCTACTCTTCATCTGAAAGGTTCAGCAATTGTTTAGTTCTTTAGAGCTCCTTATGAGCTGGACTATCCTCTGGTAGGACTGCGATCATTGAGTCTGCTTCTACGATCGCTGAGGTTGCACTACGATCGTGGAGTTCTCTTCAACTTCGACTATACGATCGTTGACTGACTTGGTCCGTGAGATGAACTTTACTTAGCATTCCTTCTGGGTCAAGGTAGCTCCGGAAGGGCCAACCTCTTAGAGTGAGCTAAGGGTCAGGTGTGACGCCCCCAAAATAGGTCCAATCCATCCAACCCATTCTGAGTCGCCAAATACATGGTACAGAAAATAACTACAACTTTATTATTACAATTGTCGTGCAAAATACGACAACACATATACTGTGAGTTTAAATATAAATATTGTCATCTAGACAGTATTCATACTCAAATAAATCCTCATTACAATTATTCAAACACTATTTTACAGAAATAGTGAGGACTGCTAATACATCTTTCTAGAACCATCACTCCATACCCCGACTAGATCCTGCTATGTTCTCACCTCCTGAGAAGAAAAATGGAACAAAAAAGGAAAAGGGTGAGCTCAACTAGCCCAGTAAAGAATATTATGACTAAGATAATATACAACAAATTATCGTTAGTCTTCAACAGGGAAAAATCTGATAAAATATAATCGACAACAAGTTTTAGATCAACAACTGCAGCGGAAACAGCAAACCATTAGAAGAGTCAAGTAGAGAAAGAATTCTACTATCTTCTAAGATTTAAAAGTCCATCATCAATATTTTATCCCTGTAACATCAATTAATAATCATCTTTAACCAAATATTCATCTTTGCACTACAGGCCAAAGATATTCATTTGTATCATCAGTCGGTCATGTTCATCTCAACACCTGTTCATCTTTGCACTACAGGCCAAAGATATTCATCAAGTAATTATACATCTTTGCACTACAGGCCAAAGATATTCAGTAATATCATCATTTAGGACTGAGGATGATGAAAAATATCTTAAAGAGAACGAATCCAATGAGACAGAAGGACAAATAGTAGGGATTCGTATAACAGTTTATCCAAGATCAATAATACTTCATAATAATCAATTGTGAAGCAGAATTCAAAAATAAAGATCAAAACATGGATACAATCAAAGATAGTAACCATAATAGACATCTTGGACAAAAAGGGAAAATTTTATTTTTCGGTGAATAGTGCCGTATTCGTGAATAGTGCCGTATACGTGAATAGTGCCGTATACGTGAATAGTAACCCCCGACACAAAAAGTTCCAAATTTGATAAAAACTCATATCAATATTTCAGCATAATGATATTGAAGAAAATAATATCATTAAGAAGAAAATAATATCCCTTACCTCAAAATATCAGTACTTCTGGTCGGAATACCGGTATAAGGCTGAAAGAAACTTGCTCTGATGAATAGAAACTCTCAAAGTATCTAAATACTCACAAAATACACTCAATAATCTAGAGAGAGAAAGAGAGAAAACTTGTTTCTGGTGTGATTTTCAATTCTAACTTAGCCCTCTATTTATAGGAAAATTTTGGTAGGTTTGACCTGCAACCTGATGGCTTTACCTGCTACTATTCCCACCCACCACATTTGAAATATAATTCAGCACATTTCTTCACCAACCACAAGTGGGGCCCACCAATTCTAGAATTTTCCACCAAAATGATAAACTCCGAAAATTCAACAATTTCTGAACCAGTCATCTTGTAAAATTCGTAATAAATCATACGTTCATTTTTAACGGTTCAAAATTTGTGGACATATACTCAACTTATATATGTATAACATATCCAAAAATTACCACGATCCAACGGTCGGATTAAAAATTATAACCCCCGCAAACTATCTCAAAAATCCTGATTTTTAATACCTCCATTCCGACAAAAATACTGACAAAAACCTCAACATTAACTCCTTCATTTTTAACCACAAAAATATATCCCTCATTTATATCCACATAAAATAAATATTTCCTTATCATATGAATCAATAATTAATTATTCACAAATAATATTACAGAATCACATTTATGACAACCAGGCCGTTCCCAGGAAAGAGGGGGCTTTCCAATAAGGATTTCTCCTTACTGGCGCGCAATTAGATGACCAAACCTCTCCTTAGACAGAACTTTCTAGACATTGCCAATAATGTTATCTAATAATATTATTCAAATAATATGAATTATTGATCTGATAATGAAAATACTGTGCAGCAACAATTATTGAAACAACAATAATATAAAATATCAACGCAGCAATTATTGAATCAATAAAATAAAATATTGAATAATAACTACTGTAACAATTATTGAGTAGTGCCTTCTTACGTAAGAATCAATAATTGGTGCAATACCGTGTGCTACTGTATTTTAACCACCGGGTATTCCAACAGTATTAACGGTAACAACTACGCCGTTATTTATAAACAACTTATACTTGTCGTTTTCTTCATCCAATCGCTTTCCGTTATGGGGCCCACACAAGGCTGCGCCGTCGTACGAATATTCCCCGACAGCAAGAATATTCCACGACCAAACGAATATTCCCCGACAAAATGAATATTTTATAACCACTTGCTTATTTTGCAAAATTTGCACATTTCACCCATAACCAAAGTATTATATCAAATTAACCCCTTATTATTCACAATAATATTTAGAGAAAATTTGATTTTATTCATTAATAAGTTGGGGTCTTACAACCTCCCCTCCTTATGAAATTTCGTCCTCGAAATTGACGTACGTACCTGATGTTTCAAAAAGGTGAGGATACCTCGCTTTCATTTCTGATTCCAACTCCCAGGTCATTTCTTCAATAGCATGGTTTCTCCACAAAACCTTAACTTGTGGTATAACCTTCGTGCGTAGGACATGCTCTTTCCTATCCAAGATCTTAACAGGTACCTCCTCGTACGTTAAATCTTCAGCTATCTCGTCTGGTTCTAACTCAATAATGTGGTTCGGGTCTTTAACATATTTACGAAGCATAGATATGTGAAAAACATTATGAACACGAGACATGCTTGGAGGTAATGCGAGTCTATATGCCACATTTCCTATTCGCTCAAGAATCTCAAATGGACCAACAAATCTTGGATTGAGCTTTCCTCTCTTCCCAAATCTTGTAACTCCCTTCCATGGTGCAACACGTAACAATACATGATCCCCAATATTAAATTCCACGTCCTTCCGATGAAGATCCGCATAACTCTTTTGTCGATCCTGTGCCGTTTGTATACGTTGTCGAATCGTTTGGATCTTCTCTGTAGTAATGCGTACCAATTCTGGTCCCAACAATGTTGCTTCACCCACCTCGTCCCAGCATACTGGAGAACGACATTTTCTTCCATACAACGCCTCAAATGGAGCCATACCTATGCTCGCCTGATAACTGTTGTTGTAGGAGAATTCCACCAATGGTAGGTACTTATCCCAACTCCCTTTGAGATCTAAGACACAAAGTCTTAATAGATCTTCAAGAGTTTGAATAGTCCTCTCTGATTGTCCGTCCGTTTGAGGATGGTATGCTGAACTGAATCGTAAATCCGTGCCCATAGCTTTCTGCAAGCTAACCCAAAATCGTGAAGTGAATCTTGGGTCACGATCCGAAACTATGGATACTGGCATGCCATGCAATCTCACAATCTCGTTCACGTACATACTAGCAAGACGTTCAAGGGAATAAGTCTCACGTATCGGCAAGAAATGAGCGGACTTGGTTAATCTATCAACAATAACCCAAATCGCATCTATGCCTTGAGAAACCTTTGGAAGACCTGTAACAAAATCCATAGTAATGTGTTCCCACTTCCATTTTAGAATCTCAAGTGGTTGCAATGGACCCTTTGGCACTTGACACGTTGACAAGTTAAACACCTCGAGATAAACTCCGCGATCTCTCTTTTCATATTGCTCCACCAAAATGTATGTCGAAGATCGTGATACATTTTGATACTCCCAGGATGGATTGCAAACGGTGTGTTGTGTGCCTCCATCATTATTCTATGCTTCAAGTCAAAATCGTTAGGAACACAAAGTCTGGAGTTGACTCGAAGTATTCCTTCTTCATCGATTCTTGCTTCTGGAATAGCACCTTCTTGCACTTTCTTCTTCATACGCATCAGCTCTATATCCGTAGCTTGAGCAGCTTTAACTTTATCGATTAAAGTCGGTTCTACTCGTATATTTGATATCATCATGTGGGTACTTGGAGCCTTCATCTCTATCTCCATCCTTTGCAAGTCATACAAAATGGGCCTTTGTGTTAAAAACATTGCACTCGTACCCGCATATGATCTTCTACTCAATGCGTCAGCTACTACGTTTGCTTTTCCAGGATGATATTGGATGGTATGATCGTAATCTTTCAACAGCTCGAGCCAACGTCGCTGCCGCATGTTGAGTTCCTTTTGGGTGAAGAAATATTTGAGGCTTTTATGATCTGTATAGATCTCCACTTTCTCCCCATAAAGGTAGTGTCTCCAGATCTTCAACGCAAAAACGACTGCTGCCAACTCCAAATCATGAGTAGGATAATTCCTCTCATATTCTTTGAGTTGTCGTGAGGCATAGGCTATGACTTTCCCATGTTGCATGAGAACACATCCTAACCCTTTGCCTGAAGCATCGCTGTAGATAACAAATCCATCCGAACCAGATGGTATTGTCAAAACAGGTGCCGAAATGAGTCTCCTCTTGAGTTCTTGGAAACTCTTCTCGCATTCCTCACTCCATACGAATTTTGTATCTTTCCGAGTCAGCTGAGTTAACGGAGTAGCGATTCGAGAAAATCCTTCCACAAATCTCCGATAATAACCAGCTAAGCCCAGAAAGCTACGTACTTCGGTTACCGACTTCGGTTGCTCCCAACTTTGTATGGCTTCAATCTTCGCCGGGTCGACAGATACTCCATGTTTTGACACCACGTGCCCAAGGAATGCTACTTCCTCAAGCCAGAACTCGCATTTCTTCAGTTTGGCATATAGCTTGTTTTCACGAAGCCTTTGCAGTACCAGCTTCAAATGGCGCTCATGATCTTCACGGCTTTTGGAATAGATGAGGATGTCATCAATAAAGACAACAACGAACTGATCCAAATATTCTTTGAATACACGGTTCATCATATCCATGAAGGCAGCAGGAGCATTAGTCAATCCAAAAGACATTACTAAGAATTCATAATGCCCGTACCGAGTTCTGAAGGCAGTCTTTGGAATATCCTCAGTTTTAATCTTCAGCTGATGATATCCAGAACGAAGATCGATCTTTGAAAAGAATTGTGCTCCTTGCAACTGGTCAAACAGGTCATCAATGCGAGGTAGCGGATACCTATTCTTGATGGTGACATGGTTCAATTCTCGATAGTCAATACAAAGTCGCATACTCCCGTCTTTCTTCTTTACGAATAAAACAGGAGCACCCCAAGGAGACGTACTAGGACGAATAAAACCGATGTCCAACAACTCCTGTAGTTGGACTTTTAACTCCTGAAGTTCAATAGGAGCCATTCGATATGGGGTTTTAGAAATGGGCTTTGTACCGGGTTCAAGGTCAATAAAGAATTCAATTTCTCGTTCCGGGGGTAGACCGGAAGTTCTTCAGGAAATACATCGGAAAATTCTCTAACAATAGAAATATTATTCAAATCTGACTTGTCTTTGTTCAAATCCATAACATGGGCTAAGAAAGCTTGACATCCGTTTTTCAATAAACGAATAGCTTTGTGGCTTGATATGACAGTGACTGATTTTAGTGGTTTAGTAGTTTGAATTCGTATGACAGGTTGGTTAGGAATATGAAAACTAACAACCTTACGAAAACAATCAATTTTAGCATGATGAGTGGTTAACCAATCAATTCCTAAAATCACATCAAAAGCAAGTATCTTTAAAGAGATAAGATCAACAGGTAATGTGATAGTGCCAACTTGGATCATGCAAGATTTATAAACTGTAGATGTAACGAAGGTTTCACCCAACGGAGTTTCAACAGATAAGTTAAAGTCCAATTTCTCCGGAGTCAAGTTTAAACGTTGAGCACAAGCAGGAGAGATAAAAGAATGGGTAGAACCGGTATCTAGTAAAGTATAAACTTCGCAAGAATTCAAGATTAGCTTACCCGTGATCACCTCGTTCGGGTTTCTCGCGTTTTGGCCAGTAACGACAAACGCCCTTCCAGGAACCGCTGATTTCGACTTATCCGGGATAACTTTTGGAGTCACCATCCCCGCTGAACTTGGTTTTGCTACAGAACACTCTCGAGCTATATGACCTTCCTTTCCACAGTTATAACATACCTTGGATTGTTGTGGACAGTTTGGGCTGATATGTCCCTCTTTCCCACATTTGTAACATACGACCGGTGGTCGTTCTCCTCCCCTAGAAACAGTTGATGTTTGTGCTGACGTCTTCACGTTATCATTGTTGTACCTTCTCTTCTTGAAATCTCCTCCCGACTCGCTCCTTCTATTATCACGACCACGATTACCACCAGAGTGGTTACCGCTTTTGTCCGAATGTTTTCCTCCCTGCTGGTTTTCATTGCTTCGATGACTGCCGCCACCGGTATGACCCTGGTTGTGGTCCCTCGGTTGCACATACTCATTATCTCGCTCTAATAATTGAGCCCTGTTTACAACATCTGAATATAAAGAAAATTTATGAGAGATAAGATATTGCCGAATCTCGGGTTTTAGACCTCTCAGAAACATCCTTGTCATTCGTTCCTCATTTTCGACCAAATGAGGTGCAAACCTGGATAACTCTGCAAACTTCGCCTCGTACTGGGACACCGTCATGTTGTTTTGTTCCAGTCTAATAAACTCAACCTCCTTCATATGACGAATACTTTCAGGAAAGTACTTGTCATTGAACAGTTTTTGAAATGTTTCCCAGGACATGTTGAGTGCGTCAGGCTGGGTACGCTTCACAGACTCCCACCAGTAGTCTGCCTCACCGCGGAACATAAATGTGGCGAATGGAACCTTCTGTTCCTCCGTGCATCCCAAGACATCAAATATCTTGGTAATTTGCTTGACCCACGTTTCCGCCATGATCGGATCCGGCTTTCCCTTAAATTCTGGTGGTCCCAATTCTTTGAACTGCTTAGCTGTGACAAACCGCGCGTTGTTATCATTTCCACCCGTATTCTGCACACGAGTCTCCCTCGTCTGATTTTGCATGAACTGCAAAAAGCTCCTAAACATTCCATCATTCATCGTTTGCTCGGTAACGTTGTTTACAGGAGGAATATTGCCTTCCTGTTGCACGTTCCCCTGGGTGTGATCAAAGGTGTCTCCACGGTCTGATTTACTCCATTATTAACGTTCTCAGCTGCCATTCTTAAATACTGCCATAAAACAAGGGTTAATAGTCATGTCATATATTATCCCTATACTCTGACCGACCAAATAAACACCAAATAAACTTAGTCAGGTCATACTAGCGAAGGAATTCCCCGTCTCTCCCCTCCTAGTTCTTGTCTCACATCTCAGCCAGGGATCATATCCCTAAGCTCTGATACCAACTGTGACGCCCCCAAAATAGGTATACAACACCCATTCTGAGTCGCCAAATACATGGTACAGAAAGCAAACTACAACTTCAATAATACAATTGTCGTGCAAAATACGACAACACATACTGTGAGTTTAAATACAAATATTGTCTTCTAGACAATATCCACACTCAAATAAATCCTCATTACAATTATTCAAACACTATTTTACAGAAATAGTGAGGACTGCTAATACATCTTTCTAGAACCATCACTCCATACCCCGACTAGATCCTGCTATGTTCTCACCTCCTGAGAAGAAAAATGGAACAAAAAGGAAAAGGGTGAGCTCAACTAGCCCAGTAAAGAATATTATGACTAAGATAATATACAACAAATTATCGTTAGTCTTCAACAGGGAAAAATCTGATAAAATATAATCGACAACAAGTTTTAGATCAACAACTGCAGCGGAAACAGCAAACCATTAGAAGAGTCAAGTAGAGAAAGAATTCTACTATCTTCTAAGATTTAAAAGTCCATCATCAATATTTTATCCCTGTAACATCAATTAATAATCATCTTTAACCAAATATTCATCTTTGCACTACAGGCCAAAGATATTCATTTGTATCATCAGTCGGTCATGTTCATCTCAACACCTGTTCATCTTTGCACTACAGGCCAAAGATATTCATCAAGTAATTATACATCTTTGCACTACAGGCCAAAGATATTCAGTAATATCATCATTTAGGACTGAGGATGATGAAAAATATCTTAAAGAGAACGAATCCAATGAGACAGAAGGACAAATAGTAGGGATTCGTATAACAGTTTATCCAAGATCAATAATACTTCATAATAATCAATTGTGAAGCAGAATTCAAAAATAAAGATCAAAACATGGATACAATCAAAGATAGTAACCATAATAGACATCTTGGACAAAAAGGAAAAATTTTATTTTTCGGTGAATAGTGCCGTATTCGTGAATAGTGCCGTATACGTGAATAGTGCCGTATACGTGAATAGTAACCCCCGACACAAAAAGTTCCAAATTTGATAAAAACTCATATCAATATTTCAGCATAATGATATTGAAGAAAATAATATCATTAAGAAGAAAATAATATCCCTTACCTCAAAATATCAGTACTTCTGGTCGGAATACCGGTATAAGGCTGAAAGAAACTTGCTCTGATGAATAGAAACTCTCAAAGTATCTAAATACTCACAAAATACACTCAATAATCTAGAGAGAGAAAGAGAGAAAACTTGTTTCTGGTGTGATTTTCAATTCTAACTTAGCCCTCTATTTATAGGAAAATTTTGGTAGGTTTGACCTGCAACCTGATGGCTTTACCTGCTACTATTCCCACCCACCACATTTGAAATATAATTCAGCACATTTCTTCACCAACCACAAGTGGGGCCCACCAATTCTAGAATTTTCCACCAAAATGATAAACTCCGAAAATTCAACAATTTCTGAACCAGTCATCTTGTAAAATTCATAATAAATCATACGTTCATTTTTAACGGTTCAAAATTTGTGGACATATACTCAACTTATATATGTATAACATATCCAAAAATTACCACGATCCAACGGTCGGATTAAAAATTATAACCCCCGCAAAATATCTCAAAAACCCTGATTTTTAATACCTCCATTCCGACAAAAATACTGATAAAAACCTCAACATTAACTCCTTCATTTTTAACCACAAAAATATATCCCTCATTTATATCCACATAAAATAAATATTTCCTTATCATATGAATCAATAATTAATTATTCACAAATAATATTACAGAATCACATTTATGACAACCAGGCCGTTCCCAGGAAAGAGGGGGCTTTCCAATAAGGATTTCTCCTTACTGGCGCGCAATTAGATGACCAAACCTCTCCTTAGACAGAACTTTCTAGACATTGCCAATAATGTTATCTAATAATATTATTCAAATAATATGAATTATTGATCTGATAATGAAAATACTGTGCAGCAACAATTATTGAAACAACAATAATATAAAATATCAACGCAGCAATTATTGAATCAATAAAATAAAATATTGAATAATAACTACTGTAACAATTATTGAGTAGTGCCTTCTTACGTAAGAATCAATAATTGGTGCAATACCGTGTGCTACTGTATTTTAACCACCGGGTATTCCAACAGTATTAACGGTAACAACTACGCCGTTATTTATAAACAACTTATACTTGTCGTTTTCTTCATCCAATCGCTTTCCGTTATGGGGCCCACACAAGGCTGCGTCGTCGTACGAATATTCCCCGACAGCAAGAATATTCCACGACCAAACGAATATTCACCGACAAAATAAATATTTTATAACCACTTGCTTATTTTGCAAAATTTGCACATTTCACCCATAACCAAAGTATTATATCAAATTAACCCCTTATTATTCACAATAATATTTAGAGAAAATTTGATTTTATTCATTAATAAGTTGGGGTCTTACAACCTCCCCTCCTTATGAAATTTCGTCCTCGAAATTGACGTACGTACCTGATGTTTCAAAAAGGTGAGGATACCTCGCTTTCATTTCTGATTCCAACTCCCAGGTCATTTCTTCAATAGCATGGTTTCTCCACAAAACCTTAACTTGTGGTATAACCTTCGTGCGTAGGACATGCTCTTTCCTATCCAAGATCTTAACAGGTACCTCCTCGTACGTTAAATCTTCAGCTATCTCGTCTGGTTCTAACTCAATAATGTGGTTCGGGTCTTTAACATATTTACGAAGCATAGATATGTGAAAAACATTATGAACACGAGACATGCTTGGAGGTAATGCGAGTCTATATGCCACATTTCCTATTCGCTCAAGAATCTCAAATGGACCAACAAATCTTGGATTGAGCTTTCCTCTCTTCCCAAATCTTGTAACTCCCTTCCATGGTGCAACACGTAACAATACATGATCCCCAATATTAAATTCCACGTCCTTCCGATGAAGATCCGCATAACTCTTTTGTCGATCCTGTGCCGTTTGTATACGTTGTCGAATCGTTTGGATCTTCTCTGTAGTAATGCGTACCAATTCTGGTCCCAACAATGTTGCTTCACCCACCTCGTCCCAGCATACTGGAGAACGACATTTTCTTCCATACAACGCCTCAAATGGAGCCATACCTATGCTCGCCTGATAACTGTTGTTGTAGGAGAATTCCACCAATGGTAGGTACTTATCCCAACTCCCTTTGAGATCTAAGACACAAAGTCTTAATAGATCTTCAAGAGTTTGAATAGTCCTCTCTGATTGTCCGTCCGTTTGAGGATGGTATGCTGAACTGAATCGTAAATCCGTGCCCATAGCTTTCTGCAAGCTAACCCAAAATCGTGAAGTGAATCTTGGGTCACGATCCGAAACTATGGATACTGGCATGCCATGCAATCTCACAATCTCGTTCACGTACATACTAGCAAGACGTTCAAGGGAATAAGTCTCACGTATCGGCAAGAAATGAGCGGACTTGGTTAATCTATCAACAATAACCCAAATCGCATCTATGCCTTGAGAAACCTTGGGAAGACCTGTAACAAAATCCATAGTAATGTGTTCCCACTTCCATTTTAGAATCTCAAGTGGTTGCAATGGACCCTTTGGCACTTGACACGTTGACAAGTTAAACACCTCGAGATAAACTCCGCGATCTCTCTTTTCATATTGCTCCACCAAAATGTATGTCGAAGATCGTGATACATTTTGATACTCCCAGGATGGATTGCAAACGGTGTGTTGTGTGCCTCCATCATTATTCTATGCTTCAAGTCAAAATCGTTAGGAACACAAAGTCTGGAGTTGACTCGAAGTATTCCTTCTTCATCGATTCTTGCTTCTGGAATAGCACCTTCTTGCACTTTCTTCTTCATACGCATCAGCTCTATATCCGTAGCTTGAGCAGCTTTAACTTTATCGATTAAAGTCGGTTCTACTCGTATATTTGATATCATCATGTGGGTACTTGGAGCCTTCATCTCTATCTCCATCCTTTGCAAGTCATACAAAATGGGCCTTTGTGTTAAAAACATTGCACTCGTACCCGCATATGATCTTCTACTCAATGCGTCAGCTACTACGTTTGCTTTTCCAGGATGATATTGGATGGTATGATCGTAATCTTTCAACAGCTCGAGCCAACGTCGTTGCCGCATGTTGAGTTCCTTTTGGGTGAAGAAATATTTGAGGCTTTTATGATCTGTATAGATCTCCACTTTCTCCCCATACAGGTAGTGTCTCCAGATCTTCAACGCAAAAACGACTGCTGCCAACTCCAAATCATGAGTAGGATAATTCCTCTCATATTCTTTGAGTTGTCGTGAGGCATAGGCTATGACTTTCCCATGTTGCATGAGAACACATCCTAACCCTTTGCCTGAAGCATCGCTGTAGATAACAAATCCATCCGAACCAGATGGTATTGTCAAAACAGGTGCCGAAATGAGTCTCCTCTTGAGTTCTTGGAAACTCTTCTCGCATTCCTCACTCCATACGAATTTTGTATCTTTCCGAGTCAGCTGAGTTAACGGAGTAGCGATTCGAGAAAATCCTTCCACAAATCTCCGATAATAACCAGCTAAGCCCAGAAAGCTACGTACTTCGGTTACCGACTTCGGTTGCTCCCAACTTTGTATGGCTTCAATCTTCGCCGGGTCGACAGATACTCCATGTTTTGACACCACGTGCCCAAGGAATGCTACTTCCTCAAGCCAGAACTCGCATTTCTTCAGTTTGGCATATAGCTTGTTTTCACGAAGCCTTTGCAGTACCAGCTTCAAATGGCGCTCATGATCTTCACGGCTTTTGGAATAGATGAGGATGTCATCAATAAAGACAACAACGAACTGATCCAAATATTCTTTGAATACACGGTTCATCATATCCATGAAGGCAGCAGGAGCATTAGTCAATCCAAAAGACATTACTAAGAATTCATAATGCCCGTACCGAGTTCTGAAGGCAGTCTTTGGAATATCCTCAGTTTTAATCTTCAGCTGATGATATCCAGAACGAAGATCGATCTTTGAAAAGAATTGTGCTCCTTGCAACTGGTCAAACAGGTCATCAATGCGAGGTAGCGGATACCTATTCTTGATGGTGACATGGTTCAATTCTCGATAGTCAATACAAAGTCGCATACTCCCGTCTTTCTTCTTTACGAATAAAACAGGAGCACCCCAAGGAGACGTACTAGGACGAATAAAACCGATGTCCAACAACTCCTGTAGTTGGACTTTTAACTCCTGAAGTTCAATAGGAGCCATTCGATATGGGGTTTTAGAAATGGGCTTTGTACCGGGTTCAAGGTCAATAAAGAATTCAATTTCTCGTTCCGGGGGTAGACCGGGAAGTTCTTCAGGAAATACATCGGAAAATTCTCTAACAATAGAAATATTATTCAAATCTGACTTGTCTTTGTTCAAATCCATAACATGGGCTAAGAAAGCTTGACATCCGTTTTTCAATAAACGAATAGCTTTGTGGCTTGATATGACAGTGACTGATTTTAGTGGTTTAGTAGTTTGAATTCGTATGACAGGTTGGTTAGGAATATGAAAACTAACAACCTTACGAAAACAATCAATTTTAGCATGATGAGTGGTTAACCAATCAATTCCTAAAATCACATCAAAAGCAAGTATCTTTAAAGAGATAAGATCAACAGGTAATGTGATAGTGCCAACTTGGATCATGCAAGATTTATAAACTGTAGATGTAACGAAGGTTTCACCCAACGGAGTTTCAACAGATAAGTTAAAGTCCAATTTCTCCGGAGTCAAGTTTAAACGTTGAGCACAAGCAGGAGAGATAAAAGAATGGGTAGAACCGGTATCTAGTAAAGTATAAACTTCGCAAGAATTCAAGATTAGCTTACCCGTGATCACCTCGTTCGGGTTTCTCGCGTTTTGGCCAGTAACGACAAACGCCCTTCCAGGAACCGCTGATTTCGACTTATCCGGGATAACTTTTGGAGTCACCATCCCCGCTGAACTTGGTTTTGCTACAGAACACTCTCGAGCTATATGACCTTCCTTTCCACAGTTATAACATACCTTGGATTGTTGTGGACAGTTTGGGCTGATATGTCCCTCTTTCCCACATTTGTAACATACGACCGGTGGTCGTTCTCCTCCCCTAGAAACAGTTGATGTTTGTGCTGACGTCTTCACGTTATCATTGTTGTACCTTCTCTTCTTGAAATCTCCTCCCGACTCGCTCCTTCTATTATCACGACCACGATTACCACCAGAGTGGTTACCGCTTTTGTCCGAATGTTTTCCTCCCTGCTGGTTTTCATTGCTTCGATGACTGCCGCCACCGGTATGACCCTGGTTGTGGTCCCTCGGTTGCACATACTCATTATCTCGCTCTAATAATTGAGCCCTGTTTACAACATCTGAATATAAAGAAAATTTATGAGAGATAAGATATTGCCGAATCTCGGGTTTTAGACCTCTCAGAAACATCCTTGTCATTCGTTCCTCATTTTCGACCAAATGAGGTGCAAACCTGGATAACTCTGCAAACTTCGCCTCGTACTGGGACACCGTCATGTTGTTTTGTTCCAGTCTAATAAACTCAACCTCCTTCATATGACGAATACTTTCAGGAAAGTACTTGTCATTGAACAGTTTTTGAAATGTTTCCCAGGACATGTTGAGTGCGTCAGGCTGGGTACGCTTCACAGACTCCCACCAGTAGTCTGCCTCACCGCGGAACATAAATGTGGCGAATGGAACCTTCTGTTCCTCCGTGCATCCCAAGACATCAAATATCTTGGTAATTTGCTTGACCCACGTTTCCGCCATGATCGGATCCGGCTTTCCCTTAAATTCTGGTGGTCCCAATTCTTTGAACTGCTTAGCTGTGACAAACCGCGCGTTGTTATCATTTCCACCCGTATTCTGCACACGAGTCTCCCTCGTCTGATTTTGCATGAACTGCAAAAAGCTCCTAAACATTCCATCATTCATCGTTTGCTCGGTAACGTTGTTTACAGGAGGAATATTGCCTTCCTGTTGCACGTTCCCCTGGGTGTGATCAAAGGTGTCTCCACGGTCTGATTTACTCCATTATTAACGTTCTCAGCTGCCATTCTTAAATACTGCCATAAAACAAGGGTTAATAGTCATGTCATATATTATCCCTATACTCTGACCGACCAAATAAACACCAAATAAACTTAGTCAGGTCATACTAGCGAAGGAATTCCCCGTCTCTCCCCTCCTAGTTCTTGTCTCACATCTCAGCCAGGGATCATATCCCTAAGCTCTGATACCAACTGTGACGCCCCCAAAATAGGTATACAACACCCATTCTGAGTCGCCAAATACATGGTACAGAAAAAACTACAACTTCAATAATACAATTGTCGTGCAAAATACGACAACACATACTGTGAGTTTAAATACAAATATTGTCTTCTAGACAATATCCACACTCAAATAAATCCTCATTACAATTATTCAAACACTATTTTACAGAAATAGTGAGGACTGCTAATACATCTTTCTAGAACCATCACTCCATACCCCGACTAGATCCTGCTATGTTCTCACCTCCTGAGAAGAAAAATGGAACAAAAAGGAAAAGGGTGAGCTCAACTAGCCCAGTAAAGAATATTATGACTAAGATAATATACAACAAATTATCGTTAGTCTTCAACAGGGAAAAATCTGATAAAATATAATCGACAACAAGTTTTAGATCAACAACTGCAGCGGAAACAGCAAACCATTAGAAGAGTCAAGTAGAGAAAGAATTCTACTATCTTCTAAGATTTAAAAGTCCATCATCAATATTTTATCCCTGTAACATCAATTAATAATCATCTTTAACCAAATATTCATCTTTGCACTACAGGCCAAAGATATTCATTTGTATCATCAGTCGGTCATGTTCATCTCAACACCTGTTCATCTTTGCACTACAGGCCAAAGATATTCATCAAGTAATTATACATCTTTGCACTACAGGCCAAAGATATTCAGTAATATCATCATTTAGGACTGAGGATGATGAAAAATATCTTAAAGAGAACGAATCCAATGAGACAGAAGGACAAATAGTAGGGATTCGTATAACAGTTTATCCAAGATCAATAATACTTCATAATAATCAATTGTGAAGCAGAATTCAAAAATAAAGATCAAAACATGGATACAATCAAAGATAGTAACCATAATAGACATCTTGGACAAAAAGGAAAAATTTTATTTTTCGGTGAATAGTGCCGTATTCGTGAATAGTGCCGTATACGTGAATAGTGCCGTATACGTGAATAGTAACCCCCGACACAAAAAGTTCCAAATTTGATAAAAACTCATATCAATATTTCAGCATAATGATATTGAAGAAAATAATATCATTAAGAAGAAAATAATATCCCTTACCTCAAAATATCAGTACTTCTGGTCGGAATACCGGTATAAGGCTGAAAGAAACTTGCTCTGATGAATAGAAACTCTCAAAGTATCTAAATACTCACAAAATACACTCAATAATCTAGAGAGAGAAAGAGAGAAAACTTGTTTCTGGTGTGATTTTCAATTCTAACTTAGCCCTCTATTTATAGGAAAATTTTGGTAGGTTTGACCTGCAACCTGATGGCTTTACCTGCTACTATTCCCACCCACCACATTTGAAATATAATTCAGCACATTTCTTCACCAACCACAAGTGGGGCCCACCAATTCTAGAATTTTCCACCAAAATGATAAACTCCGAAAATTCAACAATTTCTGAACCAGTCATCTTGTAAAATTCGTAATAAATCATACGTTCATTTTTAACGGTTCAAAATTTGTGGACATATACTCAACTTATATATGTATAACATATCCAAAAATTACCACGATCCAACGGTCGGATTAAAAATTATAACCCCCGTAAACTATCTCAAAAACCCTGATTTTTAATACCTCCATTCCGACAAAAATACTGACAAAAACCTCAACATTAACTCCTTCATTTTTAACCACAAAAATATATCCCTCATTTATATCCACATAAAATAAATATTTCCTTATCATATGAATCAATAATTAATTATTCACAAATAATATTACAGAATCACATTTATGACAACCAGGCCGTTCCCAGGAAAGAGGGGGCTTTCCAATAAGGATTTCTCCTTACTGGCGCGCAATTAGATGACCAAACCTCTCCTTAGACAGAACTTTCTAGACATTGCCAATAATGTTATCTAATAATATTATTCAAATAATTTGAATTATTGATCTGATAAATGAAATACTATGCAGCAACAATTGTTGAAACAACTATAATATAAAATATCAACGTAGCAATTATTGAATCAATAAAATAAAATATTAAATAATAACTACTGTAACAATTATTGAGTAGTGCCTTCTTACGTAAGAATCAATAATTGGTGCAATACCGTGTGCTACTGTATTTTAACCACCGGGTATTCCAACAGTATTAACGGTAACAACTACGCCGTTATTTATAAACAACTTATACTTGTCGTTTTCTTCATCCAATCGCTTTCCGTTATGGGGCCCACACAAGGCTGCGTCGTTATACGAATATTCCCCGACAGCAAGAATATTCCACGACCAACCGAATATTCACCGACCAAAAATAAATATTTTATAACCACTTACTTATTTTGCAAAATTTGCACATTTCACCCATAACCAAAGTATTATATCAAATTAACCCCTTATTATTCACAATAATATTTAGAGAAAATTTGATTTTATTCATTAATAAGTTGGGGTCTTACATCAGGTTTGTCCCTGAGGCGTTTTCCTGATGAAATACTTTAGAAGTGATTTGCAATGATATCTCATTTGACCTTTTCTGGTGGGGAGGTCCTCTACCAACTTTGGACAATTGCATTTGCTGTAATCGTGGTGTCCTCCTGCTCTTACACTACGATCGGATGTTTGATCGTGAGCACTCCACGATTTTGAGTTGGGTGGCTGATTGGTTATCAGTAGTACATTTTGAGACGTTCCTACTGACTATGGATCTTCATTTGGTTCATCAGCTATAAAGTTTTGAGACTCTGTAGCTGGTACATTGCTTTACAGTATATCTCTGTAAGACCCCAACTTTTATAAATAAAGATTAAATTTTCTCAAAATATATTTTTGAATATTATGGTATGGATTTGGTATAATGTTATAGTTGTGGGTTATATTTACAAATTTTGCAAAGTAAGCAAGTGGTTATATAATATTCGATTGGTCGGGGAATATTCGTTTTAATAGGGAATATTTGTATGATGACACAATCATTGGTGGACTCCATAACGGAAGTATTGTCGTAGTTAGAAAACGACATATTTATCTTTTTATAAAAATAACGGCGAAAGTGTTAGCGTTAAAACTGTTGAACTACCCGGTAGTAAAAGTACAATAATACGCATGGTTGCATAGTAGCACACGGTATTGATTACTGATGCTTACGTGAGAAGCCACTTAGTTATACTCAATTATTGCTATAGTAATTGATGCATCATATCTCTCATATTATTGATTCAATTATTGTCACAGTATCATCTGCATAATATTTATTATTATTAAATCAATAATTGAGACAACAAAATTATTCATATTATTATTTGCAATATTGACAATGTCTAGAAGTTCTGTCAAGGAGAAGTTTGGTCACCTAATTGCGCGCCAATAAGGAGAAATTCTTATCGGAAAGCCCCCTCTTTCCTGGGAACGACCTGGTTGTTAAATATTGTGAGTTATAATATTAATGATGAATAAGTTCGTGTTGATTAAAGATGAAATTGATAGTTCTATTGTGTTGGGATTATTAGTATTAGTGGAAATGAAATCGACATTTATTTCAATAATAATTGATGTCTTAGGGTTATATTGACCAATCGGGTAATTAATCGGATAAATGAGTAATTAATTGCTATTATTTCATATGCTTATAACTATTTGTTCACATGTGTGTACTATTGATTCACATTCATGTACTATTAGGGGAGGTGGTGCAAGATTGATAATACTTGCATGATTAAATTAAAAATGGAGGTATAGATGAAGGTACTATAATGTAATTAATTTTTTCACATGATTATACTATTAAGTCACATGAATGAACTATTAATTCACATTATTTACTATTAGGGGAGGTGGTGCAGGTTTGATAATACTTGCAGGACTAAATTAAAAATGAAGAAAAAGAGGAAGGTATTATACTGTAATATTTCGAGCCCCAAAACGTGCAATTATCGAAACTATATTTTCCTATAAATAGAAGCTCATTCTTCTTTCATTCTCACCAATTCACTAAGTCTCACAAGAGCAATTATTATAGAGAGAAATTATAGAGAGAAGGAAGAAGAGAAGTATGCTACCTCACTATTCCAGTATCCAGTTTCTTCTAAGGTAAGGGGTATTATTCTGTCTATGTGGATTACCGCATGGATGATGAATGATCCTTCGTATTCATTCCTTATTAAATTATGGAAATGATCTGTCTACGTGGATTACCGCATGGCGGGCAAAAATCTATTTGCAGTTTCATATATTCTATTATACTCAGTTGGTTAAAGTTTTGGTTCTATACTCCATGAAATTAGTAGAATATCCTGGATATTTGCGCTTCATCCAGTATCTTTTCATGGAAATATTCTTCTGAGCATTCTTGAATTTTACTCCACAAAACAGTATCATGTTGACAATTTAGACGTTATTGATTTTTGGATAAATTAAATTATAAATCTTTACAAATTTATCCTTGAACTTGTTTTATTGAATTCTTATATCATTGTCATTATCCTCATGTTTATAATATGTTAAAAGTCATATGTGGCCTGTAGTGCATAGATGGACTTGGTATGATTATGATCAGGAATTATTCGGTATAATCATGACCGTAATGTTATAAATGATGTGGTAAAAGTCCTCATTGGCCGTAGTGCATTGATGGACAGTTGTTGGCATGATCATGACCATTGATGAATACACGAATATCCTTGGCCCGTAGTGCATGGATAAATTATGGACGTGATACTAATGAATATCCTTGGCCGTAGTGCAATGATGATGTGGTTTATTTATTAAGCTGAGTCTCAGTGATAAAAGTGATGAAAAACCTTTTAAATCATAGAAGATAGTAGATTTTATTCTCTACTTGACTCTTCTAATGGATTGCTTGTTCCGCTGCTGTTAAACTTGATGTTTATTATATTTTATCAGTTTAACACTGTTGAAGGCTAACGATAAATTATTCTGCATTATCATAGTCATAATATTTCTTACTGGGCTAGTTGAGCTCACCCTTTCTTTCACTGTTCTTTTCAGGAAATGACAACATAGCCGGGACTAGTCGGGGAACGGAGTGACGGTCCAGATGATAGCATTAGTAGTCCTCACTATTCTATTAAATAATGTGACAATAAATGTAATGAGGACTCCATTGAGTGTGGATATTGTCTAGATGACAATATTCTTATTGAAACTCTTAGATTATGTTTTATCGTATTTTACACGACTGTTGTATAATTAAGTTGTATTTAAATTTTGTACCATGTATTTGGCAACCCAAGATGGGTGATGTATACCTGTTTTGGGGGCGTCACAATCTCAGTGTTGTTATTTCTCAACATATCACTGCTCCCCCATGGTTGATGTTGTCTTCTCAGTTAAACGTGATTCCTTTTTCTATAGGTTCATTTGAAGGCAGCCTTGCATACCTCCCTCTAACTGGAATCACCATTATCCCTTAGATCTCCTTGTATCATATGCATGGATATTTTCAGGACTGATCACTCTACGATCATTTGATAACACTACGAACGTAGTCTTCTTTGACAGTCATGTGCGTGTGAAGTTTTGCTCCCGTAGTGAGTTCCTCTTAACTAATGCTCGATGATCCTCTGATGTGAGCTTCCTTGAGGATTCTTCTCATATAGCATGTTTGCTTGCTTTTGAGCACATAAGACCCTTTTTCATCTTTGGTTGAATGGCCTGCTTCCATATACAGATTAGCAGCCATGTGAGCTTCATTCAGGTTAGCTAAGTGGGTCTTCAAGGGTAGGCTTAGACATATAGGAATTTTATCAGAATCATTTCTGAACAGTCCTTAGCCTTCTGATGGTTGAGTCTTCTTGACTGAAGTCTTCTGCTTCAGCATTCCTTAGTGTGGTCAGACAGACCAAGTACCTGCAGGTTAGATACATTTCTATTTTTGGTACCCACAATTAAATGGGTCCTGCAAGGTTAGTTTCTAAACCCCTGTTCCTCATATTTGGATAATCATCACATTTATCACCAACAGTCATATTCATGCATGCAACTAGTTTTTGATAATACATTTTGAGATGCATGATGGTGAGTGTGTGTAAGATTCATTATTTAAAAAAAACACTCTTTTTTTTTTGATAGTTTCATCATTTGCAGGGTTATGTTCACAAGGTTTAAGTGTTCACAGAGTGAGAATCAACTTTACGATTTAGATGTATCTGGTTGATTCATGGAGGTGATCAGTTTCTATAAATCATCAAGATACTCTTGTAGAACTTATCATACTATGTGTGTTGTCAAATACTTAGAACATAGGTTTGTACATACATACCAACCCACTAGCAAAGATTACTTCACATAGAATTAATTTGTCCTGTGATGCTCTTATGACCCATTTCAATTTTCTTTCAAGATGTCATCTTCAGCCTAAAACTTGGATGGAGAGAAAGTTTATAAACAATTGAGTTTCCACCCTCAGGGTACTTTCTCTCTTCACCTTTTTAGGTAGATTATGACTCCTTGACAGAATACTGTTATAGTTCATAAGGAGGTGCATTCATGATGTACACATTTATAATAGTGAGGAACCGTACCTTTTTACTGTCAGTTTCTTAAAAGTCGTTTATCTTTAATATAGACATTTGCTCTTGGCAGCTTGTTGCTCTTGTTGGCCTTTAATCAATCAGTCGTGGTCTTAAAGATGCAGGCTAGGAGAATCTCAGCATCTATAGTTCTTTGACATCCTTCAGTTCACAAAGTTTTCACCCAACTGCTGGTTGGCCAGACACATGTTTGAGAAGATCTTCTTTCTTCTATGGATAAGCATTTCATAGCATGTATGGCCTTTTCACCTTTCACGATGGAGGATGCTTGACTCTTTGTTGTTGATGTCTCTTGGGCTATCTCATCTGATCTTCAGACTACAAGACTGACTACAGGCAGGGATTAATCTTGTTGATATAATACTTGAGAGCATGGACCAATCTGAGCAGCTTCAGGTTTATATACACATTTACCTGTACACAATATTTCCAACGTGTGAGCTCATCTGCATATAACAAGTGAATTACTACTAAACTAAGTTTAGAACAATGTTTGTGCCTGGGATCAGACTCAAAGCGATTAGCTTTTGAATATAGCATGAGAACATGCTTTGATACCAATTGTTAGTTCCCAATAGGCACAATAGATCTAGAAGGGGGTAGAATAGATCCTTTTTACTTTCAAATACTTTTCTGGTTTATTTTGTATTACTAATAATTTAGCATATGACAAACATAAGAATCTTTTTAAGCACAGCAGAATAAGTAAAAGATCCCCTTCATTGATATATTCAAAATCATAAATACATTATTTGTAGAGTTAGTTCAATGGTAAGCAGTTAAAACATACATAGCAGTTATAGCAGTTAATGTAAATGACTTAAAGTAAAGGACACAAGGGGTTTTAAGTGGTTCAGAGACTCAAGCTCCTAATCCACTCTTCTGCTTTCAACTAACAGGATTTCCACTAAGGAAGGGCAGCACCCTGAATCACTACGATTCCTTCAAGGCCAACAGCCTTAGGACTTCAGTTCACTAAGAACTCTTCAAGGCCAACAGTTTTGGAACTTCTCTAGTTCCCTAGGAACTCTTCAAGCCCAGCAGGCTTAGAACTTCATTTAGTCCCTCCGGACAAGGACCCCTCAGGCCCTGGCTTCTTGTTGAGTTGTTTATTTGTTTGTTGGAGTTGGTGCTGAGCTGCTAAGATGTCTTTATGCTTTGAACATCTTCTGTACTTAGCAGCTTAGCGTGGTCATCCTTGAAGTGCAGTTGAGTGTTGCATGATGCTCAACTTCTTCAGTTACTCAACCTCCTCTGATGATCCCTTGATGAACTGCCTTGAAGATCATTCCTCTTGATACGTGATGGCTGCTCATGATGGGTTTCCAAGATGACTGTAAGCTCTTCTGTTAAGTACTTAGAAACTTTCTCATGCTTGCCACCATGATGATGTTTGTGATCTCCCTTCTTGATACTTGATGCCTTCTTATGATGGACTTGCTAAGATGACTATGAGCTCTTCTCTATGGTACTTAGAGTCTTCCCATGATGGACATCAAGATGACATGACGCTCTTCTTTCTCTCAGTAGTTCAGAACACTCTTCATGTAGTAGAACTCTCACTTCTACATTGTAGAACTCTCACTTCTACTTCTTTCTTTGTCTGACTCTAAGTATTCTTGGTGAATCATAGAGTGAGCCTTCGGACTCACTTTCTCACATGGTTTAGAACAGTCCATCGTTACTCCAAACTTTGTAACTCCAGCAACCCTCGATCTTTGAAGCTCATGCTGAGTTATACTCCTTCCCAATTCTTCCGTTGGAAAGTAACCGTTGAAAGCTATTCAAATATCTTCACAGATCTTGAGTTGACTGAGGTAGACTACTGATGTGACATGTCATACTTTTTCTGACATTGTAGTCTACTGTTTCACCTACCCTATCAGAGATGTCACTTTAATGTCTTGGGCAGGTCGAAGACTTTATTTCCTCCTTCTAATTTCTCGATCAGAGGTTGTTCTTTTGTATCGATGCTCTCAATAAGCTCTTGTCCGAATATTACCCTTCAGATTGAACCGTTGCCAATGCTTCAGTCTTCAGCTATTCAAACTCTACGATTCTGATGCATGTCTTCATGGACCTGATCGTAATGTCTTGTTGACTGGTAGAGACAACACTATGATCTTGAAGAGTGTTGATTGGATCTTCAATGTGGAACACCTCTTCCTTTTCTTGTGCAGTGCTTCAACACTTCTTTTTGCCTCAACAGCTCTCAGAGACTGATGGCTTGACTTCTTTGTTCTGGCCCCTTTTGAATAACAAGACACTTCATATTTGTGGCGTGTCCAGCTCGCTTTCTCTTTGTGATCTCCCGTTCACTTATCATCAATGGACTGACCCGATACTTAATCACTTTAGCCTTGTTCTTCAGACGCTGTCTAGTATCTCTATATGCACTCCATCAGTTCTTTCTTTGTTTGGCAAACACTACGATCCTGGTTACTTCCAAGATCGTCGTCTTCTGTCTACTTGACAACAACTGCACTTGCTGACTTTTCCTTAGTCAGTTACTGAAGTCTTCTTCTGATCTCCTTGTGGAAGACTTCATCTCAAATGGCTTCACAACTCAATCTTGATGTTGATTGGGTTGGTGCTTAGATCTTCTGTTAGCTTGCATGCCATTTGTTGAGTGCTCTCTGGTTTCCTTCAAGTGGGATGTATCTATGCAATGCCAACCAGAGGCTTCATTCCTTTGGATATTCTGGGACTGCTCATTCGTTGAGAATCGTATTTGCTCTGCGATTCTGCCTTGGCATTGTGAGCACATCTTTTGAGATCTTAGTTCTACACTCTATGATTCAGCTTTGGCTGTGCAAACACTACGACTCCGAGATCAGATCTTGATACTCTACGATGTCTGTCGTTGTGCTTGTTGTCTTTATCTGATCTTGCTCGACTACGATCTCTGCCTCTGATATGATCAGTAGACTCTACGACTCTGAGTGTAGTCTACGATTCTTTACTTTGGCTTCGACAGATACTCGGTCGGCTCGTAGGCAGGCTGTCTCTATGATTCTGAACATGACTTCCTCAGCAGACTACGGCCTTGAGGAAGTTCTCCTCGACACACTACGATCCTCTTCTCGTCTCTCCTGGCAGTCTACGAACTCCAAGACTACTATCTTGTAGACTACGATTCTGCCTTGATAGCTCTCGAGTTTCCTTGACTCTCCTGGCAGACTACGATTTTTGGTGCAGTGTTCGACGATCAGAAAAGCCTATCAATTACATCATAAGATCAACCTAACATGCTTGATCTTTCTATGTTTATAGTCCTTGTACATCATTTCTTTTTAAGGACTTTACAAAGCTGTTTTGCTTATGTAGGATCAACCTAACATACTTGATCAATTCATTCTAAGTCCTTGTACACATGTTTCTATTATCTATCAAAGGACTTTACAGCTTTTCTTAATGCAAGCATACTTTTATATTCATTCATATATATCATAATCAAATCATATGTAAATAGGAATATCATTCACATGCTTATTCCTAACAAAATCCTTTTTAATTGTAATTCACATAGAGATATAGTGGATTAGTTAATTAGGGTGTCTTGCTTAATTCTATCATCTGTGGATTTAAGTGAGTATGAGTATTATACATCGAGAGGTTGTTTTATCTGCTTTAGTGTTCTTGATTAACAATTCAGGATAGAGAATAATTGATGAGAAGTTTGTTAACTTAAATGAAGCAATAAGTGAAGTTGTGATTTTAAATCTCCATAATCTTAATTTAACTAGTGGTAATTAGAATTAGTTTATTTATAAATTGAAATTCATTCATTTAAATAAGATTCAGTTGGTTACGGGTTAGTACTTGGTGATTCTTGTTAAATAATTCATCGTGGGAATGATACTTTACTTTCACTTTATTACTTGTTGATCACGTATACTTGCGTGTTGTGCGTAATTAGATTTTACCCAACAATTACCTCCCCCTTAAAAAGGATTCCGTCCCCGGAATCAAAAGAATGGAACGTACCTAATTATCAAAAAGATGTGGATATTCCACTCGAATAGACTCCTCCATCTCCCGAGTGGCTTCCCGCTCTGAATGATTCCTCCACAAAACCTTAACAAATGGAATAGTCTTTCTCCTCACAATCCGCTCTTGACAATCCAAAATCGCCTCGACTTGCTCCTCATAAGTAAGATCCTCCCAAATCTTATCGAATGGATATTGCACCACGTGCAACGGATGATAATGATGACTCCTCAACACTGACACATGGAACACATTGTGCACATGAGCTAGCTGTAGAGGCAAAGCTAACCGATATGCAACTTCACCAACCCTCTCCAAAATCTCAAATGGGCCAATATAACGCGGACTAAGTTTTCCTTTCAACCCAAATCGCCGAATGCCCTTCCAAGGAGAAAATTTTAGAAACACATGCTCACCATGTTCAAAGTCTAAAGTCCACCTATGCTTATCAGCATAACACTTCTGCCGTGATCGAGCTAACTTTAATTTCTCCTTAGCCACTGCTACCTTCTCCGTAGTGATTTGAACTAACTCAAGCCCTTCTATGGCCCTTTCGCCAACCTGATCCCAACAACTCGGTGCCCGACACTTTCAACCATAAAATGCCTCAAATAGAGCAATTCCAATACTTGCATGCCAGCTGTTGTTATAAGCAAACTCAACTAGGCTCAAGTAATCATTCCAATTACCCGACCACTCAAGTGCACAAGATCTCAACATGTCTTCCAACGTCTGAATAGTCCTTTCATATTGCCCATCAGTTTGTGGATGGAAAGAAGTACTGAAGTTGAACCGATTACCCCAAGCTCGTTGAAACCCTTTCCATAACCGTGAAGTGAACCGTGGGTCCCGATCTAAAATAATAGACACCGGATTACCATGAAGTCTAACAATCTCCTGCTAAAAGATATGTGCCAACCTATCCACCGAGTAACTCTCATGGATAGCCAAAAAGTGTGTCGATTTAGTCAACCGATCCACCACTATCCCAATGACATCATTCTTTCTGAAAGTCTGTGACAAACCAGTAAAAAAATCTATTGTGATATCCTCTCACTTCCAAACTGGAATGTCTAACTATTGCAACAAACCACTAGCTCGTTGAAGTTTTATCTTCACTTTTTGATAAATGAGGCACTTCCCAACATATTCAGCCACGTCTCGTTTCATCCCATTCCACCAAAAATTCTTCTTCAAATCCTTAAACATCTTCGTAGAAGCTATATGAATAGAAAATGGCGAACTATGAACCTCAGCTAACACAGCCTTCCGAATGATTAGATCTGACGGTACACACAACCGCTCACCCAACCAAATCACACCGTGATCATCAATACGAAACTCGGGCTGCTTGCCCTCCTCCAGATTTTGCGACATACCCCACAATTCCCCATCTTCCTTTTGATCTTCTTTGACCCGCGAGATAAGAGAGGGCTCCACTCTTATACATGTCAAATGCCCATCTGAACCTTGCACATACAACTCCAACTCTAGCCATTTTATATCCAAAATAAGCTAAGGTTGTGTGATAAGGGTTGCTACACTCCCAGAACTCTTTTGGCTAAGAGCATCTGCAAACACATTTGCCTTCCCCGGGTGATACTAAATTCTAACATCATAATCTTTTAGAAGCTCCAACCAATGCCTCTGCTTCATGTTGAGCTGTTTCTGAGTGAAGATGTATTTAAGACTTTTGTGATCGGTGAAGATATCACAAGTCTCTTCATACAAATAATGCCTCCAAATCTTTAGGGCAGAGATCACTGCTGCCAACTCCAAATCATGTGTGGAGTAATTCACCTCGTAAGGTTTAAGTTGTCTAGAAGCATAATCAATCACCTTACCGTGTTGCATAAAATGCACCCCAAACCCTTCTTAGAAGCATCACTATAAATCTGGTAACCTCATGTCCCCGACGGCAATGTAAGTATTAGAGCTGTCATAAGCCGTTTCTTCAACTCCTCAAAACTTTTCTCGCTCTCCTCATTCCACACAAACTTCGTGCTCTTTCTCATCAACTGAGTCAATGATAAGGCAAGCAAGGAAAACCCTTCCACAAACCGCCTATAATACCCTGCCAAACCCAAGAAACGCTTAATCTCTGTCACCGTAGTAGGTCTCAACCATTTAGTGATAGCCTCAACCTTTGCAGGATCCATCTTAATGCCTTCAGCAGAAATAACGTGGCCCAAAAATGCCACATGCTCCAACCAAAACTCGCATTTAGAGAATTTATCATACAACTTCTCTTTTTGCAAAATCCCCAACACTGTGCGAAGATGCTCCTCATGCTCTTCCTTAGACTTGGAGTAAACCAAAATGTCATCAACAAATACAATAACAAATTAGTCCAAATACTCCGTAAACACCCTATTCATCAAATCCATAAACACCACCGGAGAGTTAGTCAACCCGAATGACATCACCAGAAACTCGTAATGTCCATATCGAGTGCGAAAAGTTGTCTTAGGGATATCCTCATCCCTCACCCTCAACTGATGATAGCCCAACCTCAAGTATATCTTCGAAAAATACTTTGCCCCCTAAAGTTGGTCAAACAAGTCATCAATCATTAACAATGGATACTGATTCCTAATGGTAATCTTGTTCAAATCCCTGTAGTTTATGCACAACCTAATAGACCCATCTTTGTTCTTCACAAACAAGATTAGAGCACCCCACAACGAAACACTCGGCCAAATCACACCACAATCTAACATATCCTGCAACTTCTCTTTCAACTCCTGCAACTCCAACTGTTCAATCTGATACGGTGCCTTAGAGATAGGCTCCGCACCAGGAACAAGCTCAATAGCAAACTCCACTTCCCGCTGCGGTGGCAACCCTGACAACTCCTCAAGAAACACATCGAAAAAGTCACGAACAATTGGAACATCCTTAATATGGGACTCACCCTTAGAGGTATCCTTCACAAATGCCAAATAACCATCACAACCCTTTGCCACTAACTTCTCAGCCTTCGAAGCTGAAATTAACTTCACCACTCTACTCAGCTGTGAACCCTGAAACACGAACTCTGAAGACTTCACATTTCCAAATATAACCTTCTTCGCCTAACAATCGATAGTGGCCTGGTGCTTATCCAACTAGTGCATCCCAAGAATGACATTGAAATCGTGCATACATATCGAAAGAAGATTAGCCCTACGAATCTTATCCCCAAAATTGATCGGACACCCTCGATACAAATCAGAAATAGCAACTAAGATCCCCATTGGGGTAGCAATATACATAACAGAATCTAAAGACTGAGATGGCACACCAAGGTGCCGAAACAAAAGACTGAGAAACAACTGAATGAGTAGAACCAGTATCAAACAAAATAGAAGCCTCGCGATTGCTAACTAAAAGAGTGCCAGAAACAGTACCTGGTGCACCTGTCGCCTGGTTATATGTTAAGGCAAACACTTGACCACCCTGATGCTAACCTCCATTGCTACCATTATCACCACCTCCACCATTACTACGTGACCCAGTACAATTTCTAGCCATATGACCCATCTGTCCACACAAGAAGCATGCACTGATGATTCTGTGGCACTACCTCCCTGGATGATTAGCCCCACAAGTAGCACAAGGAGCTATCGGAATAAGATTTGGATTACCCCCACTAGCTGGTCCCAAATAACGACATTGATTCTGCCCCTGCTGACGATTCTGCCACTGTTGACGATTCTGACCATGCCAAGGTAGCTGAAGTTGACAATTCTGCCTTTGCTAAGGCATTTGCTGATAACCACTGTTCTGATTCTGGCCACGCCACTATCCCTGCTGGCCACCACGGTTCCTATTCCACTGACCACCCTGATTCTTCCCACACTGACCTGAAGCTTGACCATGCTGGTCATCTCTGTCCCTCTTTCTACTACCCTCTGATTTAGAAGACCAAAAGTCATGTCGCTCCATCTCAATATTCTTGGTCGCATTGGCCACTGCTAACACATCTGCAAACTTGGTGTTAATGAGATGTTGTCGATACCTATAATGAACCCTCTACTTGAACTTCTCCGCTTGTTCCGTTGCAGTCCCTGCAGAAGTTCTAGTAAAGCCTGCCAACCTAGTGAACCTCTTCATAAAATCCTTGATGTACTCATCATCTTTCTGTCGAATCAAAAGATACTCTCTAGCATAGGCCTCTTTATCAGCAACTGGGAAGTACTGCTGATAAAAGACCTCACAAAACTCCGCCCAATTAAGTGTCTCAGTATAACCATCACCCTTTGTTACTTTTGTCGTCTTCCACCACCTCTGTGCATCCCCCTCTAGCTTGTAAGCTGCAAGCAACACTCTCTGATTATCCGAGCACCCCAGCATGTCAAAAATCTTCTATAGGTGGGTAATTCAATTCTCTGCCTCAATTAGAGTCAGAGTTGAACTGAATGATCGTGGTTTCTGCTTCTGAAACCTTTCCAACCATACATACATTGGAACCACCTGTTGATCAAGACCATCTGAATTCCCTTCCTCAACATTTGCATGCTGACCATTATTTCCCGGATTCCCTTGCTCAGGAATTCTGGCGGCGACTACTGCATTGCATGTACAACTTGTGACATCAATTGAGGTAAAGCCTAATTCACCGCTTGATTCACCAAACTAGCCAATTAAGCATTAATATGATCATTAGGTTGCTCATTAGGCTGACCCTCACCTCTTCCCCTATTGTTACCTCGTCTCTTAGCAACTCTAGCGAATCTACGAGCCATCTAAGAAAGAGATCACAAATATAAACAAAGTAGATTAGAGACAAATTCGAATATAGCTGATATGATAGCTAAACAGAATAAAAACCTAACCCAGAAGTCTACCCATAACTCACAGGTCAAACCTAAATAGGTTTTTTACAAGAGAGAACCTAAGCTCTGATACCAACTCTGTAACACTCCCTTTTCGAAATAGAAAGAGAGGTTACTCAAAACACAACAAAACTGATGAATTTAATAGCAAGGCTCAAAGTCACAAAAGAATAGTCTTAATATCTGATAAATACCACAAGTTAACCATAATAAATACCAAACCAGCTCAAATCACAATCTAAAATAATTATTACAATTTCGAACAAACTAATGTATCACAACCTAAACATAATATATCTAAATCATTTGGATAAAAGGGATCTCTCCTCACACTTGCCCTTGATTCCCCTAATTACCTTCCAGAAGAAAAACACAGCATGAGTCAAATGTCCTGTACGAATTTAGAATAAAAGAATAATGAAACGAAATAATTAACTCAATTAAATGAACTGAACTAAAACGAAACGAATAAAACTAACGAAACGAATAAAACTAACACAACGAAATAATAGGCTAAATCAAATGGATGGGTGTTATTTCATATCGAACTCAGAACAAAATAGAAATATACCTCGTCACACAGGCAAGTCAAATACTGCCATACAGGAAAGTCAAATAATGTCATACAGGCAAGTCACACACATTGGACCGCGAATCCAAATGTATGTAAAATCGAAAGGCATGTTTGGCACAAACATCACCACTCCACATAACATAACAGAACAGAAACTAGGGCCGACCCATATGCCTCCCGCAACAAAATACCAAATGGCCAACTCCCACTGGAGCACAAAACGGAGACGTTGTGAACTAATCACACCGCCACTGAAGGTGTCATGCCTCAGTGCCAAAAAAACATGCATGTGATACCCCCATATGTGGTACCCCCACAGGTGGTAATAGCTCAGGTATACCTTACAGTATATTCTAACAAAGATATCATGTCACAACACATGCGACATAATAAACAAAAAGAGTTCTATATATACATGTTGAACCGGATCAAACCACAATCGCAATATCTCAAAAAAAAAGTAATAACATGTACTGCTCTACAAATATCAAAATAAATACTAGACATGATGACCTAATTCAAAGAGTACAATACGAGTCCTACGTATCAACTCCAAAATAAAACTTTTATATGAATTTCACAAGAAATAATTATGTGAAATAATAACGGAAATCAAAATGAGAAACAAAACGAACTAATTAAATTTCACAAGAGTATTGTTGAAGGAGTACGGAAATCCGTACCTGAAGTAAGCTATGTGATACCCAGATTATAATTCCAAATATTATTTGTTAAATTCCTTCCGTCCAGGCTAATTAAAAATATTAATAAAATTACATTAACAACTTTTAAGTAAAGTTACTAATCAAAACTGCAAAAAAAAAAACTTTAAAATTCAAAAACTTTAACTATGAACATCCAGTCACAATTAGTATGGTTCTTTTATATATATATATATATATATATATATATATATATATATATATATATAGTCCGGTTCCTATCCGGACTTTTTTAAAATACGGATTTTTTTTGCTTTTTTTTTTAAAACAATTAAAAAAAATTAATATTTTATGGAACTGAAATTTTTATATAATACAGTGTTTTGGATGTGATTTGGATACGTATAATAAAACAGGTCTGTACAGTTCGTGCAGACTGTACATACATTTTTTGGTATATGTATCCAAATCACGCCCAAAATATTGTATTATGGAAAAATTTCAGTTTCATAAAATATTAAAAAAAATTAGTTATTTTAAAAAAAACAAAAATAAAACCAAAATAAGATCCGAATTTGATCAGGTCCGAGAGTCCGGACCTAATCCGTGGTGTGTGTGTGTGTGTGTGTGTGTGTGTATATATATATATATATATATATATATATATATATATATATATATATATATATATATTACTTGTTACTGAATCTTTTAACTCAGATTTTCAAAAATTCTTTTGTTGGAAAAAGTATATATAATTCTATTATTTATTTATTTTATTTTGATAGAACTTTATTCATTATTACACGAATACAGGTGAATAAACAACCCATTAATTTGCCATATACCCATGTGTCACCGCAATATCAAGCTAATTGACCGATGATCTTGGATGTGAAACTTCATACTAACCCAACCTGAATCTTCTTCACGCCATGATGGAGATGCGAGTGAAGTTTGGAACTGGAGTGCAAGGACGGATCTAACCTGAAAGTTTAATTGGTCAAATTGAAAAAAAAATTCGTTAAGAATAAAATTTTAATAAAACAAATCACAAAACTAAATAATCCTCAAATATTATTTATAATATTGCTTGAAATTTTTGTATAATAGCCTCATTTATCCATTCATATCTCATTTGGTTACGAAGTTCATTCTTCACAATATTCTGTTTTGTTCCCTTTTTTTTCCTTCATTCCTTCTTGATTTCAATCTCTGCATGATAATCCTCCAATATTTATTTTTAATCTTTAAAAGATGAAACAATTATCTTTTATTTATTCACAAAAATAAATATGGTAAATCCTACAAAACAAAATAAAATGTATTAGTTAAATAAAATAAACATACAATTTGAATATAGTCAATTTAGTACTCCCTCCGTCCCATGATAAAAGTCTTTATTACTATTTTGGGTAGTCTCATGTTAAATGTCTATTTTCCTTTAATAACCAAACTTTCACACATATTTTTCTATCATACATGTAGCATTAAATATCTCATACATTTCTTATTATAATTCTCTCTCCATATTTAATGACATTATTATGGACAATTTTGTCATTTTATTCATCTTCTTAATATGCGTGAAAAGTTCACCAGGACTTTTATCCTGCGACGGAGGGAGTATTAGTTATTAACTTGAATATATAAATAAAATAAAATGTATTAGTTATTTATTCAGTACTTGATACAAAGGAAATATAGTCAATTCATCGTGCTATAAAAATCAACTTGAATATAATTTCACAAAAACTTGTTAATTTGTAGATTTTTCTCCAACATCTCAACCAATAAAAATTTGGAATCATTTTAGTTTTTGTATTTTCCTCATACAATATTCATTTTTGTACTTCCGGTAAACAATAGTTTCTTAAATTCCAATATTTTATAATGAAAAACCATTGAGATAGAATTACTTATATCATACCAAACTCACTCTGTGACGCCCCCAAAATAGGTCCAATCCATCCAACCCATTCTGAGTCGCCAAATACATGGTACAGAAAATAACTACAACTTTATTATTACAATTGTCGTGCAAAATACGACAACACATATACTGTGAGTTTAAATATAAATATTGTCTTCTAGACAATATTCACACTCAAATAATTCCTCATTACAATTATTCAAACACTATTTTACAGAAATAGTGAGGACTGCTAAAACATCTTTCTAGAACCATCACTCCATACCCCGACTAGATCCTGCTATGTTCTCACCTCCTGAGAAGAAAAATGGAACAAAAAGGAAAAGGGTGAGCTCAACTAGCCCAGTAAAGAATATTATGACTAAGATAATATACAACAAATTATCGTTAGTCTTCAACAGGGAAAAATCTGATAAAATATAATCGACAACAAGTTTTAGATCAACAACTGCAGCGGAAACAGCAAACCATTAGAAGAGTCAAGTAGAGAAAGAATTCTACTATCTTCTAAGATTTAAAAGTCCATCATCAATATTTTATCCCTGTAACATCAATTAATAATCATCTTTAACCAAATATTCATCTTTGCACTACAGGCCAAAGATATTCATTTGTATCATCAGTCGGTCATGTTCATCTCAACACCTGTTCATCTTTGCACTACAGGCCAAAGATATTCATCAAGTAATTATACATCTTTGCACTACAGGCCAAAGATATTCAGTAATATCATCATTTAGGACTGAGGATGATGAAAAATATCTTAAAGAGAACGAATCCAATGAGACAGAAGGACAAATAGTAGGGATTCGTATAACAGTTTATTCAAGATCAATAATACTTCATAATAATCAATTGTGAAGCAGAATTCAAAAATAAAGATCAAAACATGGATACAATCAAAGATAGTAACCATAATAGACATCTTGGACAAAAAGGGAAAATTTTATTTTTCGGTGAATAGTGCCGTATTCGTGAATAGTGCCGTATACGTGAATAGTAACCCCGACACAAAAAGTTCCAAATTTGATAAAAACTCATATCAATATTTCAGCATAATGATATTGAAAAAAATAATATCATTAAGAAGAAAATAATATCCCTTACCTCAAAATATCAGTACTTCTGGTCGGAATACCGGTATAAGGCTGAAAGAAACTTGCTCTGATGAATAGAAACTCTCAAAGTATCTAAATACTCACAAAATACACTCAATAATCTAGAGAGAGAAAGAGAGAAAACTTGTTTCTGGTGTGATTTTCAATTCTAACTTAGCCCTCTATTTATAGGAAAATTTTGGTAGGTTTGACCTGCAACCTGATGGCTTTACCTGCTACTATTCCCACCCACCACATTTGAAATATAATTCAGCACATTTCTTCACCAACCACAAGTGGGGCCCACCAATTCTAGAATTTTCCACCAAAATGATTTATAACCTGATTTCCGAATCAGCCATCTCTTAAAATTCATAATAAATCATACGTTCATTTTTAACGGTTCAAAATTTGTGGACATATACTCAACTTATATATGTATAACATATCCAAAAATTACCACGATCCAACGGTCGGATTAAAAATTATAACCCCCGCAAAATATCTCAAAAACCCTGATTTTTAATACCTCCATTCCGACAAAAATACTGATAAAAACCTCAACATTAACTCCTTCATTTTTAACCACAAAAATATATCCCTCATTTATATCCACATAAAATAAATATTTCCTTATCATATGAATCAATAATTAATTATTCACAAATAATATTACAGAATCACATTTATGACAACCAGGCCGTTCCCAGGAAAGAGGGGGCTTTCCAATAAGGATTTCTCCTTACTGGCGCGCAATTAGATGACCAAACCTCTCCTTAGACAGAACTTTCTAGACATTGCCAATAATGTTATCTAATAATATTATTCAAATAATATGAATTATTGATCTGATAAATGAAAATACTGTGCAGCAACAATTATTGAAACAACAATAATATAAAATATCAACGCAGCAATTATTGAATCAATAAAATAAAATATTGAATAATAACTACTGTAACAATTATTGAGTAGTGCCTTCTTACGTAAGAATCAATAATTGGTGCAATACCGTGTGCTACTGTATTTTAACCACCGGGTATTCCAACAGTATTAACGGTAACAACTACGCCGTTATTTATAAACAACTTATACTTGTCGTTTTCTTCATCCAATCGCTTTCCGTTATGGGGCCCACACAAGGCTGCGTCGTCGTACGAATATTCCCCGACAGCAAGAATATTCCACGACCAACCGAATATTCACCGACCAAAAATAAATATTTTATAACCACTTGCTTATTTTGCAAAATTTGCACATTTCACCCATAACCAAAGTATTATATCAAATTAACCCCTTATTATTCACAATAATATTTAGAGAAAATTTGATTTTATTCATTAATAAGTTGGGGTCTTACAACCTCCCCTCCTTATGAAATTTCGTCCTCGAAATTGACGTACGTACCTGATGTTTCAAAAAGGTGAGGATACCTCGCTTTCATTTCTGATTCCAACTCCCAGGTCATTTCTTCAATAGCATGGTTTCTCCACAAAACCTTAACTTGTGGTATAACCTTCGTGCGTAGGACATGCTCTTTCCTATCCAAGATCTTAACAGGTACCTCCTCGTACGTTAAATCTTCAGCTATCTCGTCTGGTTCTAACTCAATAATGTGGTTCGGGTCTTTAACATATTTACGAAGCATAGATATGTGAAAAATATTATGAACACGAGACATGCTTGGAGGTAATGCGAGTCTATATGCCACATTTCCTATTCGCTCAAGAATCTCAAATGGACCAACAAATCTTGGATTGAGCTTTCCTCTCTTCCCAAATCTTGTAACTCCCTTCCATGGTGCAACACGTAACAATACATGATCCCCAATATTAAATTCCACGTCCTTCCGATGAAGATCCGCATAACTCTTTTGTCGATCCTGTGCCGTTTGTATACGTTGTCGAATCGTTTGGATCTTCTCTGTAGTAATGCGTACCAACTCTGGTCCCAACAATGTTGCTTCACCCACCTCGTCCCAGCATACTGGAGAACGACATTTTCTTCCATACAACGCCTCGAATGGAGCCACACCTATGCTCGCCTGATAACTGTTGTTGTAGGAGAATTCCACCAATGGTAGGTACTTATCCCAACTCCCTTTGAGATCTAGGACACAAAGTCTTAATAGATCTTCAAGAGTTTGAATAGTCCTCTCTGATTGTCCGTCCGTTTGAGGATGGTATGCCGAACTGAATCGTAAATCCGTGCCCATAGCTTTCTGCAAGCTAACCCAAAATCGTGAAGTGAATCTTGGGTCACGATCCGAAACTATGGATACTGGCATGCCATGCAATCTCACAATCTCGTTCACGTACATACTAGCAAGACGTTCAAGGGAATAAGTCTCACGTATCGGCAAGAAATGAGCGGACTTGGTTAATCTATCAACAATAACCCAAATCGCATCTATGCCTTGAGAAACCTTGGGAAGACCCGTAACAAAATCCATAGTAATGTGTTCCCACTTCCATTTCGGGATCTCAAGTGGTTGCAATGGACCCTTTGGCACTTGATGCTCCGCTTTTACACGTTGACAAGTTAAACATCTCGAGATAAACTCCGCGATCTCTCTTTTCATATTGCTCCACCAAAATGTATGTCGAAGATCGTGATACATTTTGGTACTCCCAGGATGGATTGCAAACGGTGTGTTGTGTGCCTCCATCATTATTCTATGCTTCAAGTCAAAATCGTTAGGAACACAAAGTCTGGAGTTGACTCGAAGTATTCCTTCTTCATCGATTCTTGCTTCTGGAATAGCACCTTCTTGCACTTTCTTCTTCATACGCATCAGCTCCATGTCCGTAGCTTGAGCAGCTTTAACTTTATCGATTAAAGTCGGTTCTACTCGTATATTTGATATCATCATGTGGGTACTTGGAGCCTTCATCTCTATCTCCATCCTTTGTAAGTCATACAAAATGGGCCTTTGTGTTAACAACATTGCACTCGTACCCGCATATGATCTTCTACTCAATGCGTCAGCTACTACGTTTGCTTTTCCAGGATGGTATTGGATGGTATGATCGTAATCTTTCAACAGCTCGAGCCAACGTCGCTGCCGCATGTTGAGTTCCTTTTGGGTGAAGAAATATTTGAGGCTTTTATGATCTGTATAGATCTCCACTTTCTCCCCATACAGGTAGTGTCTCCAGATCTTCAACGCAAAAACGACTGCTGCCAACTCCAAATCATGAGTAGGATAATTCCTCTCATATTCTTTGAGTTGTCGTGAGGCATAGGCTATGACTTTCCCATGTTGCATGAGAACACATCCTAACCCTTTGCCTGAAGCATCGCTGTAGATAACAAATCCATCCGAACCAGATGGTATTGTCAGAACAGGTGCCGAAATGAGTCTCCTCTTGAGTTCTTGGAAACTCTTCTCGCATTCCTCACTCCATACGAATTTTGTATCTTTCCGAGTCAGCTGAGTTAACGGAGTAGCGATTCGAGAAAATTCTTCCACAAATCTCCGATAATAACCAACTAAGCCTAAAAAGCTACGTATTTCGATTACTGACTTAAATTGCTCTCAACTGTGACTCATATCCCAATCTTGGATAGTACGTCACAATGGCACCTATCAGTTTACTACCACACGAATATGGCGTCCCCTACGGAGAGTTTGGCTTCAGTGCATTCCGCAAAGGAAGTCACCAGATATAGGCTCGGGTACAAACTTCTACAGTTAGGTTTTTAACTCCTGAAGTTCAATAGGAGCCATTCGATATGAGATTTTAGAAGTGGGTTTTGTACCGGATTCAAATATGATACAAAATTCAATATCACGCTCTGGAGGTAGGCCAAGAAATTCTTCAGGAAATACGTCAGGGATTTACTATCAATAGAAATATCATTCAAATCTGACGTATTTTTGTTCAAGTCCATAACATAGCTAAGAAAGCTTGACATCCGTTTTTAATAAACGAATGACTTTACGGCTTAATATAAAAGAGTTTGACTTCAATGGTTTGGTTGCTTGAATTTGAATAACAGGTTGCTTAGGAATATGAAAACTAACAACCTTACGAAAGCAATCAATTTTGGCATGATGAGTGGTTAACCAATCAATTCCTAAAATCACATCAAAAGCAAGTATCTTTAAAGAGATAAGATCAACAGGTAATGTGATAGTGCCAACTTGGATCATGCAAGATTTATAAACTGTAGATGTAACGAAAGTTTCTCCTAACGGAGTTTCAACAGATAAGTCAAAGTCCAATTTCTCCGGAGTCAAGTTTAAACGTTGAGCACAAGCAGGAGAAATAAATGAATGGGTAGAACTGGTATCTAGTAAGGTATAAACTTCGCAAAAAAATTATAATTAACTTACCCGTGATAACTTCGTTCGGGTTCCTCGCATTTTGGCCAGTCACGAAAAACGCCCTTCCAGGAACCGCTGATTTCGACTTATCCGGGATAACTTTTGGAGTCACCATCCCCGCTGAACTTGGTTTTGCTACAGAACACTCTCGAGCTATATGACCCTCCTTTCCACAGTTATAACATACCTTGGATTGTTGTGGGCAGTTTGGGCTGATATGTCCCTCTTTCCCACATTTGTAACATACGACCGGTTGTCGTTCTCCTCCCCTAGAAACAGTTGATGTTTGTGCTGACGTCTTCACGTTATCATTGTTGTACCTTCTCTTCTTGAAATCTCCTCCCGACTCGCTCCTTCTATTATCACGACCACGATTACCACCAGAGTGGTTACCGCTTTTGTCCGAATGTTTTCCTCCCTGCTGGTTTTCATTGCTTCGATGACTGCCACCACCGGTATGACCCTGGTTGTGGTCCCTCGGTTGCACATACTCATTATCTCGCTCTAATAATTGAGCCCTGTTTACAACATCTGAATATAAAGAAAATTTATGAGAGATAAGATATTGTCGAATCTCGGGTTTTAGACCTCTCAGAAACATCCTTGTCATTCGTTCCTCATTTTCGACCAAATGAGGTGCAAACCTGGATAACTCTGCAAACTTCGCCTCGTACTGGGACACCGTCATGTTGTTTTGTTCCAGTCTGATAAACTCTACCTCCTTCATATGACGAATACTTTCAGGAAAGTACTTGTCATTGAACAGTTTTTGAAATGTTTCCCAGGACATGTTGAGTGCGTCAGGCTGGGTACGCTTCACAGACTCCCACCAGTAGTCTGCCTCACCGCGAAACATAAAGGTGGCGAATGGAACCTTCTGTTCCTCCGTGCATCCCAAGACATCGAATATCTTGGTAATTTGCTTGACCCACGTTTCCGCCATGATCGGATCCGGCTTTCCCTTAAATTCTGGTGGTCCCAATTCTTTGAACTGCTTAGCTGTGACAAACCGCGCGTTGTTATCATTTCCACCCGTATTCTGCACACGAGTCTCCCTCGTCTGATTTTGCATGAACTGCAAAAAGCTCCTAAACATTCCATCATTCATCGTTTGCTCGGTAACGTTGTTTACAGGAGGAATATTGCCTTCCTGTTGCACGTTCCCCTGGGTAGTGATCAAAGGTGTCTCCACGGTCTGATTTACTCTATTATTAACGTTCTCAGCTGCCATTCTTAAATACTGCCATAAAACAAGGGTTAATAGTCATGTCATATATTATCCCTATACTCTGACCGACCAAATAAACACCAAATAAACTTAGTCAAGTCATACTAGCGAAGGAATTCCCCGTCTCTCCCCTCCTAGTTTTTGTCTCACATCTCAGCCAGGGATCATATCCCTAAGCTCTGATACCAACTGTGACGCCCCCAAAATAGGTATACAACACCCATTCTGAGTCGCCAAATACATGGTACAGAAAAAACTACAACTTCAATAATACAATTGTCGTGCAAAATACGACAACACATACTGTGAGTTTAAATACAAATATTGTCTTCTAGACAATATCCACACTCAAATAATTCCTCATTACAATTATTCAAACACTATTTTACAGAAATAGTGAGGACTGCTAAAACATCTTTCTAGAACCATCACTCCATACCCCGACTAGATCCTGCTATGTTCTCACCTCCTGAGAAGAAAAATGGAACAAAAAGGAAAAGGGTGAGCTCAACTAGCCCAGTAAAGAATATTATGACTAAGATAATATACAACAAATTATCGTTAGTCTTCAACAGGGAAAAATCTGATAAAATATAATCGACAACAAGTTTTAGATCAACAACTGCAGCGGAAACAGCAAACCATTAGAAGAGTCAAGTAGAGAAAGAATTCTACTATCTTCTAAGATTTAAAAGTCCATCATCAATATTTTATCCCTGTAACATCAATTAATAATCATCTTTAACCAAATATTCATCTTTGCACTACAGGCCAAAGATATTCATTTGTATCATCAGTCGGTCATGTTCATCTCAACACCTGTTCATCTTTGCACTACAGGCCAAAGATATTCATCAAGTAATTATACATCTTTGCACTACAGGCCAAAGATATTCAGTAATATCATCATTTAGGACTGAGGATGATGAAAAATATCTTAAAGAGAACGAATCCAGTGAGACAGAAGGACAAATAGTAGGGATTCGTATAACAGTTTATCCAAGATCAATAATACTTCATAATAATCAATTGTGAAGCAGAATTCAAAAATAAAGATCAAAACATGGATACAATCAAAGATAGTAACCATAATAGACATCTTGGACAAAAAGGGAAAATTTTATTTTTCGGTGAATAGTGCCGTATTCGTGAATAGTGCCGTATACGTGAATAGTGCCGTATACGTGAATAGTAACCCCGACACAAAAAGTTCCAAATTTGATAAAAACTCATATCAATATTTCAGCATAATGATATTGAAAAAAATAATATCATTAAGAAGAAAATAATATCCCTTACCTCAAAATATCAGTACTTCTGGTCGGAATACCGGTATAAGGCTGAAAGAAACTTGCTCTGATGAATAGAAACTCTCAAAGTATCTAAATACTCACAAAATACACTCAATAATCTAGAGAGAGAAAGAGAGAAAACTTGTTTCTGGTGTGATTTTCAATTCTAACTTAGCCCTCTATTTATAGGAAAATTTTGGTAGGTTTGACCTGCAACCTGATGGCTTTACCTGCTACTATTCCCACCCACCACATTTGAAATATAATTCAGCACATTTCTTCACCAACCACAAGTGGGGCCCACCAATTCTAGAATTTTCCACCAAAAATGATTTATAACCTGATTTCCGAATCAGCCACCTCTTAAAATTCATAATAAATCATACGTTCATTTTTAACGGTTCAAAATTTGTGGACATATACTCAACTTATATATGTATAACATATCCAAAAATTACCACGATCCAACGGTCGGATTAAAAATTATAACCCCCGCAAAATATCTCAAAAACCCTGCTTTTTAATACCTCCATTCCGATAAAAATACTGATAAAAACCTCAACATTAACTCCTTCATTTTTAACCACAAAAATATATCCCTCATTTATATCCACATAAAATAAATATTTCCTTATCATATGAATCAATAATTAATTATTCACAAATAATATTACAGAATCACATTTATGACAACCAGGCCGTTCCCAGGAAAGAGGGGGCTTTCCAATAAGGATTTCTCCTTACTGGCGCGCAATTAGATGACCAAACCTCTCCCTAGACAGAACTTTCTAGACATTGCCAATAATGTTATCTAATAATATTATTCAAATAATATGAATTATTGATCTGATAAATGAAAATACTGTGCAGCAACAATTATTGAAACAACAATAATATAAAATATCAACGCAGCAATTATTGAATCAATAAAATAAAATATTGAATAATAACTACTGTAACAATTATTGAGTAGTGCCTTCTTACGTAAGAATCAATAATTGGTGCAATACCGTGTGCTACTGTATTTTAACCACCGGGTATTCCAACAGTATTAACGGTAACAACTACGCCGTTATTTATAAACAACTTATACTTGTCGTTTTCTTCATCCAATCGCTTTCCGTTATGGGGCCCACACAAGGCTGCGTCGTCGTACGAATATTCCCCGACAGCAAGAATATTCCACGACCAACCGAATATTCACCGACCAAAAATAAATATTTTATAACCACTTGCTTATTTTGCAAAATTTGCACATTTCACCCATAACCAAAGTATTATATCAAATTAACCTCTTATTATTCACAATAATATTTAGAGAAAATTTGATTTTATTCATTAATAAGTTGGGGTCTTACACACTCCCTCATTATCCATGTAACAAGTATTTTAGTTGTGATATTTTGACAATAATAGATTTTGCATGATATATATAGAACATTAAGGTTATGTGAATTTTTACTATTCATGTAGCCACTGAAGGTTAAAGTCAGTATCTTATTTTGACCTTAAATGACAACAATTATATAAGTTTAACAAATAAATAAATATATGGTCTGACTTTATATTGATCTGTTATGAGCCAATCTATAAAAAAATACTCCCTCCGTCTCGTATTAAGTTTTTTAATTTTCTTTTTAGGATGTTCCTAAATAAATATCTTATTTCTATATTAGTAATTATTTTTATCTTATTTTTCCACTTATACACTCATAATCTCTTTAGTCAATTTTTATAGGAAACTTAAGAAATGATAAAAGGTTTACATTGAAAAATGTTATATTGTTCATATATACTTGTTGGAATGTGAGAATAACAACAAAAATGATAAAGTAGCTAGAAATTAATACCAACAAATATGGACGGTTTGCATGTATGGACATATGCATGTAATTAATGGGTGGATTTGGAGAGAGAAATATACTTATTGGAATGTGAGAATAACAATAAAAATGATTTAGAAAATTGATTCATGTGAAAACTAACAAGGAATAATTAATGTTAGAGACATAGAAAAGTGAATGGATACTTCAATTAATAAATAATTTAGAAGGGTAATTTAGGTAAAATAAATATTATTAATTAGCGCGCCGAAAATAATTAAGACGTTTAATACGAGACGGAAGAAGTAGTAATCTATTATGACGGTAGAAATCCATAAAATTCGTTAATTATTTAAATAAAACAGTAACATACAATTGAGATACATCCAATTTTATGTTTCTTTTTTTATGGAAATGGTGGCATGAATACAATAAGAAAAATAAATAGTAGTTCTATTTTAGGACTTGTTACTCTGTTGATGAACAGATGAAGAGTTTGGCTACTAGTGGTAGTGGGAAACTATGATTGGTCTTTAAGATTTTTAAGTCTAAAACTTAAAATTTCACTTAACAGCCTTTTAATTATTATTTTTTTAATATGACCCCCTAACTTTTTGAAAATTCAGTAGGGACAGGTGCCCCCTACCCCAGCAGTGAATCGACCCCTGCTGGAGTGGATTGTCGATGATGGTGAAGTTTTGCAAATGAGAGATATTTAGAGATATACAAAAGTAGTTAGCATGAAGTTAACTTTAGTCAATTGATCAATACGGTGTTAACACGTATGTCAGTAGGTGATCTCTCTCTATATGTTAATACTGTATTGATCTATTGACCAACTTATCATGAAATTGACTATATGATAATAAGATCCGAGATATACAATACAGAGATGAAAAAGAATTTTCATGAGTTGGGTCTCATAAAGAGGATAAACGAATGGTCTTAATAATGACCACGTGTCTGGGAAACAAACTTCCAACTTCTTATTTCTTTATTTATTTTCCCCCACTACTTTTTGGTATTTTATAAGACCACATGTCGAATTGTACATACTGCTCTATTGGATTAAATACATTTTCCCTGCTCTACTCCATCTCAATTTACAAATACATTACTGAATTGAATTTTTTTATAATCGAGTCAGTGAACTACAAATTTTTATCAAATCGTTAAAAAATCCGTTAAATTAGTTGACTTTTAACAGAAATATATTACATCAGAAAATATTAATCCCACATCTTAGTCCACATCACTTATTTCGCGTGGGTTAATTCTAGACATTGCCACGTTATCATAATTCATTTAATTTAGAATTAGAACTAGGATAATAATAAAAATAACCCAAACATCTAATCCCAAATTTTTAAATACCTAAAACAAGCAAACAAATTAGATGAACTGGAACGAAAAAAGAATCAAAGCAAACAAATTACATCCTTTTTTGTGTTTTCTGATTAAGATTTGATCATATCTAATTATGTTGTGTTCTTTAATGTTATAGACCTAGAGGCTTCGAATTCACAACATTGAAGAATGAGAAGGTCACAGAGGTGGTTGATTCCGCAATATAAGTAATAGTGGACGCCGTGAAGGTGGCTATGCAAGGACGGAGCCAGGATTCGATATTGGGGGAGCTAAGAACTTTTTTAACAACATAATATATATTCATCACTAAAAAGTAAAGTTCCACAATTACAAAACATATTTTTACTAAAACACAGATAATGTAGTAATATAATTTCTTTGACAAAGACAACAAAACATAGCAAAACATTTTTTTTTAAAAAACATATCAAAGCTTCGTCAGAATTGCATCCGACGTTCTTTCAAATCACAAATCCATCTATTATACTAAATGAGAAAATGGGAAAATATCTACTCTTGGAATTATCTTCACAATAGTAATTAGTCAATACTATTATACTAAGTAACAACCAATCTGATTAGAACATTAAAATTTTAGACTATTCTATTTTTTGTAAGGCCCACTTGGTATTCTAATGAATTTAGCCCAATAGTCATTAGTTAATGTTTATCTTCACAATAGTCATTAGCTCACTTGGTATTCTATTGTCTGGCCCAAAAAATCTTGGGGGGGCCATGGCTCCCTCCAGTCCCAACGTGGCTCCGTCCATGTGGCTATGGGCGCAGTGGTGGTTACGGAGGTGGTCGCCCTAAAGGTGGAGGTTATGGAGACTGTTTAGGCGGGTACGGGTAGGGCAGTGGTAGCGGTTATAGGGGCGACAATGGTGGATATGGTTATAAGTTATTGATTCCACTTTCGGTCGTACTTATCTTATGTGGAAAATCCTTATTTCTCTATTTGGAATTCATACCGGATCTTCATTTTGAGTTCATAAGTATTGAACTATTGATTGTATTGGTTGGCTCCCTAAATCCATGTTTGGGTTCTAGATCTAGTATTGACAGAAACAAAGGTGTTGTTGCTTTTGAATTACTTATGGATTCTTCATAACAATAAATTTGAATGATGTTTTAAGATAAAATTTCAAAGTTTAAAAAAGATGGTCACCATATTGTTTGTGCAAGGCTACATATTCAGATTCAGATTAGTTGGTTTCTTTTTGTTTGAATTCAATTTAATAATTGATTCATCTGATTCCTTTTTCATCTGATTCCATTTTGGTCCGTTTTTATTTAACCAAATATGTTTTTATTGCCTTCATGTGATCTGATCGGATAATATGTTCTTTAATTTGTTCTTTTAGTTTGATTTTAATTTCTTTCTAATTTTGGTAGTAATTTATTTTTAAATATTATTCATAACTTGTATTAAATTTATAAATTAATTTGTTTTGTAAAATATAATGGCTATTTTGGTAGTAATTTGTTTTTAAATATAATAATAATAATCCCTCCATTTCAAAATTTTAGATAATTTTATATTTTAAAAGTGAACTTAAAATATTTAAAAATAATATGAATTAATTAATTTTATATAAATACATTAATAAAAATTATGCATTAATATATTTTATTATTAATTTATGTAATTATTTGTTATTTAAAAAAATAGAGAGTCCAAGCCTGAAAATCAAAAAAAAATTAAACTAAAGTTATTTTGTTATTATTATTAAAAAAAAAATTAAGGTGCATCTTATATTCCACTCCACAAAAGCGTGCTCATATGGTGTTATGTAGACTTTCTGTTAAGTTTTTAACCGAATAGACGGTTTTTTAAATTTTTGTAAAAAAATTAAAGTTCAATGAGTTGACTGTAACAAAATTCAGTCCAATGATGAATTTATAAATCGAGGTCGAGTAGAATGGGAAAAAGTGTATTTAACCCCTGCTCTATTGTTATTATAAAATTATTCGAAAAAAAGTTATAAACACTCGTTATCACACAAACATGAAAATTAGATATTTATGAATCAATAAAATTATACTTATAAATATGTAATTCATATATATATATATATATATATATATATATATATATATATATATATATATATTGTTTACAATAAATTGTTGAAAACATGTTAATAAAATTAGAACATCTACATAAATAAATAGTTTAATTTATAATAGGAAAAACTATATTGCCGTATAGAAATAATAACAGCTGATAAACATTTAAATATATAATAAATATAATATGCATAAACTAAATTATTATATTTAAATTAAAAAAAACTTTCACACTAGTTCGTGCCTTGCTTAAGTTATTAAATAATAATAAACCACTACTTTGTATTTAGAAACCGATGGATTAAGAGCATTTGGCTAATCATTTTAATTAGAAATTCTCCCTTTTTCTGATTGTTTCTTTTTTATGTTATCAATCAATGTCTTTTAAATATGGGTTCTTTATATTACTATACAATAATTAGAAAGTAATTACAAGATTAGTGCGTCCACAAAATAATTACAAAAAAGAGTGCAACACAATAACCACGTAACACTTACCAAAAAGCATGCAGATCAAATGAGAAAGCATTGAAAAAAGTAAGAAGAAATTCATTGTATCAGTTTACAGAGTCAAAACATGGAAATTAGAGAAGACATGTGCAGACCTCTGATCTCGCCACATGGCACTTTCTGTGATAACTCAAAAATTTATGATACTTGTCTCAAATAAATAAATAAATGTTTAAAGAATAAAATATAGATTGGAAGTAAATGAATGATTATAATTGTGACGCCCCCAAAATTAGGTATACATCACTCATCTTGGGTCGTCAGATACATGGTACAGAATACAAATACAACTTACTAATACAACTGTCGTGTACAATACGACAAAACATAACTGTGAGTTTGAATGCAATTACTGTCTACTAGAAACTATACAAACTCAAAAGGAGTCCTCATTACAATTATTGTCACACTATTTAACAGAATAGTGAGGACTACTAATACTATCATCTGGTCCATCACTCCCGTTCCCCGACTCGTTCCAGCTATATTCTCATTTACTGAATAGAACAGTGAAAGAAAGGGTGAGCTCAACTAGCCCAGTAAGAAATATTATGACTAAGATAATGCAGAATAAATTATCATTAGCCTTCAACAGTGTTAAACTGATAAAATATAACGAACATCAAGTTTAACTGTAGCGGAACAAGCAATCCATTAAAAGAGTCAATTAGAGAATAAAATCTACTATCTTCTATGATTTAAAAGGTTTTTTCAACACTGTTATCGTTGGGACTCAGCTTAACAAAATAATCCACATCATCGAATCACATCTACACTACGGCCAAGGATATTCTTTAGTATCACGACCACAATTATCCATGCACTACGGGCCAAGAATATTTGTGTATTCATTAATGGTCATGATCATGCCAACAACTGTCCATCAATGCACTACGGGCCAATGAGGACTTTTACCACATCATTTGTAACATTACGGTCATGATTATACCGAATAATCCCTTGTCATAATCATACCAAGTCCATCTATGCCCTACAGGCCACAGATGACTTTCAACATTTTATAAACATGAGGATGATGACAATGATATAATAATTCAATAAAACAAGTTCAAGAATTAATTTATCCAAGAATTAACAACGTCCAAATTGTCAACATGATACTGCTTTGTGGAGTAAAATTCAAGAATGCTTAGAATAATATTTTCATGAAAAGATACTGGATGAAACGCAATTATCAAGGATATTCCACTAATTTCATGGAGTATAGAAGTTAAAACTTAACCAACTTAGTATAATAAAGAATGGAATAACAAAAGAAATCACCCGATATGCGATAGACCGCACAGACAGGTTATTCTAACAGAATAATAAATAATGGAACCAGGTCTGGCGTAAACGCACAGACATGATATTCCGATAAAATAATAAATAATAGAACCAGGTCCGGCGTAAACGCACAGACATGATATTCCGACAGAATAATAAATAATGGAACCAGGTCCGGTGTAAAACACACAGACAGGATGTTTCAACAGAATAATAATAAAAACGGAACCAGGTCCGGTGTAAAACACATAGACAGGATGTTCCAACGGAATAATAGAAGAATGTCACCAAGTATAAAGTAGACCGCGTATACAGGTTATTCCAACATAATAATAAGAAATGGAATAACAAAAGTTTTCTTCATGAATAAGAAAGAATAACACCCCTTACCGTTTTAAAGAAGAACTGAAATAAAAAAGTAGTTAAGTAGCAGAATACTTTTCTTCTCTCTCTCTCTAGTTTCTCTCTCTAGAGTTCAGTGAATTCGTAAGAAATAATGAAGTAATGAGCTGCTATTTATAGAAAAATAGAATGCATAGTAACTAATCCATGAACGGTCCAGATTGATTACTTTAATCTGACGGTCCATATTTAAAGAAAAATCTTTTAAATAAAATATAATATATTCTTTTTATAGAATAACTTTAATAAAGTATTCTGTTTTATATAAAAAGATGTTTTTGTTTTATTACGTTAATAATACGAATAAAATAAAACTTTATTATCGCTAAATAATTCATATTATTAACTAACAATAATTGAATCAAACTGAGTGACTTCTCACATAAGCATTAATAATCAATATCGTGTGCTACTATGCAACCACACGTGTTACTGTACTTTTTTAACAGTATCAATGGTAAAACTTCCGCCGTTATTTTTAATAAAATATTTTTGTCGTTTTCTCAATCCGACAATAATTCCGTTGTGGGGTCCACCAATGATTGTGCCGTTGTACGAATATTCCCTGTTAAAACGAATATTCCCCGACCAATCGAATATTATATAACAACTTGCGTACTTTGCAAAATTTATAAATATTACTCACAACTATAACATTATATCAAATTAACTCCATAATATTCAAAAATGATATTTATAGAAAATTCATCTTTATTTATAAAAGTTGGGGTCTTACAACCTCCCCTTCTTATGAAATTTTGCCCTCGAAATTAGGGTACGTACCTGGTAAGTCGAAGAGGTAAGGATACCTTGATTTCATTTCAGATTCTAACTCCCAAGTCATTTTCTCAAAATCGTGGTTTCTCCACAAAACTTTGACTTGAGGTAGAACCTTGGAGCGTAGAATATGTTCCTTCTTATCCAAGATTTGAACAGAAACTTCTTCATACGTCAAATCCTCCGCTATTTCGTCTGGTTCTAACTCAATAATGTGGTTCGGGTATTCCATATATTTGCGTAACATGGATATGTGAAAAACGTTATGAACACGAGACATACTTGGCGGTAAAGCGAGTCTATAAGCCACAGTTCCTACTCGATCGAGGATTAAAAATGGACCGATGAATCGAGGATTGAGCTTTCATCTCTTTTCAAATCTCGTAACTCCTTTCCATGGAGCAACACGTAAGAACACGTGATCTCCTACATCAAATTCCACGTCCTTTCGATGAAGATCAGCATAACTCTTTTGTCGATCTTGTGAGGTTTTTATACGTTGTCGGATCGTTTGAATCTTTTCTGTAGTCATACGTACCAACTCCGGTTCCAACAACGTTGCTTCACCCACCTCATCACAGCATACTGGAGAACGACATTTTCTTCCATACAATGTTTCGAATGGAGCCATGACAATACTTGCTTGATAACTGTTGTTGTAGAAAAACTCCACCAATAGTAAGAACTTGTCCCAACTTTCTTTGAAGTCAAGGACACAGAGTCTTAATAAATCTTCAAGAGTTTGAATAGTCCTCTCCGACTGCCCGTCCGTCTGAGGATGATATGCCGAGCTAAATCGTAAATCCGTGCCCATAGCTTTTTGCAAACTAACCCAAAATCTTGAAGTGAATCTTAGATCTCGATCAGAAACTATGGATACCGGCATACCATGCAGTCTTACAATCTCGTTTATGTACATACGAGCAAGACGTTCAAGTGTATAAGTTTCTCGCATAGGTAGGAAATGAGCAGACTTGGTCAATCTATCAACAATGACCCAAATTGCATCTATGCCTTGAGAAACCTTGGGAAGACCAGTAACAAAATTCATGTTAATGTGCTCCCACTTCCACTCTAGAATTTCAAGTGGTTGCAATGGACCTTTTGGTACTTGATGCTCCGCCTTGACTCGTTGACAAGTTAAACACCTTGAGATAAACTCCGCTATCTCTCTCTTCATATTGCTCCACCACAGTGTATGTCGAAGATCACGATACATTTTGGTACTCCCAGGATGGATTGAAAACGGTGTGTTGTGCGCCTCCATCATGATTTTATACTTTAAATCAAGGTTGTTAGGAACACGAAGTCTGGAGTTGACTCGAAGTATTCCTTCTTCATCGATTCTTGCTTCCGGCATAGCATCTTCTTACACTTTCTTCCTCATATGCATCAGCTCCAGGTCTGTAGCTTGAGCAGCTTTAACTTTGTCGATTAAAGTTGGTTCTACTCGTATATTCGTCATCGTCACATGGGTCCCTGGAGTCTTTAACTCTATCTCCATCCTTTGCAAGTCACACAAAATGGGCTTTTGTGTTGACAATATCGCACTCGTACTTGCATATGATCTTCTACTCAATGCGTCAGCTACCACGTTCGCTTTTCCAGGATGGTATTGAATGGTATGATCATAATCTGTTAACAGTTCAAGCCACCGTCGTTGTCGCATGTTGAGTTCCTTTTGAGTGAAGAAATATTTGAGGCTTTTATGATCCGTAAAAATCTCCACCTTCTTCCCATACAAGTAATGCCTCCAAATTTTAAGTGCAAAGACAACAGATGCCAACTCTAAATCATGAGTAGGATAATTCCTCTCATATTCCTTGAGTTATCTTGATGCATAGGCTATGACTTTTTCATGTTGCATGAGAACGCATCCCAACCCTTTGCTCGAAGCATCACTGTAGATGACAAATCCCTTCGAGCCAGATGGTATTGTTAGAACAGGTGCTGAAATGAGTCTCCTCTTGAGTTCTTAAAAACTCTTCTCACATTCTTTGCTCCAACCGAACTTTGTATCTTTCCGAGTCAGCTGAGTTAATGAAGTAGCGATTCGAGAAAATCCTTCCACGAATCTCCGATAATAACCAGCTAAACCAAGAAAGCTACGTACTTCGGTCACTGATTTAGGTTGCTCCCAGCTTTAAATAACTTCAATCTTTGCCGGGTCAACCGATATTCCATGACTTGATACTACGTGCCCAAGGAATCCTACCTCCTCCAGCCAGAACTCGCATTTCTTCAACTTGGCATAAAGCTTGTATTCACGAAGCTTTTGGAGTACCAGCCTCAAGTGTTGCTCATGATCTTCACGGCTTTTGGAATAAATAAGGATGTCATCAATAAATATGACCACAAAGTGATCCAAATATTCCTTGAATACCCGGTTCATCATATCCATGAAGGCAGCAGGAGCATTAGTCAATCCAAAGGACATGACTAGGAATTCATAATGCCCGTACCGAGTTCTGAAAGCCGTCTTTGGAATATCCTCAGTTCTAACCTTTAGCTGATGATATCCAGAACGAAGATCGACCTTTGAAAAGAATTGTGCTCCTTGCAATTGGTCAAACAGGTCTTCAATACGTGGCAATGGGTACCTATTTTTGATGGTGACATGATTCAACTCCCGATAATCAATACAAAGTCGCATACTTCCATCTTTCTTCTTCACGAATAGAACAGGAGCACCCCAAGGAGAAGTACTAGGACGAATAAAGCCAATGTCTAACAATTTCTGCAGTTGGATCTTTAACTCCTGAAGTTCAATAGGAGCCATTCGATATGGGGCTTTGGAAATGGGTTTTGTACCGGGTTCAAGGTTGATACAAAATTCAATTTCTTGCTCTGGGGGTAGGCCAGGAAGTTCTTCAGAGAATACTTCAGGAAATTTATTAACAATAGAAATATCATTCAAAACTGACATATTTTTGTTTAGATCCGTGACATGAGCTAAGAAAGCTTGACATCTGTTTTTCAATAAATGAATAGCTTTATGGTTTGAGATGACAACGATTGATTTTAATGGTTTGGTTGCTTGAATTCACATAATAGGTCTATTAGGAATATGAAAGCTAACAACTTTATGAAAACAATCAATTTTTGCATGATGAGTAGTTAACCAATCAATCCCTAGAATCACGTCAAATGCAAGTATTTTTAATAAAATAAGATCGACAGGTAATGTGTGGGTACCAACTTGAACCAAACAAGACTTATAAACCGTGGATGTAATGAAGGTTTCTCCCAATGGAGTTTCAACAGATAAGTCAAAGTCTAATTTCTCCGGAGTCAAATTTAATCGATGAGCGCAAGTAGGAGAAATAAAAGAATGGGTAGAACCGGTATCAAGTAAAGTATAGACTTCGTTAGAGTTTATAATAAGCTTACCCGTGATGACCTCATTCGGGTTCCTTACTTTCTGGGAGGTCACAACAAACGCTCTCCCTTGCACTACCGGTTTTGACTTTTCTGGAACGGCCTTTGGTGTCTCCATCCTGGCTGAACTTGTTTTTGGTAAACGATAAAATCGAGCTAAATGACCTTCTCTTCCACAATTATAACATGCTTTAGACGGCATCACGCAGTTTGGACTGATGTTCCCCTCCCCTCCGCATTTGAAACATATGATAGGTGGTCGTTCTCCTTCCTTAACAACGGGTGCTGGTGCTGACGTCTTTCCATCATTGTTGAATCTCCTCTTCTTGAATTGACCATTCTTATTATTTTGGCCCTAATTACTACCGAAGTTGTTACTATTTCTGGCCTGTTGATTCCCTCCATGCTTGTTGTCACCGCTTCGATGACTGCTCTCACTGTTATTATCATTTTACCGACTGCTCTCTTTTGGTTACGTTGACTCATTATCGCGCTCCACTAACTGAGCCCTATTCACAACATCTGAGTACAAACACAATTTATGAGAAATAAGATGTTGACGTATCTCAGGTTTCAAACCTCGCAAAAACATTCGCGTCATTCGCTCTTTATTATCCACCAAGTGGGATTCAAAACGGGACAACTCAGCAAATTTAGCCTCATACTGCGACACGGTCATATTATTCTGCTCTAATTTGATGAACTCCACCTCCTTCATGTGACGAACACTTTCAGAAAAGTATTTGTCATTGAACAGCTCTTGGAACTTCTCCCAATACATCTTCAGTACGGTAGGTTGAGTACGCTTAATCGATTTTCACCAGTAATCTGCCTCTCCTCGCAACATAAAGGCGGCAAAGGGAACCTTTTGCTCCTCAGAGCATCCCAAGACATCAAATATCTTGGTGATATGCTTTATTCATATTTTCGCTTGAAGTGGTTTTGGCTCTCCCTTAAACTCCGGTGGTCCCAGCTCCTTGAACTGTTTAGCGGTGACCGTCCGAGAGTTTTCAGTGTTTCCACCTACATTTTGAACAGGAGCCGCTCTCGCCTGCTGTTGCATGAACTGCATAAAGCTTCTGAACATTTCATCATTCATCATTTGGTCAGTATTGTTGTTTGCATGAGAATTGTCGCCTTCCTGATGCACATTATCCCGATTATTGATATGTGGTGAATCAACAGTCGCCTGTGCTCCATTGCTATTCTCAACATTCTCGGATGCCATTTTCAGATACTGCCACAAAACAAAAGTTAATTGATATGCCATATATTATCCTTATATTCTGACCGACCAATTAAATACCATACAAATAAACTTAGGTAGGTCATACTAGCGAAGGAATTTCCCGTCTCTCCTCTCCTATTTCTATTCTCACATCTTAGTCAGAGATCATATCCCTAAGCTCTGATACCAACTGTGACGACCCCAAAATTAGGTATACATCACCCATCTTGGGTCGTCAGATACATGGTACAGAATACAAATACAACTTAATAATACAACTGTCGTGTACAATACGACAAAACATAACTGTGAGTTTGAATACAATTATTGTCTACTAGAGACTATACAAACTCAAAAGGAGTCCTCATTACAATTATTGTCACACTATTTAACAGAATAGTGAGGACTACTAATACTATCATCTGGTCCATCACTCCGTTCCCCGACTCGTCCCAGCTATATTCTCATTTTCTGAAGAGAACAGTAAAAGAAAGGGTGAGCTAAACTAGCCCAGTAAGAAATATTATGACTAAGATAATGCAGAATAAATTATCATTAGCCTTCAACGGTGTTAAACTGATAAAATATAACGAACATTAAGTTTAAATGCAGCGGAACAAGCAATCCATTAAAAGAGTCAAGTAGAGAATAAAATCTACTATCTTCTATGATTTAAAAGGTTTTTTTAACACTGTTATCGCTGGGACTCAGCTTAACAAAATAATCCACATCATCGAATCACCTCTGCACTACGGCCAAGGATATTCTTTAGTATCACGACCACAATTATCCATGCACTACGGGCCAAGAATATTTGTGTATTCATTAATGGTCATGATCATGCCAACAACTGTCCATCAATGCACTACGGGCCAATGAGGACTTTTACCACATCATTTGTAACATTACAGTCATGATTATACCGAATAATCCTTGGTCATAATCATACCAAGTCCATCTATGCACTACAGGCCACAGATGACTTTCAACATTTTATAAACATGAGGATGATGACAATGATATAATAATTCAATAAAACAAGTTCAAGAATTAATTTATCCAAAAATTAACAACGTCCAAATTGTTAACATGATACTGCTTTGTGGAGTAAAATTCAAGAATGCTTAGAATAATATTTTCATGAAAAGATACTGGATGAAACGCAATAATCAAGGATATTCCACTAATTTCATGGAGTATAGAAGTTAAAACTTAACCAACTGAGTATAATAAAGAATGGAATAACAAAAGAAATCACCCGGCATGCGATAGACCGCACAGACAGGTTATTCTAACAGAATAATAAATAATGGAACCAGGTCCGGCGTAAACGCACAGACAGGATATTTTGACAGAATAATAAATAATGGAACCAGGTCCGGCGTAAATGCACAGACAGGATGTTTCGACAGAATAATAAATAATGGAACCAGGTCCAGTGTAAAACACATAGACAGGATGTTCCAACAGAATAATAATAAAAACGAAACCAGGTCTGGTGTAAAACACACAGACAGGATGTTCCAACAAAATAATAGAAGAATGTCACCAAGTATAGGGTAGATCGCGTATACAGGTTATTCCAACAGAATAATGAGAAATAGAATAACAAAAGTTCTCTTCATGAATAAGAAAGAATAACACCCCTTACCGTTTTAAAGAAGAACTGAAATAAGGAAGTAGTTAAGTAGCAGCATACTTTTCTTCTCTCTCTCTCTATATTTTCTCTCTATAGTTTCTCTCTCTAGAGTTCAATGAATTCTTAAGAAATAATGAAGGAATGAGCTGCTATTTATAGAAAAATAGAATACATAGTAACTAATCCATGAACGGTCCAGATTGATTACTTTAATCTGACGGTCCATATTTAAAGAAAAATCTTTTAAATAAAATATAATATATTCTATTTATAGAATAACTTTAATAAAGTATTCTGTTTTATATAAAAAGATGTTTCTGTTTTATTACGTTAATAATACGAATAAAACAAAACTTCATTATCGCTAAATAATTCATATTATTAACTGACAATAATTGAATCAAACTGAGTGACTTCTCACATAGGCATTAATAATCAATACCGTGTGCTACTATGCAACCACACGTGTTACTGTATTTTTTCAACAGTATCAATGGTAAAACTTCCGCCGTTATTTTTAATAAAATATTTTTGTCGTTTTCTCAATCCGACAATAATTTTGTTGTGGGGTCCACCAATGATTGTGCCGTTGTACGAATATTCCCTGTTAAAACAAATATTCTCCGACCAATCGAATATTATATAACAACTTGCGTACTTTGCAAAATTTATAAATATTACCCACAACTATAATATTATATCAAATTAGCTCCATAATATTCAAAAATGATATTTATAGAAAATTTATCTTTATTTATAAAAGTTGGGGTCTTACAATAATTTTTAAGAAAAAATTATATGGTTTAATATCTGAAAGAATGTAAAGAGAATTGATGGTGAATGATAGAAATATTTAAGAAATTGATACCTGAGAATAAGCAAGTAGTTAAGAGACGAAGAAAGGCATATGAGACTTGGGCTAAGAATAGATGTTGTCCATGAATTGGATGGAAAAATACTAATAATAATAAATGAAAGAGGTGGTAAAGTAATACATATGTTAAGATAATTCAATAAAGTTAATCGATGAGAGAAATTGTGTAAGAGTTTAGTAGTGAACTAAACTAGAATGTTACAGGAATAATGATTCTGGCATGGGATCCTTGTAAGAAAGAAAGAATGTAATAACTAAGGGGTGAAAAGATAAGCTAATATGATCAATTGAGTTAAGGACATGGGAATCAAGTTAAAATTATGTTATGAATTAACATAGCTCGAATGTTGGCCTTGAATGACAAATGAAATAAATAATAATCAATAAATGATTAGGTAATACGATTAATAATAAAAGGAAATCAGTTAAAACTCAAAATTTAAGTTAGGAATAGAATTTTGAAACCTGGACTGCTCGATCTCGTCCAGAATGTCAAGTTTAGTCAAAAAAGACTGTAAACACCAAATGTGTTGGGGTTAACTTTTTGGTCAAAGTCAACAATTGAATTTTATGGAAAAAAAGTCAAACTTAGAGTTAGGAGTGGAATCTTGGGACGCGGATTGGATATTTAAATCCAGAACGTCGAGATTAGTAAGAATAGAATGTAAATACAAAATGTATTGGGGTTGACTTTTTGGTTAAAGTCAACAGTTGACTTTTATGGAGAAAAGTCAAACTTAAAATTTAAAAATGATTTTGAAGAAACAGATATGTCCACAATGTTGGGAGTATCGACTTTAGTAGGAATCGACTATAAACTTAAAAATTTAATTTTTTAGGTCCAAAAGTCAAAGATGAGATTAAACGCGAAAAACGAAAAAATTAAAGCGGAACCCACATGACCCAAATCAGCTGAGATTTCAGCACATGGGCCGCCACCAACTATCCCACCAACTCTCACTAACTCCTACCTAATCTTAACCACTCCCTTCCTCTCCTAAATGATATATTACTTAGTTAAAGTAAAAAAGAAACAAAAAGAGAAATATTTCTCTCCTTTTCACCACTCCACACCCGACCATGAGAAGAGAGGAAGAGAGGAAGAGAGAGAAAGGGTTGCCATGGATGAAGGGAAGGAGAGAAGAGAAGAAAAAGAAATCAAGTGAAAGAAAGCAAAAAAAGTACAAAACACTAACCCTTAAACTATGTTTAATCTTGTTTTTATAGGAGTTTGATGAAATAGATCATGGATCATGGTAGATCCATGAGTATAAGAGGTATTACGATGTATTAAGATGTATTATGTTGGTTAATGTTTTATTAATCAATAGATCATGGAAGACTTCTTACAAAGCATAAAGGTGAGAAAAAGACTGATTTTCTCTAGGAAACAGAACATGAAATTCAAACAATCATATCTCTCATTCTATTTTGAATTCTTGAGTGTGGCCAAGTTTTGGAGTTATATCTATGAGTCTTCTAATTTCTCCAAGTGGAATCACCGAAAAAGATGTTGTAGATTTTCGTATAGACTGTTTTTTGGTAAAGTAGTCAAAATCTAGAAAAAAAAGCCCTAAATATCAGCCACTTTAAGGCACTACCATTTGAAACCTACAAATTATTTTTGAGATTCCTCAAAGAGGGGTGTTAGATACGTGAGTTATCTATTAAACCCAAGTGATAACACATAAAAAGGTTAAACCAATCAATCGTAGCACTCCCAGCTGGGCAAAAATCTGGAAAATCAGACAACTTTCCTAGCCAGATTTTGGTGATGGCTGTTTCGGCCACTTTAAGAGCTATAAAATTTCTGGGATTTTTTGGTATGTTAGTAGAACAAGTTAACTAGATGTTGTCCAAAGATGGAAATTTTTGAATGTCCAAAAGTGGAGTTATGGCTTTTATACAAGAAAATGCGATTTCAAAAGTAAACTGTAATAACTCCTAAGATACACCTTCGAAAATTGTGTTATTTTAACTGGACTTAGTATATGTTAGTGTGAGCCTACTGTGTAAATTTCGAAATTCTTGGACGAAAGGATAATTTTTGATAAATGTTGTCATTTTGGACTGTTTTAGCCTATTTAAAATAGGAAACGAAATTGAAAAATAGCAGGAAAATTATTTTATCACTAAGATATCATATAATAATATTTTCCAGAAGATAAAAAATAATAAATTTTTTTGGTATTTTTGATGAGTAGGTTTTTAGCCTACAATTTATGGTCGTTTAGCTTGATATATTGTTAGTTTTTGGTAATTTCATGTTACTTTTGATGGGTTGTTTGCCTATTGTAGGATAATCCATGGGCCTATCAAAATGCTACGAATTGAAGGTGATTTCAAGCAATTTTGGAGTTTCTGACTACATAACGCGGACCGCGCTGAGATTGATAAGTGGGTTTTACTCCAATTTATGGAGTACCAATTCATGCGAACTATGCCCATCTCAAGTACATTTTAGTGTGTTTTAGCTGCAATTCATGTTATTTTGCATTTCGCATACTTAAAACTCCTTTTAGTGAATAAGTGCAGGAATCGGCCTAATTTAGTGGTGTTATAGGGCACGGGGCTAATGGATGCGTGAAGGCGAGGCAAAAGCAGGATATGCATGGCATGAAGGTGCAATGGGGCAAGGAGACCAAGCATGGAAGGAGACTAAGCATGAGTGAACAAGTAGCAGCAGCAACAGCAGCATGACATAATCAGAACAAGAACCAAGATCTGCAGAGTGCAAGCCGCGCGGCCGCGCAGCAGAATAGCCTTGAGAGCGCGCGACCACGCGAATAACCAGCCAGACCATTGGAACCTACTGCAAGTTGCGCGGCCGCGAGCATGACAAGCCTAGGGATCGCGCGCCCGCGCGAGAGCTTGGCTGAGCATCAGAACTTACTGCAAGTCTCGCGCCCGCGCGAGTAAAAGGCTGGAAGAGCGCGCGGCCGCACGCGAGACCTGAAGCTGCTAATTTGTTTTATTTTAATTTCCAATTTTTAAGGGTTGTAATGATTTAAAAACGAGATCTGACTGGTGTCAGAGATATCTTGAGATTTTTTTTAGTCGTATTCTTTACATCGTAATTAGGGTTTAATCTCCAGGGGAGATTCCAACGTAGAAGGAGGCCAAAACTCTATTTTTCTACTCCTTCTTGGGATTTTCAACCAGAGTGGATTATTATTATTATTTTGCTGGAATCTTATGAGGATTTGAATATTGATCTATATTCAGCAATTGGGTTTGATTGTTTCTACCTTTCATCTTTCAATTGTTTGTTTATTAATCATGTTTAGATTTGATCCCATAATGGCTTTTGGTTCAGTCATGAACTAAACTCCATTATGGGATTCTAACGGATTTTAATATGTAGTTTGATTGCATGCTTAAATGCTGGATTGTTTTACATATCATCTGGGATGTCTATCATGATTATTTTGCATTTATGAATGCTTGATCACCATTCGTTTCAGTATTTGTATGGAATTGTCAATGAACATGCAAATATGGATTGTAATCATGATAGTATACGTATATAGGGCTGTGTTATATGGCTTATGTATTTCGTGAACCAGATAGACATATACTGTTTCACCGTATAAGTTAGAATAAGGGCTTGAACTTAAAGTCAATATAGTTGCAATTTCACATAAACATATAGTGATTTTGGTTATATCGATGATTACATAGAGTCTATCATCTGTGGATGCTGTGTAAGTAGGTCTTAGTGCATTGAAAAATGGCTAATACTCTTTTAGTGATCTTGGCTTCTTTCCTGTGATATGTGAACAAGACATGCATGATAGTGGCGACTGAATGAAGTATTAAATGAAGTTAGGATCCCATTATTTCCAGATTTGATTTATTTCGTGTTATTATTATTTTAGTTGCTATTTGCAACTCGAGAACAAACCAACCTTAGTCATTAGTTTGAGCATATAAATATAGTGAATAAATTAATGCATAGTGATTTGAATTAAACAACTTTCTCTGTGGGATCGATACTTTACTTGCTCTGTATTGCTTGTTGACGCATGTATGCTTGCATGAGTTAGAGCTCTTTTGTTAAGACTAAAAAAGAGGCAACAAGTTTTTGGTATTGGGGAGTAGTTTAGTTGCATGTAGTTTAGCATGATTAGTTTAATTCTTTAGTTTTTGCATGTTCAGTTTAAATTTTTAATTTTTGTCTTATTTAGTTTGCATATCTCACAGTTCTTGCCATATAGAAATTTTTGTCTAGCCAATAATGATAGTGAATTTTGTTAAATGATTTTTGAGTAATTGGGATAATACGAGCTGAGATATAATGTTTGACATAATGAAATTCATAATGTTGTTTAAATGCTTTCGGTTTACACAATTGTGTTCACAATCGCTTGTAGGTATAAGAAGCATGTGTTGCAATGCTCAATAGAAAAGTGTAGTTTTAAAAAGGGAAATATGTGAAAAGTGAGTATAGACTGTATAAAACATTGATTTTTAAACTTTGGGAAAACATAGGTATCTGTGTATAAAAAAAAGAAAAAAAGAAAAGAAAAGATGAATAGCAATAACGTGGCTAGTCTTATTTCGGGGCCCTGGCTACTTAAGTAAGTACGCCCGAGGGGATTGTCTCTACACCTAGCGCCTTAAGGTCTTTCATGGTCTGGGAGTCGTTGGTTGAAAGCTCGCTAAGGGGTAGCAGTGTGCCTAATGGAGTAAGACATTGCACAGTCATGTGAAAAAGAAAAAAAAAAGAAAAATAGCAATAAACATCGCGAGATAGTGCGAATGTCGCCCTCTTGAGTACAAATAACGCAGTTAAGCCCAGTGTTGAACCTTAGTTTATTTTAAGATGTTGGAATAGTCTTGGTTGCATATATATACATAAGTCTTGGTTTAAGCTACAAATTTCTATTTTGAGCAATATAGCATAAGTATTTTGTGCCTAAATCAAGTTTTGGCGAACACAACACACACACAGCATCTCTATAGCATTTTTGAATTATCTGAGTGTATGACATTGTGCCTGCAGTTTGATTTGAATCTGTATTCTTGAATCTAGAAAAAATTCGCTGAGGTAAATTAGACTAATTTCTATAATAGTTAGGATAATGTGAGAGTTAGTTGCATAACAATTTAGTTGCATAGTAATATAGTTGCATTTTCATTGTTCATTAGTGTGCATTGCTTGAGGGCAAGCAACGGTTCAAGTTTGGGGGTATTTGATAAGTGGGTTTTACACCTATTTATGGAGTACCAATTCAGGCGAACTATGCCCATCTCAAGTACATTTTAGTGTGTTTTAGCTGCATTTCATGTTATTTTGCATTTCGCATACTTAAAACTCCTTTTGGTGAATAAGTGCAGGAATCAGCCTAATTTGGTGGTGTTATAGGGCACGAGGCTAATGGATGCGTGAAGGCGAGGCAAAAGCGAGATATGCATGGCATGAAGGTGCAATGGGGAAAGGAGACCAAGCATGGAAGGAGATTAAGCATGAGTGAACAAGTAGCAGCAGCAGTAGCATGACATAATCAGAACAAGAACCAGGATCTGCAGAGTACAAGTCGCGCGGCCGCGCAGCAGAATAGCCTTGAGAGCGCGCGACCACGCGAATAACCAGCCAGACCATTGGAACCTACTGCAAGTTACGCGGCCGCGAGCATGACAAGCCTAGGGATCGCGCGCCCGCGTGAGAGCTTGGCTGAGCATCAGAACTTACTGCAAGTCTCGCGCCCGCGCGAGTAAAAGGCTGGAGGAGCGCGCGGCAGCGCGCGAGGCCTGAAGCTGCTAATTTGTTTTATTTTAATTTCCAATTTTTAAGGGTTGTAATGATTTAAAAACGAGATCTGACTGGTGTCAGAGATATCTTGAGATTTTTTTTAGTCGTATTCTTTACATCGTAATTAGGGTTTAATCTCCAGGGGAGATTCCAACGTAGAAGGAGGCCAAAACTCTATTTTTCTACTCCTTCTTGGGATTTTCAACCAGAGTGGATTATTATTATTATTTTGCTGGAATCTTATGAGGATTTGAATATTGATCTATATTCAGCAATTGGGTTTGATTGTTTCTACCTTTCATCTTTCAATTGTTTGTTTATTAATCATGTTTAGATTTGATCCCATAATGGCTTTTGGTTCAGTCATGAACTAAACTCCATTATGGGATTCTAACGGATTTTAATATGTAGTTTGATTGCATGCTTAAATGCTGGATTGTTTTACATATCATCTGGGATGTCTATCATGATTATTTTGCATGTATGAATGCTTGATCACCATTCGTTTCAGTATTTGTATGGAATTGTCAATGAACATGCAAATATGGATTGTAATCATGATAGTATACGTATATAGGGCTGTGTTATATGGCTTATGTATTTCGTGAACCAGATAGACATATACTGTTTCACCGTATAAGTTAGAATAAGGGCTTGAACTTAAAGTCAATATAGTTGCAATTTCACATAAACATATAGTGATTTTGGTTATATCGATGATTACATAGAGTCTATCATCTGTGGATGCTGTGTAAGTAGGTCTTAGTGCATTGAAAAATGGCTAATACTCTTTTAGTGATCTTGGCTTCTTTCCTGTGATATGTGAACAAGACATGCATGATAGTGGCGACTGAATGAAGTATTAAATGAAGTTAGGATCCCATTATTTCCAGATTTGATTTATTTCGTGTTATTATTATTTTAGTTGCTATTTGCAACTCGAGAACAAACCAACCTTAGTCATTAGTTTGAGCATATAAATATAGTGAATAAATTAATGCATAGTGATTTAAATTAAACAACTTTCTCTGTGGGATCGATACTTTACTTGCTCTGTATTGCTTGTTGACGCATGTATTCTTGTATGAGTTAGAGCTCTTTTGTTAAGACTAAAAAAGAGGCAACAGAGATGTATAGAGGTATAGCGTGGGGCGCGCTGGATCGTTGAAATCTCCTGGGGCGGTAGCGCGGGCCGCGCTGTCGGCGTGTGTTGTGTACTGCGGGGCGTGCTGCGTCGGTATTTTTGTTGAGCAAAAATTGATTTTGTGTTGGAAGTTGGGTTGTAAGACCCCGAATTTTATGAAATGAAAGTATTCAATTTTCTTATAATGGTTAAATTGATAAAAGGTTACAGTTAAGGGTGATATGTGAAATTTTTTGCAAAGTAAGCAAGTTGTTATAAAATATTCATTGTGTCGGGGAATATTCATTTGGTCGGAGAATATTCGTTTTAATAGGGAATATTCGTACGACCGCACAATCATTGGTGGACCCCACAACGGAATTACTGTCGGAGTTAGAAAAAGACAGAAATATCTTTTTATAAAAAATAACGGCGAAAGTTTTACCGTTAAAATGTTGAACTACCCGGTAGTAAAAGTACAATAATACGCATGGTTGCATAGTAGAACACGGTATTGATTATTGATGCTTACGTGAGAAGTCACTCAGTTATACTCAGTTATTGCTACAGTAATTGCAGCATCATATCTCTCAGATTATTGATTCAATTATTGTCACAGTATCATCTGCATAATATTTTATATTATTAAATCAATAATTGAGACGAAAAAGTTATTCATATTATTATTTGCAATATTAACAATGTCTAGAAGTTCTGTCAATGAGAGGTTTGGTCACCTAATTGCGCGTCAATAATGAAAATTTTTTATCGAAAAGCACCCTCTTTCTTGGGAACGACCTGGTTGTTAAATATTGTGAGTTATAATATTAATGATGAATAAGTTCGTGTTAATTAAAGATGAAATTGATAGTTCCATTGTGTTGGGATTATTACTGTTTGTGACGCCCCCAAAATAGGTATACCCGACCCATTCTGAATCGCCAGATATCACACTATAAAAATTAAATACAAACTTCATTTATACAACTGTTGAACTGTCGTGCAGAGTACGACAACAGTTAACTGTGAGTTTTAATACAATATTGTCTCGTAGACCGTATCCAAACTCAAATTATTACAATGCCATATAAAATATAGCAGCAAATATTTCAAGACCCCAAAGAAGATTACTATCTTGTTTATTCTAATGAGGTATACTTTTGACACTTTCAAAGTCGGGTTCTCATCACCCTATTGTTGTTCGCCAAAATCAATTATTAAGTGACGTATAAAATACGACACACATATCTTAGGTCCTCAATACAATTATCTGTTGAAAGTCATGCCATTTTATAATGTATTGAGAAACTTCGACAGTCTCGGACCATCACACTATTTCCCTGTTATCACCTCTCGACCCAGCTACACTCTTATTACCTGAAAAGAATTTTGAAGCAAAAGGGTGAGCACAACTAGCCCAGTAAAGAATATCATAATTAAAGATAATTAAATTATCAATAGCTTTTGTCAATAATAAATCAGAGATTTAAAACATATGGTAGATAATAAAACTTTTCAACTATAATTGCAGCGGAATCAACAATCCATTAGAAGAGTCAATTAGAACATAATGCCTACTTTCTCCTCCAAATTAAAAGTCCATCGTTAATATTTCATATCTGTAATACTCATCAACAGCTCTTCGTTGTACCCAAGACAAAGAGAACTTTCATCACTTGTCTTCACCTGAACAACTAAAGATTTTAATTAAGTTCACAATTCATATTTATAATCATGTAAATCAACAGTTTCTCCTTGCCATAAAAGATTAATAGAATGTTTACTCAATATCCTTACCCCAAAGGCTGAAGATATTCAAATGTAATAACAATGATCATATCAATCAGTTATCTATCTTTGCACTACGGGCCAAAGATATTCAACTATAAAACCAATGGTCATGATCATACCAATCAATTGTCTGTCAGTGTACTACGGCCAAAGACATTCAACTGTTAACTAATGGTCATGATCCTGCCAATCACATCATTGAATTATCCATGCACTACGGCCAAGGATATTCGTTATTATCACTAGTGGTCATGATCATGTCATACACCTGTCCATCTTCGCACTACGGGTCAAAGCTATCAAACAACAGATCATCTTTGCACTACAGGCCAAAAATATTCAACAACATATCATCTTTGCACTACAGGCCAAAGACATACAACTGTAAAACCTATAGCCAACAGTATAATAAAGAATGGAATAATAAAAGAATTTCACCATGTATGCAGTACTTCGCATAGACAGGTTATTCCAACATAATAATAAAGAATGAAATAATAAAAGAATTTCACCATGTATCCAGTACTTCGCATTGACAGGTTATTCCAACATAATAATAAAGAATAGAATAATAAAAGAATTTCACCATGTATGCAGTACTTCGCATAGACAGGTTATTCCAACATAATAATAAAGAATGGAATAACTGAAGAATTTCACCATGCGTGCGTAATCCGTACAGACAGGTTATTCCAACAGAATAATAAATGCGGAATAATAAATAATAGAACCAGGTCCGGCGTAAAACGCACAGACAAGATATTCCGACAGAATAGTAAAGAATGAAATAATAAATAATGGAATAACAACAGACTTCACCAGGTATACGGTAATCCGCGTATACAGGTTATTCCAACAAAATAATAAAGAATGGAATAACAACAAACTTCACCAGGTATACGGTAATCCGTGTATACAGGTTATTCCAACAGAATAATAAAGAATGGAACCAGGTCAGGTGAAATTCACACCGACAGGATATTCTGACAGAATATTAAGTACGGAATAATAAATAATAGAACCAGGTCAGGTGAAATTCACACCGACAGGATATTCCGACAGAATAATAAAGAACGGAATAATTAAAGAATTTCACTAAGTATGCGGTACTTCGCATAAACAGGTTATTCCAACATAATAATAAAGAATGGAATAACAGAAGAAGATCACCAAGTATTGGGTAAACCGCATATACAGGTCATTTCACCAAATATAGGGTAAACCGCGCATACATGTTATTCCAACAGAATAATAAAGAATGGAATAACAGAAGAAGATCACCAAGTATTGGGTAAACTGCATATATAGGTCATTCCACCAAGTATAGGGTAAACCGCGCATACAGGTTATTCCAACAGAATAATAAAGAATGGAATAACAGAAGTTCTCTTCACAAATACGAAAGAATAACACCCCTTACGGGTACAACAAATAATATCCCTTACCATAAGAATGTCCCTTTACCTTTCAAATAAGATTATTCCGACTAGTAGGGCGAGGATATACTCGAAGAAAACTTGCACTACTCTCAAAGTTTTTTTAAACTCTAAAAAAATACGCTCAAGATTATAGAAGAAGAATTCTCTCTATAGTTTCTCTCTCTAGAGTTTCAGTGAATTCGTAAGAAATAATGAAAGAATGAGCTTCTATTTATAGAAGAATGGAATGAATAGTAACCAACACATGAACGGTCCAAATTGATTTACGTTAATCGGACGGTCCATATTTAAAGTAAAATCTTTTAAATAAAATATAATCTATTCTATTTTATATAAAAAAAATTTTACTATGCAGGCACTATGCAAATACTATGCATAATAAAATATAATATATTCTATTTATAGAATAACTTTAATAAAGTATTCTGTTTTATATAAAAAGACTTTACTATGCAAAATACTATGCATAATAGAATATAATATATTATATTTATAGAATAACTTTATAAAAGTATTCTGTTTTATATAAAAAGATTTTACTATGTAAAATACTATGCATAATATAATATAATATATTCTATTTATAGAATAAATTTATAAAAGTATTATGTTTTATATAAAAAGTTTTTCTGTTATAATTTCAACCAACGGTCTAAAAAATTAGTACATCTCTTCATGGAATAATATTGTACCCAAAAATGATTTGGACCGAAAAGAAATATATTTTGTTCGGGTGAATAGTAACTCATGAATAGTAACTTGTGAATAGTACTCCGACACAAAAAGTGTCCCAAATACCCGAGTAAATAATACTAGAGTGAATAATAACTGGGTATTTTATGACAACTTGTCTACTTTAAAAAAAATTCACATATCACCCTTAACTTTAACCTTTTATCAATTTAACCATTCACCAAAATAGAAAAATTGAATACTTTTATTTTATAAAATTCGGGGTCTCATACTGTTAATGGAAATCGATATTTATTTCGATAATAATTGATGTCTAAAGGTTATATTGACCATTCGGGTAATTAATCGAATAAATGAGCAATTAATTGCTATTATTTCACATGTTTATAACTATTTGTTCACATGTGTGTACTATTAATTCACATTCTTGTACTATTAGGGGTAGTGGTGCAAGATTAATAATACTTGCATGACTAAGTTAAAAATGGAGGTATAGATGGAGGTACTATACTGTAATTAGTTTTTTCACATGATTATACTATTGAGTCACATGATTTTACTATATATTCACATGATTTACTATTAGGGGAGGTGGTGCAAGTTCGATAATACTTGCAGGACTAAATTAAAAATAAAGAAAAAAGAGGAAGGTATTATACTGTAATATTTCGAGCCCCAAAACGTGCAATTATCGAAACTATATTTTCCTATAAATAGAAGCTCATTCTTCTTTCATTTCTCACCAATTCACTAAAGCTATAGTGTGACGCCCCCAAAATAGGTCCAATCCATCCAACCCATTCTGAGTCGCCAAATACATGGTACAGAAAATAACTACAACTTTATTATTACAATTGTCGTGCAAAATACGACAACACATATACTGTGAGTTTAAATATAAATATTGTCATCTAGACAGTATTCATACTCAAATAATTCCTCATTACAATTATTCAAACACTATATTACAGAAATAGTGAGGACTGCTAAAACATCTTTCTAGAACCATCACTCCATACCCCGACTAGATCCTGCTATGTTCTCACCTCCTGAGAAAAATGGAACAAAAAGGAAAAGGATAAGCTCAACTAGCCCAGTAAAGAATATTATGACTAAGATAATATACAACAAATTATCGTTAGTCTTCAACAGGGAAAAATCTGATAAAATATAATCGACAACAAGTTTTAGATCAACAACTGCAGCGGAAACAGCAAACCATTAGAAGAGTCAAGTAGAGAAAGAATTCTACTATCTTCTAAGATTTAAAAGTCCATCATCAATATTTTATCCCTGTAACATCAATTAATAATCATCTTTAACCAAATATTCATCTTTGCACTACAGGCCAAAGATATTCATTTGTATCATCAGTCGGTCATGTTCATCTCAACACCTGTTCATCTTTGCACTACAGGCCAAAGATATTCATCAAGTAATTATACATCTTTGCACTACAGGCCAAAGATATTCAATAATATCATCATTTAGGACTGAGGATGATGAAAAATATCTTAAAGAGAACGAATCCAATGAGACAGAAGGACAAATAGTAGGGATTCGTATAACAGTTTATCCAAGATCAATAATACTTCATAATAATCAATTGTGAAGCAGAATTCAAAAATAAAGATCAAAACATGGATACAATCAAAGATAGTAACCATAATAGACATCTTGGACAAAAAGGGAAAATTTTATTTTTCGATGAATAGTGCCGTATTCGTGAATAGTGCCGTATACGTGAATAGTGCCGTATACGTGAATAGTAACCCCCGACACAAAAAGTTCCAAATTTGATAAAAACTCATATCAATATTTCAGCATAATGATATTGAAGAAAATAATATCATTAAGAAGAAAATAATATCCCTTACCTCAAAATATCAGTACTTCTGGTCGGAATACCGGTATAAGGCTGAAAGAAACTTGCTCTGATGAATAGAAACTCTCAAAGTATCTAAATACTCACAAAATACACTCAATAATCTAGAGAGAGAAAGAGAGAAAACTTGTTTCTGGTGTGATTTTCAATTCTAACTTAGCCCTCTATTTATAGGAAAATTTTGGTAGGTTTGACCTGCAACCTGATGGCTTTACCTGCTACTATTCCCACCCACCACATTTGAAATATAATTCAGCACATTTCTTCACCAACCACAAGTGGGGCCCACCAATTCTAGAATTTTCCACCAAAATGATAAACTCCGAAAATTCAACAATTTCTGAACCAGTCATCTTGTAAAATTCGTAATAAATCATACGTTCATTTTTAACGGTTCAAAATTTGTGGACATATACTCAACTTATATATGTATAACATATCCAAAAATTACCACGATCCAACGGTCGGATTAAAAATTATAACCCCCGCAAAATATCTCAAAAACCCTGATTTTTAATACCTCCATTCCGACAAAAATACTGATAAAAACCTCAACATTAACTCCTTCATTTTTAACCACAAAAATATATCCCTCATTTATATCCACATAAAATAAATATTTCCTTATCATATGAATCAATAATTAATTATTCACAAATAATATTACAGAATCACATTTATGACAACCAGGCCGTTCCCAGGAAAGAGGGGGCTTTCCAATAAGGATTTCTCCTTACTGGCGCGCAATTAGATGACCAAACCTCTCCTTAGACAGAACTTTCTAGACATTGCCAATAATGTTATCTAATAATATTATTCAAATAATATGAATTATTGATCTGATAAATGAAAATACTGTGCAGCAACAATTATTGAAACAACAATAATATAAAATATCAACGCAGCAATTATTGAATCAATAAAATAAAATATTGAATAATAACTACTGTAACAATTATTGAGTAGTGCCTTCTTACGTAAGAATCAATAATTGGTGCAATACCGTGTGCTACTGTATTTTAACCACCGGGTATTCCAACAGTATTAACGGTAACAACAACTTATACTTATCGTTTTCTTCATCCAATCGCTTTCCGTTATGGGGCCCACACAAGGCTGCGTCGTCGTACGAATATTCCCCGACAGCAAGAATATTCCACGACCAACCGAATATTTACCGACCAAAAATAAATATTTTATAACCACTTGCTTATTTTGCAAAATTTGCACATTTCACCCATAACCAAAGTATTATATCAAATTAACCCCTTATTATTCACAATAATATTTAGAGAAAATTTGATTTTATTCATTAATAAGTTGGGGTCTTACAACCTCCCCTCCTTATGAAATTTCGTCCTCGAAATTGACGTACGTACCTGATGTTTCAAAAAGGTGAGGATACCTCGCTTTCATTTCTGATTCCAACTCCCAGGTCATTTCTTCAATAGCATGGTTTCTCCACAAAACCTTAACTTGTGGTATAACCTTCGTGCGTAGGACATGCTCTTTCCTATCCAAGATCTTAACAGGTACCTCCTCGTACGTTAAATCTTCAGCTATCTCGTCTGGTTCTAACTCAATAATGTGGTTCGGGTCTTTAACATATTTACGAAGCATAGATATGTGAAAAACATTATGAACACGAGACATGCTTGGAGGTAATGCGAGTCTATATGCCACATTTCCTATTCGCTCAAGAATCTCAAATGGACCAACAAATCTTGGATTGAGCTTTCCTCTCTTCCCAAATCTTGTAACTCCCTTCCATGGTGCAACACGTAATAATACATGATCCCCAATATTAAATTCCACGTCCTTCCGATGAAGATCCGCATAACTCTTTTGTCGATCCTGTGCCGTTTGTATACGTTGTCGAATCGTTTGGATCTTCTCTGTAGTAATGCGTACCAATTCTGGTCCCAACAATGTTGCTTCACCCACCTCGTCCCAGCATACTGGAGAACGACATTTTCTTCCATACAACGCCTCGAATGGAGCCACACCTATGCTCGCCTGATAACTGTTGTTGTAGGAGAATTCCACCAATGGTAGGTACTTATCCCAACTCCCTTTGAGATCTAGGACACAAAGTCTTAATAGATCTTCAAGAGTTTGAATAGTCCTCTCTGATTGTCCGTCCGTTTGAGGATGGTATGCTGAACTGAATCGTAAATCCGTGCCCATAGCTTTCTGCAAGCTAACCCAAAATCGTGAAGTGAATCTTGGGTCACGATCCGAAACTATGGATACTGGCATGCCATGCAATCTCACAATCTCGTTCACGTACATACTAGCAAGACGTTCAAGGGAATAAGTCTCACGTATCGGCAAGAAATGAGCGGACTTGGTTAATCTATCAACAATAACCCAAATCGCATCTATGCCTTGAGAAACCCTGGGAAGACCTGTAACAAAATCCATAGTAATGTGTTCCCACTTCCATTTCGGAATCTCAAGTGGTTGCAATGGACCCTTTGGTACTTGATGCTCCGCTTTTACACGTTGACAAGTTAAACATCTCGAGATAAACTCCGCGATCTCTCTTTTCATATTGCTCCACCAAAATGTATGTCGAAGATCGTGATACATTTTGGTACTCCCAGGATGGATTGCAAACGGTGTGTTGTGTGCCTCCATCATTATTCTATGCTTCAAGTCAAAATCGTTAGGAACACAAAGTCTGGAGTTGACTCGAAGTATTCCTTCTTCATCGATTCTTGCTTCTGGAATAGCACCTTCTTGCACTTTCTTCTTCATACGCATCAGCTCTATATCCGTAGCTTGAGCAGCTTTAACTTTATCGATTAAAGTCGGTTCTACTCGTATATTTGATATCATCATGTGGGTACTTGGAGCCTTCATCTCTATCTCCATCCTTTGCAAGTCATACAAAATGGGCCTTTGTGTTAAAAACATTGCACTCGTACCCGCATATGATCTTCTACTCAATGCGTCAGCTACTACGTTTGCTTTTCCAGGATGATATTGGATGGTATGATCGTAATCTTTCAACAGCTCGAGCCAACGTCGCTGCCGCATGTTGAGTTCCTTTTGGGTGAAGAAATATTTGAGGCTTTTATGATCTGTATAGATCTCCACTTTCTTCCCATAAAGGTAGTGTCTCCAGATCTTCAACGCAAAAACGACTGCTGCCAACTCCAAATCATGAGTAGGATAATTCCTCTCATATTCTTTGAGTTGTCGTGAGGCATAGGCTATGACTTTCCCATGTTGCATGAGAACACATCCTAACCCTTTGCCTGAAGCATCGCTGTAGATAACAAATCCATCCGAACCAGATGGTATTGTCAGAACAGGTGCCGAAATGAGTCTCCTCTTGAGTTCTTGGAAACTCTTCTCGCATTCCTCACTCCATACGAATTTTGTATCTTTCCGAGTCAGCTAAGTTAACGGAGTAGCGATTCGAGAAAATCCTTCCACAAATCTCCGATAATAACCAGTTAAGCCCAGAAAGCTATGTATTTCGATTACTAACTTAGGTTGCTCTCAACTGTGACTCATATCCCAATCTTGGATAGCACGTCACAATGGCACCTATCAGTTTACTACCATACGAATATGGCATCCCCTACGGAGAGTCTGGCTTCAGTGCATTCCACAAAGGAAGTCACCAGATAGAGGCTCGGGTACAAACTTCTACAGTTAGGTTTTTAACTCCTGAAGTTCAATAGGAGCTATTCGATATGAGATTTTAGAAGTGAGTTTTGTATCAGATTCAAAGATGACACAAAATTCAATATCACGCGTAGGCCAAGAAATTCTTCAGGAAATACGTCAGGAAATTCACTAACAACAGAAATATCATTCAAATCTGATGTATTTTTGTTCAAGTCCATGACATGGGATAAGAAAACTTGACATCCGTTTTTCAATAAACGAATGACTTTATGGCTTGATATGAAAGAATTTGACTTCAATAGTTTGGTTGCTTGAATTCGAATAACAGGTTGCTTAGGAATATGAAAACTAACAACCTTACGAAAGCAGTCAATTTTGGCATGATGAGTGGTTAACCAATCAATTCCTAAAATCACATCAAAAGCAAGTATCTTTAAAGAGATAAGATCAACAGGTAATGTGATAGTGCCAACTTGGATCATGCAAGATTTATAAACTGTAGATGTAACGAAAGTTTCACCTAACGGAGTTTCAACAGATAAGTCAAAGTCTAATTTCTCCGGAGTCAAGTTTAAACGTTGAGCACAAGCAGGAGAGATAAAAGAATGGGTAGAACCGGTATCTAGTAAGGTATAAACTTCGCAAAAATTTATAATTAGCTTACCCGTGATAACCTCGTTCGGGTTCCTCGCATTTTGGCCAGTCACGACAAACGCCCTTCCAGGAACCGCTGATTTCGACTTATCCGGGACAACTTTTGGAGTCACCATCCCCGCTGAACTTGGTTTTGCTACAGAACACTCTCGAGCTATATGACCCTCCTTTCCACAGTTATAACATACCTTGGATTGTTGTGGGCAGTTTGGGCTGATATGTCCCTCTTTCCCACATTTGTAACATACGACCGGTGGTCGTTCTCCTCCCCTAGAAACAGTTGATGTTTGTGCTGACGTCTTCACGTTATCATTGTTGTACCTTCTCTTCTTGAAATCTCCTCCCGACTCGCTCTTTCTATTATCACGACCACGATTACCACCAGAGTGGTTACCGCTTTTGTCCGAATATTTTCCTCCCTGCTGGTTTTTATTGCTTCGATGACTGTCGCCACCGGTATGACCCTGGTTGTGGTCCCTCGGTTGCACATACTCATTATCTCGCTCTAATAATTGAGCCCTGTTTACAACATCTGAATATAAAGAAAATTTATGAGAGATAAGATATTGTCGAATCTCGGGTTTTAGACCTCTCAGAAACATCCTTGTCATTCGTTCCTCATTTTAGACCAAATGAGGTGCAAACCTGGATAACTCTGCAAACTTCGCCTCGTACTGGGACACCGTCATGTTATTTTGTTCCAGTCTAATAAACTCCACCTCCTTCATATGACGAATACTTTCAGGAAAGTACTTGTCATTGAACAGTTTTTGAAATGTTTCCCAGGACATGTTGAGTGCGTCAGGCTGGGTACGCTTCACAGACTCCCACCAGTAGTCTGCCTCACCGCGGAACATAAATGTGGCGAATGGAACCTTCTGTTCCTCCGTGCATCCCAAGACATCAAATATCTTGGTAATTTGCTTGACCCACGTTTCCGCCATGATCGGATCCGGCTTTCCCTTAAATTCTGGTGGTCCCAATTCTTTGAACTGCTTAGCTGTGACAAACCGCGCGTTGTTATCATTTCCACCCGTATTCTGCACACGAGTCTCCCTCGTCTGATTTTGCATGAACTGCAAAAAGCTCCTAAACATTCCATCATTCATCGTTTGCTCGGTAACGTTGTTTACAGGAGGAATATTGCCTTCCTGTTGCACGTTCCCCTGGGTAGTGATCAAAGGTGTCTCCACGGTCTGATTTACTCCATTATTAACGTTCTCAGCTGCCATTCTTAAATACTGCCATAAAACAAGGGTTAATAGTCATGTCATATATTATCCCTATACTCTGACCGACCAAATAAACACCAAATAAACTTAGTCAAGTCATACTAGCGAAGGAATTCCCCGTCTCTCCCCTCCTAGTTCTTGTCTCACATCTCAGCCAGGGATCATATCCCTAAGCTCTGATACCAACTGTGACGCCCCCAAAATAGGTATCCATCCACCCATTCTGAGTCGCCAAATACATGGTACAGAAAAAACTACAACTTCATTAATACAATTGTCGTGCAAAATACGACAACACATATACTGTGAGTTTAAATACAAATATTGTCTTCTAGACAATATCCACACTCAAATAATTCCTCATTACAATTATTCAAACACTATTTTACAGAAATAGTGAGGACTGCTAAAACATCTTTCTAGAACCATCACTCCATACCCCGACTAGATCCTGCTATGTTCTCACCTCCTGAGAAGAAAAATGGAACAAAAAGGAAAAGGGTGAGCTCAACTAGCCCAGTAAAGAATATTATGACTAAGATAATATACAACAAATTATCGTTAGTCTTCAACAGGGAAAAATCTGATAAAATATAATCGACAACAAGTTTTAGATCAACAACTGCAGCGGAAACAGCAAACCATTAGAAGAGTCAAGTAGAGAAAGAATTCTACTATCTTCTAAGATTTAAAAGTCCATCATCAATATTTTATCCCTGTAACATCAATTAATAATCATCTTTAACCAAATATTCATCTTTGCACTACAGGCCAAAGATATTCATTTGTATCATCAGTCGGTCATGTTCATCTCAACACCTGTTCATCTTTGCACTACAGGCCAAAGATATTCATCAAGTAATTATACATCTTTGCACTACAGGCCAAAGATATTCAATAATATCATCATTTAGGACTGAGGATGATGAAAAATATCTTAAAGAGAACGAATCCAATGAGACAGAAGGACAAATAGTAGGGATTCGTATAACAGTTTATCCAAGATCAATAATACTTCATAATAATCAATTGTGAAGCAGAATTCAAAAATAAAGATCAAAACATGGATACAATCAAAGATAGTAACCATAATAGACATCTTGGACAAAAAGGGAAAATTTTATTTTTCGGTGAATAGTGCCGTATTCGTGAATAGTGCCGTATACGTGAATAGTGCCGTATACGTGAATAGTAACCCCGACACAAAAAGTTCCAAATTTGATAAAAACTCATATCAATATTTCAGCATAATGATATTGAAGAAAATAATATCATTAAGAAGAAAATAATATCCCTTACCTCAAAATATCAGTACTTCTGGTCGGAATACCGGTATAAGGCTGAAAGAAACTTGCTCTGATGAATAGAAACTCTCAAAGTATCTAAATACTCACAAAATACACTCAATAATCTAGAGAGAGAAAGAGAGAAAACTTGTTTCTGGTGTGATTTTCAATTCTAACTTAGCCCTCTATTTATAGGAAAATTTTGGTAGGTTTGACCTGCAACCTGATGGCTTTACCTGCTACTATTCCCACCCACCACATTTGAAATATAATTCAGCACATTTCTTCACCAACCACAAGTGGGGCCCACCAATTCTAGAATTTTCCACCAAAATGATAAACTCCGAAAATTCAACAATTTCTGAACCAGTCATCTTGTAAAATTCGTAATAAATCATACGTTCATTTTTAACGGTTCAAAATTTGTGGACATATACTCAACTTATATATGTATAACATATCCAAAAATTACCACGATCCAACGGTCGGATTAAAAATTATAACCCCCGCAAAATATCTCAAAAACCCTGATTTTTAATACCTCCATTCCGACAAAAATACTGATAAAAACCTCAACATTAACTCCTTCATTTTTAACCACAAAAATATATCCCTCATTTATATCCACATAATATAAATATTTCCTTATCATATGAATCAATAATTAATTATTCACAAATAATATTACAGAATCACATTTATGACAACCAGGCCGTTCCCAGGAAAGAGGGGGCTTTCCAATAAGGATTTCTCCTTACTGGCGCGCAATTAGATGACCAAACCTCTCCTTAGACAGAACTTTCTAGACATTGCCAATAATGTTATCTAATAATATTATTCAAATAATATGAATTATTGATCTGATAAATGAAAATACTGTGCAGCAACAATTATTGAAATAACAATAATATAAAATATCAACGCATCAATTATTGAATCAATAAAATAAAATATTGAATAATAACTACTGTAACAATTATTGAGTAGTGCCTTCTTACGTAAGAATCAATAATTGGTGCAATACCGTGTGCTACTGTATTTTAACCACCGGGTATTCCAACAGTATTAACGGTAACAACAACTTATACTTATCGTTTTCTTCATCCAATCGCTTTCCGTTATGGGGCCCACACAAGGCTGCGTCGTCGTACGAATATTCCCCGACAGCAAGAATATTCCACGACCAACCGAATATTTACCGACCAAAAATAAATATTTTATAACCACTTGCTTATTTTACAAAATTTGCACATTTCACCCATAACCAAAGTATTATATCAAATTAACCCCTTATTATTCACAATAATATTTAGAGAAAATTTGATTTTATTCATTAATAAGTTGGGGTCTTACATATAGAGCAATTATTATAGAGAAAAATTATAAAGAGAAAGGAGAAGAGAAGTCTGCTACCTCACTATTCCAGTCTTCTTCTGAGGTAAGGGATATTATTATTATAGTAAGGGGTATTATTTATTTCATATTCTGAAGAGATATTATTTTTCGTATTCGTATGAATATTATTTTCGTTCAATATTCGTAAGGAATATCATCTTCGTTCAATATTCGTAGGAATATTATTTTCGTTCAACAGTCGTAAGGGATATTATTATTATAGTAAGGGGTATTATTTCTTTCATATTCATGAAGAAAGTTATTGTTATTCTATTCTTTATTATTATGTTGGAATAACCTGTCTATGCGAAGTACTGCATACATGGTGAAATTCTTCTGTTATTCCATTCTTTATTATTATGTTGGAATAACCTGTCTATGCGAAGTACTGCATACATGATGAAATTCTTCTGTTATTCCATTCTTTATTATTCTGTTGGAATATCCTGTCTGTGCGGATTACGCATAACCTGGTTCCATTCTTTATTATTCTGTTGAAATATCCTGTCTGTGCGGATTACGCATGACCTGGTTCTATTTTTAATTATTCTGTTGGAATATCCTATCTGTGCGAATTACGCATGACCTGGTTCCATTATTTATTATTATTTTAGAATAACCTGTCTGTGCGGTCTATCGCATGCCTGGTGAATTCTTCTGTTCATCCATTCTTTATTATTCTTTAGGAATAACATGTCTATGTGGATTACCACATGCATTGTGACAACCCCAAAATAGGTCCATTCCATCCAACCTATTCTGAGTCGCCAAATACAAATATATACTAAATGTGACATTGGACACCATCATGTATCAGCACCTCACAAAGGTACCTTACATAAAGGTATAGTCAAAAACTGTTTTAGAAATTAGAATATTTAGAAAGTGCTCAAGGAAACCTTTATACGTGGGAGGCCATGCTTCTAGGTTATGATAGATATCATATGGCCACAGAATTATCCTTGGTTGACCCAATAGACCCCAAAGAAAAATGAGAAGATTACTATCATATTCTTTGCAATGGTGAGTCTTCTCTTGACATATCATTATCTCCACTGTCTCTAACTGAGAATTATACTTCAAACAAACACCAAGATTATATAGGTAGTGCTCGTAGATATACTCGACAAGTGGATGTGCACAACCATGTCTTATGATGACACGAGGTTGTGTGTTATTAGACATCTTGTATGATAGTGGCAAAACACCCTTCCAACGTTGGGTTCGCCTCACCCTAGTTGATTCACCAAATATAACTACTAAATGATGACCACCGTTCTATTCTCCTGTTACCCCCGCTCGACCCAGCTACACTCTTATTACCTGAAAGGAATTGTGAAGCAAAAGGGTGAGCACAACTAGCTCAGTAAAGAATATCATGACTAAAGATAATTAAATTATCAATAGCCTTCATCAATAATAAATCAGAGATTTAGAACATATGGTAAATGATAAAAATTTCAACCATAGTTGCAGCGGAACGAGCAATCCATTAGAAGAGTCAAATGGACTATAAAGTCTATTATCTTCTCCATGTTAAAAATCCACCAACAATATTTTATCCCTATAACATCACTCAACAGTTCCTTTCCACAATCATATGAATAACTCATAATCATAATTGTGATTCTAAATTTTTCTTCGCACCAGGATGAAGAATATTTTCATCACCTGTCTTTACCTGAAACATCAAAGATCATGGTTATACCAAATCACAGTTCCTGTTCATAATCATGCTAATAAATCCATCTTCGCACTACGGCCAAAGATATTCAATAACAGTTCATCTTTGCACTACAGGCCAAAGATATTCATCAACAGGCTATCTTTGAACTACAGGCCAAAGATATTCAACAACAGTTCATCTTTGCACTACGGGCCAAAGATATTCATCAACAATTCATATTTGCACTACAGGCCAAATATATTCATATCTCAAAGAAATATATAATCATTTCAGAATTTATATAAATAATAATTATAACCATGTTGATCAATTCACCTTTGTACTTAAGCTTAAGATATTCAATTATAAATTCAATGGTCATGATCATACCAGTCACAATTCAACTTTGCACTACAGGCCAAAGAGAACCCTAGTCATGATCATACCAATAATCTACCCATCTTTACACTCCAGTGAAAGAGAATTTCAACATCAGGGTTATAAAAATGTTATATATGATGATAAAAATAATATGATCAACATATAGTTTTAATCTCAAGAGTAATATTCGTAACTCATGAATAGTAAATCGTGAATAGTAACTCATGAATAGTAACCCCGACACAAAAGATAGAAATTCCACAATAAAATTTATACCAATATTTTGGTATAATGATATTGAAAGAATAACATTACTTAAATTTATAAACAATTTATTTTAATTGTTTACACTTTACTAATTAATGCATTTAATCATCATAAAATGCCAACTCTTATAATTTCATCATCAATAACCAAAACCCTCATCAAAAATCTGCATATACCTCATATAGGATTCTCAAGCCATAAAATCCTATTTTTTAATTTTCTTTCTTCACAAAACATATTTAATTCATTTACTCATAACTAGACCATTTTCATAAAAAATACCAAATCAGTTCCAAAAATATTTCTTTTCTAGAATTTAGCATAATATAGTCCCATAGTGAACATATATTTTTCTCAGAATTTTTAAAAGTCATTTACTATTTTTCATATGGCCAAAATAGCTGAATATTTAGACATTTATCAAAAATTGTACTTTTATCTAAAAATTCTGAAATTTACAGAGTATACTCCTATCATATACATGTACTCCCAATAAAAATTTCATCAATTTTGGAGTTAACCACAAGGAATTATAAGCGGTTACTTTTAAAATAGTCTTTTCTCATAAAATTCATAAATCTCAATCTATACATCCAAAAATCACCATTTTTGGACACAATCAAGAAAACTCATCAAAATATCATTTCAAATTTTTCCAAAATTTTTGAACGTCAGAAAAATTACGAAACTAAAAAACATAACAACCCTTAAAATTCCTTACTATCCCTTACAATCCCTTACCTCAAAAGAGCAGTACTTCTGACTGGATATCGGATATGATACTGAAGGAAACTTGCACTGATGAATAGCAACTCACCAAGTATCTAAAAACTCACAAAATATGCTTCATAATATAGAGAGAGAAAGAGAGAAAGCTTATGTTTCTGGTGTGATTTTCAATTCTAACTTAGCCCTCTATTTATAGAAAAATTTTAGTAGGCTTGACCTGCAACCTGATGGCTTTACCTGCTACTATTCCCACCAACCACATTTGAAATAAAATTCAGCACATTTCTTCACCAACCATAAGTGGAGCCCACCAATTCTACAATTTTCCACCAAAATGATTAACTCCGAAAATTCAACAATTTCTGAACCAGTCATCTCGTAAAATTTATAATAAATCATACGTTTATCTTTAACGGCTCAAAATTTGTGGACATATACTCAACTTATATATGTATAACATATCCAAAAATTATCACGATCCAACGGTCGGATTAAAAATTATAACCCCCGCAAGATATCTCAAAAATCCTGATTTTTAATACCTCCATTCCGACAAAAATACGGATAAAAATCTCAACATTAACTCCTTCATTTTTAACCACAAAATATATCCCTCATTTATATCCACATAAAATAAATATTTTCTTATCATATGAATCAATAATTAATTATTCACAAATAATATTACAGAATCACATTTATGACAACCAGGCCGTTCCCAGGAAAGAGGGGGCTTTCCAATAAGAATTTTTCCTTACTGGCGCGCAATTAGGTGACCAAACCTCTCCTTAGACAGAACTTTCTAGACATTGCCAATAATGTTATCTAATAATATTATTCAAATAATATGAATTATTGATCTGATAATGGGAAATACTGTGTAGTGATAATTATTGAACAACAATAATATAAAATTTCAACGTAGCAATTATTGAATCAATAAAATAAAATATTGAACAGTAATTATTGTAACAATTATTGAGTAGTGCCTTCTTACGTAAGAATCAATAATTTTAAAAATACTGTGCAATACCGTGTGCTACTGTGCAATAACGCATATATTCTTGTATTTTAACCACCGGGCATTCCAACAGTGTTAACGGTAACAACTATGTCGTTAATTATAACACTCAATTTTTGTCGTTATCTTTATCCGACAGTTATTCGTTATGGGGCCCACATATGGCTGCGCCGTCGTACGAATATTCCCCGACAGAAAGAATATTCCACGACCAAACGAATATTCCCCGACAACAATGATTATTTTATAGCCACTTGCTTATTTTTAAAAATTTTCACATTTCACCCATAACTTTAAACTTTTATCAATTTAACCATTTACTGAATAGTAATTTTAAGAAAAATTGAATACTTTTATTTCATAAAATTCGGGGTCTTACATGCATGGTGAATGATCCTTCGTATTCATTCTTTATTAAATTATGGAAATGATCTGTCTACGTGGATTACCGCATGGCGGATGAAAATCTATTTGCAGTTTCGTATATTCTATTATACTCATATGAGATATCATTTCTTTTGTACTCGTCATGAAATATCATTTTATTTGGTATTTTATTTACGAGTTACTATTCACGGGTTACTATTCACCCGGTTACTATTCACTCTAGTATTATTCACTCGGGTATTCGGGATACTTTTCGTGTCAGAGTACTATTCACGAGTTACTATTCACGGATTAGTATTCACCCAAATAATATTCACTCGGGTATTTGGGATACTTTTCATGTCGGAGTACTATTCACGAGATATTATTCCCGAAATACTATTCACGGGGTACTATTTACCTAAAAAATATATTTCTTTTCTGTCTAAATTATTTTTGGTACATAAATATTATTCTTGAATTTTACTCTACAAAGCAGTATCATGTTGACAATTTGGATATTATTGATTTCTAGATAAATTAAATTATAAATCTTTAAAATTTATCCTTGAACTTGTTTTATTGAATTATTATGTCATTGTCATCATCCTTATGCTTATATTGTGATGAAAGTCATCTTTGGCTTACGTGCAGAGATGAATTTGGTATGATTATGACCAGGGATTATTCGGTATAATCATGACCGTAATGTAACGAATGATGTGGTAAAAGTTCTCATTGACCTGTAGTTCATTGATGGACAGTTGTTGGTATGATTATGACCAGGGATTTTTTGGTATAATCATGACCATTGATGATTACATGAATATCCTTGGTTGTGGTGCATGGATAATTCGATTTTATTTATTAAGCTGAGTCTCAGCGATAAAGTTGATGAAAAACTTTTTAAATCATAGAAGATAGTAGATTTTATGTTCTACTTGACTCTTCTAATGGATTGCTTATTCCGCTGCAGTTGTTGATCTAAAACTTGTTGTCTATTGTATTCTATCAGTTGTTATACTGTTGAAAGCTAAGGAAAATTTATTCTGTATTATCTTAGTCATAATATTTTTTACTGGGCTAGTTGAGCTCACCATTTCTTTCATTGTTCTCCTTAGGAAATGAAAATATAGGTGGGACGAGTCGGGGAATGGAGTGATGGTCCAGGATAAATGGCTTTAGTAGTCCTCACTATTCTACGGAATAATGTGATAATAATTGTAATGAGGACACCATTAAGTGTGTATATTGTCTAGATGACAATATTCTTGTTTAAACTCTCAGCTATGTTTTGTCGTATATTACTTGACAGTTGTATAATTAAGTTTGTATTTGAATTTATGTAACATGTATCTGGCGAATCAAGATGGGTGATGTATACCCAAGCGTCACATGGGTAGTGTTGGGAACTATTAATTCTTTATGTAATGTGATCATAATAGGAGTGTGGGATGGTTTTTAGTTTATTTTGTGGGAGTCTTTGGCCATTGAGTTGTTGATATTGCAAAGGATTTAGATTTCTACTTTATTTCTTATGGGGGGGAGAGTTAGAGTTGGATTAGGATTGATGTATGGAGCTGAATTGAGACTACTTTTATGCTAAGCGTGGAATAATGGAGAGGAGAATCTGGACACACTTGTAGAACGAAATTGAAGAGCAAGAGCTTGGAGGAACAACAAAGAAGAGTAATTTCACGGAGATTTCAGATTTGAAGGGCGAAAAGGGTGGTGCATTACTATTGTGGCAACCCGATAATTTAGATAATTATTAAAATTCTAAAATGATGGATTAAAGGTTATAAGAGGAACCTAGACAGAAAATAAGTGTATGGATTTGACGTTTCTGTGAAGGAATTTTAAGGATTTCAAAATTTTTGGAGAAGAACTTGAATGATTTGATAGACTATAAGTGATAGTCTGATAATGAGGTATATGTTAGTGTATAAGTTCCTAAGAATATGTGTATGTGGTGAATATATTAATATATTTAATTTTGTTAAATAAATTGTGAAGACAATTTATAGAAAGTAAAGAAAATAATTGGATATATGGTATTATATTATATGGATAATGGTATAATTTTAAATATTATACCAAATGATGTAAAGTAAAAATGTGATATGAGATCCAATATGCAAATATGTAAATTGGTATCAAAGCAGTTAGTAAATTAAATTCATATTTGAATAAATGATTGAATATATTAAATTATATATTTAATATATAAATAAATTATTTGAAAATAATTTATGGAGAGGAGGAGGAAATTAAATTTAATTATACAATATAAATTGTATAACTTAAATAACTTATTCAAATTAAGTATGAGAATTAAATGACCTAAAGGGTTATTTTTATTTAGTGGTTCTAGTATTTAAATATATACAAGTGACCTAATCTAAGAGAATTGTGGAGCATGTCACAATTTATTTAATGATTATGTGAGTAAGTGAATATGAATATTATGTGATGGTTTATATTTATTTATTATATAAACAAATAAAAGAAACTAGTGTGATCCTAATTATATAGTATGAATAAAGAATTGAATAACTTAAGGGTTATGGGATGAGAGAATTATGGTATTTAAAATATACACTAATTCTAAGAGGTTTATTTTATATATCCTCCGTTAATTAATTTTATAACCTAATTATAGCAAGTCTAATTGAGTTAGAAAATTAAGGACATGTAAGTAAGGAATTAAATTATAATTGAGGAATGGGAATATTAAAAATATTGGACCTAATATAAATTTCATGGCCCAAGAAATTTATGTAGAAGCCCAAAAGAAATTAATTTAGAAGCCCAAAAGAATTAAAAGAATAGGAGCCCAAACTTGGAGCCCAATTGAAGAAAGGGCACTTTGGACATTATGTATACTAGTTATTACATGAAAATAAAGCAAGACTTGGAGAAGAAATGGCCACTTGGCCGACTATTGAAAGAAGAAAAGGAGTGGACAATAATTGGCCACAAAGAAAGGTTAGTGGAGGAATAATGTGGGACAACTAATAAAGCATTAACTAAGGAACTAAACCAAAGGTGGGAGAAATGAAGGCCACATGGCCGGATATATGAAGAGAGAAAAGAGACACGCATGTCATCAATTTAAGTACCTCACATGTGGCAAAAGATCTTACACCAATTAAATTAGGTGTCATTTATTTTAAGGAACCACTTTGCCTTATAACCTTCCACATATTTATGTAACGATTAAGTGTGTAAGAGAGAGAGAATGTGGTGGAGGAAAAAGAGGCCATATATGGCTGGATGTTTTTGTGAGAGGAAAAGGAGGATGAGTATAGATATTGGTTATATAACTATATCTAATAACAAGCTATCTTGGTTTCTTTCTCTTTCATTCCCTCCCAATTAGATAACATAAGAACTAAAGAGAGAGAGAGAGGGTGAGAGAAGAGAGGCTTCGGCAGCCATGGAAGGAAGAAGAGAGAAGAGGGGAGAGAAGGTTCATCCATGGAAGAATAAGGAAGGGTAACCACAAATTAAAGGTATAAACCCTTTTGTTTATGTAATTTTTGATTATTGTAAATCAAACCTTGAATCTATGTTTCTAAACTCAAAAACCATGAATATACTTGTTATTGAGTGTTTCATGTTTAGATATACCCATATTGGGTGTTGTTTTAGTTGAAAATCAAAAATAAAGAAAAGTGATTTTTCTAGTTTATAAGCCCTAAAATTTCTATGTACTTTGGATTTCCACTGTTTTTTATCTGCACCTTATTTTTTTGATCCGTCAAAGAGAGGTGCTAGATATGTAAGTTATTTACTAAACCGATGTGGTAGTACTCAAAAATGTTGAGTATACAGTCCGTAGTGACTGATTTAGCAAAAATAGATTTGGTGTATTTTAAGGAAAAATTGACTATTTTTGGACAGTCAAGAGTAGGGACAGTTTAGTCATTTTTCAAACATTTAAAAATTCTGAAAAATTTTAGAAAGATAATATGACAAGTTTTCTAACATCTCCAAGTGGAATCACTGAAAAAGGAGTTGTAGATTTCCGTATGGAATATTTTTAACAAAGTAGGAAAAGTGAAAAATTGACAAAAGTAAACTGCCAAGGATTTTGCAAGGGCTGTTTCGGTAACTTAAATTGTGAAATAAATTCCGGCCTTTTGAGACATGAAAATATATGGTATTAAGTACCTCCTGTCCAAAAATGAGCTCATTCCGACTTAAAATGACCAAGTTATGACCATTTCAATTTTTGTGATTTTTTGACGAAAATCGTTATAACCGAAGTTCTATAACTCCGATGGCCACGAAATTTACACTGAAGCGTCACGTTAACACGTATAAGATTGTGTCAAGAGATGGGAATTTCTGGAGTTGAGCATGATGGGGCTAATTTCTTAAGGAATTGACTAAAAATAATTTTTGAAAAATACCAAAGCAAGTTGGAAAATTATGGAAAAATACTTTTTGTGTATGAAATATATGTATATATGTTTGGACAAATGATAGAAAAATAATAAGTTGTTTTAGTATTTTCGTGAAAAGGATATGGAATCCAGCTTGCTAGATTAAAAAATTTATGAATCCAGCTTGTTGGATTGAAAAGAAGCTTATTGAAATTGAAAAATTTAGAATCTAGCTTGCTGGATTGATGGATTGGTGAATCCAGGCTTGCTGGATTGCAATCTAGTTATTAGATTTGGAATCCAGTTAGCTGGATTGCAGTTTGGGTTGTTGGATTTAGAATCCAAGTGGCTGGATTAGTATTTAACTTATTAGATGCTAAAGAATAACTTATGAAATGAAAAAAAAAAAAGCGAGTGTTAAATCATAATGTATATGATATAGTGATTCAAGAATTATCAAAGGACAATAATAATACTGATGTGTTAATATGTTATCTAATATTTGATTAAGTGTTAGATAATTGATTGATAAAATAATTGTATTATGATACAAAGTAATTGCTTAGCGGTAATCAGCGAATCAGGCAAGTTTCCTTAACTCAAACTTGAGTTGTATGTTCAAAGCATGTTAGTGAATAATTATTGTTGATTATTCACGTCTATACTGATTATTTATTCGCATTTAGTGCATGTTGCATATGTTCATCAGGTATGAAAGGCTGATCACTTTCATTACCATAAGATTCAGTTAAATTGTTTATGGTCATTGTTGACTTCAAACATCATTGATTCAGTCATGCAATTATTGAAACTTAATTCATGTTATTTCACAATTATTATATTGTTGAAAACTTGAAAGCTTATTCATTCTTTTCAATCATGATATATCCTCAAATAACTTTAAACTTGCTGGGCAAATTTGATGCTCACCCTTGCTATATCATGATAAAAATTTTCAGATTAAGATGCAAACTCGAGTAAAGACAGAAGCAAAGACAAAGTGCAAGATTAAATTATGATGCAGTTAAATATATTAAATTTTCTAACGAAAATAGTATTGTAAACCTTTAATATATTAAAGGTATGTAATAATTTAAGGTTGTAGACCTTGGGGTTTATGTTGTAAAAGTTTAATGTATAAACAATTTATGTTTATATCTTTCGCAATAGTTATAGAAATGATGTATCAGAACTGAGGTAAAAAGTACCCAGATTTGGGGATGTTACAGTTGGTATCAAAGCCGTAGGTTATAAACCTTAGGTAGGTGTACCTTAGGATATAACCACGGAGATGATGATAAGGAATAAACTCAGATCGAGTTTAATTGATAAGAGATGAATTTAGAAAATTCATCATTAAAGTAAAGAGAAAGATAATTGAGATTCAAAGAAGAATTTTGAAGAGATATAAGGATAAGAATCCAGAGTTACCTGACTCCAGTAATAAAGATGAAAAGTGAAAATAAATAGACTATGTCTATAAGATGAAAAATATAAATAAAATCATAATATAATATGATTAAAGAGAAGAATAAGAAGATCGTAAAATAAAACGATCATAAGTAGAAGGAGATATGATTACGAAATAAGATCACGACGTGATCAGATTAAATTGTTGAATAACATATGATATGTTAAGTGATTGGTATGATATAGCTTGATGCTATAAAGTGAAGGTACTATGAAATGGTACAATGTAAACTCAGAAAAGAGTGGTAAATGTTAAGATGCGAATTAAAGAAAATTCGTATTAAGAAAAGAGAAAGTAAGAATGATGAGGAATTTCAATTGAGGACTCATGTCAGTACCTGAGTTGTATGATTCCTTGTATGGGCGGAGAATTTGTACTTGGTTTTAGAATCACTTAGCTTCCTGGTCGATATAGTGGTTAGGTTGACTGATTCTTTTTATGAATAAAGATTTAATTTTCTCGAAATAATTTTTTTAATATTATGGTGTTGATTTGATGTAATGTAATAGTTGTGAGTAATATTTATAAATTTTGCAAAGTAAGCAAGTGGTTATATAATAATCGATTGGTCGGAGAATATTCTTTTTGTCGGAAAATATCCGTACAACGGTACAATCATTGGTGGACCCCGTAACGGAATTATTGTCGAATTGAGAAAACGACAAAAATACTTTATGAAAATAACGGCGGAAGTTTTACCGTTAACTGTTGAAACACCCGGTGTTAAAAGTACAGTAATACGCGTAGTTACACAGTAGCACACGGTATTGATTATTGATGCTTATGTGATAAGTCACTCAGTTTTATTTTATTGATATTATTAATGTAATAAAATAGAAAAGCTTTTTATATAAAACAAAATACTTTTATAAAGTTATTCGTTTTATTAGGCTAATAGTAAAATTTTTTTATATAAAACAGAATACTTTTATAAAGTTATCTTTTTTATTAGACAATAATTAGAATATATTATATTTTATTATGCATAGTATTTACATAGTGCCTTCATAGTGTTTGCATAGTGACTGCATAGTGTTTGCATAATAAAATCTTTTATAAAGTTATTCGTTTTATTAGATTATAAATAGAATATATTATATTTTATTTAAAAGATTTTTCTTTAAATATGGACCGTCAAATTAAAATAAATCAATCTGGACGGTTCATGAGTTAGTTACTATGTAGTCTATTTTTCTATAAATAGAAGTTTATTCCTTCATTATTTCTTACGAATTCACTAAAACTCTAGAGAGAGAAATTATAAAGAAACTATAGAAAAGTATTCTGCTACTTCCCTACTCTTATATTCAGTTTCTTTTACGGTAAGGGGTATTATTTCTTTTGTATTCATGAAGAGAACTTCTGTTATTCTATTTTTTATTATTCTGCTGGAATAACCAGTATACGCGGACTACCCTATACTTGGTGACATTCTTCTATTATTCTGTCTTTATTATTATTCTGTTGGAATATCATGTATGTGCGTTTTACATCGAACCTGGTTCCGTCTTTATTATTATTCTAATAAAATATCCTGTCTATGCGTTTTACGTCGGACCTGGTTCCATCTGTATTATTCTGTTGGAACATCCTGTCGGTGCGAATTTCGTCTGACCTGGTTCCGTTACTTATTATTCTGTTGGAATAACCTGTCTATGCGAAGTACTGCATGCATGGTGATTTCTTTTGTTATTCCATTCGTTATTATACTCAGTTGGTTAAAATTTTAACTTCTATACTCCATGAAATTAGTGGAATATCCTTGATATTTACGCTTCATCTAGTATCTTTTCATAGAAATATTCTTCTGAGCATTCTTGAATTTTACTCTACAAAGCAGTATCATGTTGACAATGTGGACGTTATTAGTTCCTGGATAAATTAATTCTTGAACTTGTTTTATTGAATTCTTATATCATTGTCATCATCCTCATTCTTATATTATGTTGAAAGTCATCTGTGGCCTGTAGTGCATAGATGGACTTGGTATGATTATGATCAGGGATTATTCGGTATAATCATAACTGCAATGTTACAAATGATGTGGAAAAAGTCCTCATTGGCCCGTAGTGCATTGATGGACAGTTTTTGGTATGATTATGGCTATGGATTCTCTTTGGCCGTAGTGCAAAGATGAATTATTTTATGACATGATCAGGACCGTTGATGAAAACATGATTATCTTTAGCCGTAGTGCATGGATAATTCGTGGTCGTGATACTAAAGAATATCCATGGCCGTAGTGCAAGAGTGATTCGATGATGTGGATTATTTATTAAACTGAGTCTCAGCGATAAAAGTCATGAAAAACCTTTTAAATCATAGAAGATAGTAGCTAGATTTTATTCCCTATTTGACTCTTCTAATGGATTTCTTGTTCCACTGCAGTTAAACTTGATGGTTATTATATTTTATCAGTTTAAGACTGTTGAAGGCTAACGATAAATTATTCTGTATTATCTTAGTCATAATATTTCTTACTGGGCTAGTTTAGCTCACCCTTTCTTTCACTGTTCTCTTCAGGAAATGAGAACGTAGTTGGGATTAGTCGGGAAACATAGTGATGGTCCTAGATGGTGCATTAGTAGTCCTCACTATTCTGTGAAACAGTGTGATAATAATTGTAATGAGGACTCCTTTTGAGTTTGTATACTCTCTAGTAGACAATATTTGTATTCAAACTCACAGTTTATGTTTTGTCGTATTGTACATGATATTTGTATTATTAAGTTGTATTTGAATTTTGTACCATATATCTGGCGATTCAAGATGGGTGATGTATAACTAATTTTGGGGGCGTCACAGTTGGTATCAAAGCTTAGGGATATGATCCCTGGCTAGGATGTGAGAATAGAACTAGGAGGGGAGAGACGGGGAATTCCTTCGCTAGTATGACCTACCTAAGTTTATTTGGTATTTAATTGATCGGTCAGAATATAGGGATAATATGTTACATGTTAATTAACCTTTGTTTTGTGGCAGTATCTGAAAATGACATCCGAGAATGTTGAGAATAGCAATGGAGCACAGGAGACCGTTAATTCTCTACAGACCAATAATCAGGACAATGTGCAACAGGATGGCGATAATCCTCCTGTAAACAACAACACTGATCAATTGACGAATGACGGTACGTTTAGGAGCTTTTTAGAATTGATGCAACATTAGGCAAAGGAGGCTCCTGTTCATAATGCAGGAGGAAACAATGGCAACCCACGGTTGGTCACCGCTAAGCAATTCAAGGAGCTGGGACCACCGGAGTTTTTAGGAAAGCCAGAACCACTTAATGCGGAGACGTGGTTAAAGCAGATCACCAAGATATTTGATGTCTTGGGATGCTCCGATGAGCAAAAGGTTCCCTTTGCCACCTTTATATTGCGTGAAGAGGCAGATCACTGGTGGAAATCTATAAAACGTACCCAGCCTGACGCACTCAAGATGTCTTGGGAGAAGTTCCAAGAGCTGTTCAACGACAAGTACTTTCCCGAAAGTATTCGTCACATGAAGGAGGTGGAATTTATCAGGTTGGAGCAAAACAGCATGACCGTGTCGCAGTACGAAGCCAAGTTTGCCGAGTTGTCCCGATTTACGTCCCACTTGGTTGATAATGAAGAGAGAATGACGCGGATGTTTTAAGAGATTTGAAGTCGAAGATACGTCAATATCTTATTTCTCATAAACTGTGTTTGTATTCAGATGTTATAAATAGGGCTCAGTTAGTGGAGCGCGATAATGAGTCAAAGCAACCAAAAGAGAGAAGCCAAAAAAATGATAATACCGGTGATAATAGTCATCAAAGCGGTGACAATAAGCATGGAGAGAATCAACATGCCAGAAATGGTAACCACTTTGGTGGTAATCATGGTCAAAATAATAAGAATGGACATTTCAAGAAGAGGAGATTCAACAATGATAGAAAAACGTCAGCACCAGCACCCGTTGTTAAGGAAGGAGAACAACCACCTATCATATGCTTCAAATTCGGAGGGGAGGGACACATCAGTCCAAATTGCGCGATGCCGTCCAAAGCATGCTATAATTGTGGAAGAGAAGGTCACTTAGCCCGATTTTGTTGTTCACCGAAGACAAGTTCAGCTAGGATGGAGGCACCAAATGATGTCCCAGACAAGCCAAAGTCAGTAGTTTAAGAGAGAGCATTTTTTTTTCGTGATGAGAAACCTGAATAAAATTATCATGGGTATGTTAGTCATAAACTCTTGCGAAGTCTATACCGTGTTAGATACCGGTTCTACTCACTCTTTTATTGCACCTAGTTGTGTTCAATGTTTGAAGTTAACTCCAGAGAAGTTAGACTTTGATATATTTGTTTAAACTCAGTTGGGAGAAACCTTCGTTACCTCCACTAGTTATAAATCTTGTTCAAATCAACACTTTCACGTTACCTGTCAATCTTATCTCTTTGAAAATACTTGCTTTTGATGTGATTTTTGGAATTAATTGATTAACTACTCATCATGCTTTTCGTAAAGTTATTAGCTTTCATACTCCTAACCAACCTGTTATGCGAATTCAAAGTAACCAAACCACTAAAGTCAATCATTGTCATATCAAGCCATAAATAAAGAGCCCCGATCCTTTCGTAGTTGACTTTCTTGTGTGGAATGCACCGAAGCCAGACTTTCTGTAGGCAACGTCGTGAATGACGATGACAAGTTAATAGGTATCAATGTGACGTGTTATCTAAGTCTTGGATGAGAGTCACAGTTTTGAATGGTATTTCTATTGTTAATAAATTTTCTGACGTATTCTTGAAGACTTCTTAACCTACCCCTAGAGCGTGAAATCGAATTTTGTATTGACCCCAGTACAAAATCCATTTCTAAAAACCCTTAAACATTTATTCAACTAAAGCGAACGTAACATGCGCCAAAGACGTTGGCTCGAGCTGTTAAAGATTGTGATCGTACCATACCATCGTGGAAAAGCGAACGTGGTAGCTGACGCATTGAGTAGAAGATCGTATGCGGTTACAAGTGTGAATATATGAACCCACGTGAAGATAATGAATATACGATTAGAATCGACTTTAATCGATAAAGTTAAAGCCGCTCAAGCTATATACTCAGAGCTGATGAATGTGAAGAAGAAGGTTCAAGATGGCGTTATTCTAGAAGCAAGAATCGACGAAGAGAGGAAATCTCAACCCTCGATTTAATTGACCCATTTTAAATCCTCGATCAAGTAGGAACTGTGGCTTATATACTCGTTTTACCGCCAAGTATGTCGCGTGTTCATAACATTTTTAACGTATCGATGTTACGTAAATATGTGGACGACCCGAACCACACTATTAATTTAGAACCGGACGAGATAGCAGAAGATTTAACGTATGAGGAGATACGTGTTAACATCTTGGAAAAGAAGGATCATACTCGACGCTCAAAGGTTATACATCAAGAGTTAGAATTTGAAGTGAAGTCAAGGTATCCTCACATGTTCGACATACCAGATACGTACATAAATTTTGAGGGCGAAATTTCATAAGGAATGGAGATTGTGAGACCCCAGATTTTATGAATAAAGATTTAATTTTCTCGAAATAATTTTTTTAATATTATGGTGTTGATTTGATGTAATGTTATAGTTGTGGGTAATATTTATAAATTTTACAAAGTAAAAAAGTGGTTATATAATATTCGATTGGTCGGGGAATATTCTTTTTGTCGGAGAATATCCGTACGGCGGTACAATCATTGGTGGACCCCGCAACGAAATTATTGTCAGATTGAGAAAACGACAAAAATACTTTATGAAAATAACGGCGGAAGTTTTACCGTTAACTATTGAAACACCCGATGTTAAAAGTACAGTAATACGCGTAGTTGCACAGTAGCACACGGTATTGATTATTGATGTTTATGTGATAAGTCACTCAGTTTTGTTTTATTGGTATTATTAATGTAATAAAACAGAAAAGCTTTTTATATAAAACAAAATACTTTTATAAAGTTATTCGTTTTATTAGGCTAATAGTAAAATCTTTTTATATAAATCAGAATACTTTTATAAAGTTATCTGTTTTATTAGACAATAATTAGAATATATTATATTTTATTATGCATAGTATTCGCATAGTGCCTGCATAGTATTTGTATAGTGCCTGCATAGTGTTTGCATAGTAAAATCCTTTATAAAGTTATTCATTTTATTAGATTATAAATAGAATATATTATATTTTATTTAAAATATTTTGCTTTAAATATGGACCGTCAGATTAAAGTAAATCAATTTGGACCGTTCATGAGTTAGTTACTATGCAATCCATTTTTTTATAAGTAGAAGCTCATTCCTTCATTATTTCTTACGAATTCACTAAAACTCTAGAGAGAGAAATTATAAAGAAACAATAGAAAAGTATTCTGCTACTTCCCTACTCTTATATTCAGTTTTTTTTACGGTAAGGGGTATTATTTCTTTTGTATTCATAAAGAGAACTTCTGTTATTCTATTTTTTATTATTCTGCTGGAATACCAGTATACACGGGCTACGTTATACTTGGTGACATTCTTCTTTTATTCTGTCTTTATTATTATTCTGTTGGAATATCATGTCTGTGCGTTTTACGCCAGACCTGGTTCCATCTGTATTATTCTGTTGGAACATCATGTCGGTGCGAATTTCACCTGACCTGGTTCCGTTACTTATTATTCTGTTGGAATAACCTGTCTATGCGAAGTACCGCATGCATGGTGATTTATTTTTTTTATTCCATTCGTTATTATACTCAGTTAGTTAAAGTTTTGACTTCTATACTCCATGAAATTAGTGGAATATCATTGCTATTTGCACTTCATCCAGTATCTTTTCATGGAAATATTCTTCTGAGCATTCTTGAATTTTACTCTGCAAAGCAGTATCATGTTGACAATGTGGACGTTATTAGTTCCTGGATAAATTAATTCTTGAACTTGTTTTATTGAATTCTTATATCATTATCATCATCCTCATGCTTATATTATGTGGAAAGTCATCTGTGGCCTGTAGTGCATAGATAGACTTGGTATGATTATGACCAGGAATTATTCGGTATAATCATAACCGTAATGTTACAAATGATGTGAAAAAAGTCCTTATTGACCCGTAGTGCATTAATGGACAGTTTTTGGTATGATTATGGCTATGGATTCTCTTTGGTCGTTGTGCAAAGATGAATTGTTTTATGGCATGATCAGGACCGTTGATGAAAATATGATTATCTTTAGCCGTAGTGCATGGATAATTCGTGGTCGTGATGCTAAAGGATATCCTTGGTCGTAGTGTAGGGGTGACTCGATTATGTGGATTACTTATTAAGCTGAGTCCCAGCGATAAAAGTCATGAAAAACCTTTTAAATCATAGAAGATAGTAGCTATATTTTATTCTCTATTTGACTCTTCTAATGGATTGCTTGTTTCGCTGCAGTTAAACTTGATAGTTATTATATTTTATCAGTTTAACACTGTTGAAGGCTAACGATAAATTATTCTGTATTATCTTAGTCATAATATTTCTTACTGGGCTAGTTGAGCTCACCCTTTCTTTCACTGTTCTCTTCAGAAAATGGGAACGTAGCTGGGATTAGTCGGGGAACAGAGTGATGGTCCTAGATGGTGCATTAGTAGTCCTCACTATTCTGTGAAATAGTGTGATAATAATTGTAATGAGGACTCCTTTTGAGTTTGTATACTCTCTAGTAGACAATATTTGTATTCAAACTCACAGTTTATATTTTGTCGTATTGTACACGACAGTTGTATTATTAAGTTGTATTTAAATTCTGTACCATGTATCTGGCGACTCAAGATGGGTGATGTATACCTGATTTTGGGGGCGTCACAAGGGAATTGTCCGCTTAGCTTCCTATATTGATTAGTGGCCGAGTTTGGTTTGACAACCACTTAGTTTCTTACATTGATAATCATTGGAACCTGATGTGGCGCTATTTTCTGTATACATGTTGATAAGGTGATTCTTTTCTCATGTGTATAACGAATAGGTAGCGAATATAATGATTAGTTGCGAGTTCTTAAAACTCATACTTATGGTAAGTTCATGACTCATAATCATATGGTATGTTTTGAACCCCTCAGCGAAAGGACGCCTAAGGTCTGTCTAGGATAAGTTCTTAAACCCATATGATTGTGGAAAGTTCCTGAACTCATAATGTGTGGTAAGTTTGATGAACTGGGTATAGGAAGGTTGTGAATGGAGAATTGAAGATGATAGAAATAGATATATTTATTAAGAAATGGATCAATAGAGAAAGTGAAGTTGATGTTGGAAGCATAGGTATTCCAAATCTTCCAACATAGGTATTCCAAATCTTCTAGCTGTGCTAGATTTCAAATCTTTGACATCAAGCTAAATTCGCACTGATGTGCCTTTCGAACTAAAATGAATTTTTGTTATCAGCAACACATGGTGACAAGTGTGCATTTGTGAACTTCGGGACACTGACACATCGTTACCGGTTGCAGCATGATAGCATAAAAAATGATTTTTGATGATTTTGAGTTGTTTAAAGAAGAGTCTATGCTAATTTGTTTCGGCTAGACAAAAATGATTTGAGATGTCAAATTGTATTTTTTATATCATTAATGTATCATGGAACCTGATGCAGAATGATAAAAATGATGGAGTTATCAATGCAGAATTACTTAGTGTCGGATATGATCTAAAGATCGTCAGCCCACTATAATATGATGTAGTATGACAAAGTCACAAAATGACGGAATCCTCAAACGGACTGTAAATACAGTGCGGTATCATGACGTCATAAAATGATTTTAAAGAATTTTAAAGGTAAATTATTGCCAACTGAATTTGGCCAGAAATATTTCGATTGAAATTCGAATTATTGGTATGCATCTAAGCTATTTGATTCAACTAGACAAATGTTATGAAATTCAAAGTATTCTTTGAAAGCTTATGCCGAACCAAATTATTTTGGTGCGGAATCTTATGATAAGTCTGAGGTGAACAACCCTGAAAATGGGGATATACTAATTGGATAAAATACTCCAATCTAAGAAAGCATATAATCGTTCTGATTACTAAAGTACAACAGACTGATTCTCTAAAGTACCCGCATCAGTAGTTTACCTTCTTTGTGATTGTAAACAAACCAAATATAAAATATTTCAGAGGTAGAGTACATTTCTTTCTTAATTGAAAGAGGTAGTAGGTAGAAATACCCTAAACCTCAAAGTTCGTGGTTTTATGATCCCTCAGACAGATATGAAAAATTTTAAACTCTTTAGAGTAATGTTGTGGTAGTATCTGATGATGGATATGAAATAGTGTGAACTCATTAAGTACGGGTAGAATCTGAGATGATTGAATAAAGGTTATCATGACAACCAAGTTTTGGTGAATGTTTAGAAAATGTAAACTCCTAGTGAGTTGTTATGGTGAAATGTGATAATAGATGAGAAATCCTCAAAGGAGGAAATTGTAAAGGTTAAGTTAAAAAAAACCTAGTTTTGATCAAGAGAATAAGCAGAGATTAGTATGCTTTAATTTCGGGGACGAAATTCTTAGAAGAAGGGGTGAATGTGACAACCCGAGAATTTAGATAATTATTAAAATCCTAAAATGATGGATTAAAGGTTATAAGAGGAACCTAGACAGAAAATAAGTGTATGGATTTGACGTTTCTGTGAAGGAATTTTAAGGATTTCAAATTTTTTGGAGAAGAACTTGAATGATTTGATAGACTATAAATGATAGTCTGATAATGAGATATATGTTAGTGTATAAGTTCCTAAGAATATGTGTACGTGGTGAATATATTAATATATTTACTTTAGTTAAATAAATTGTGAAGACAATTCACAGAAAGTAAAGAAAATAATTGGATATATGGTATTATATTATATGGATAATGTTATAATATTTAATATTATACCAAATGATGTAAAGTAAAAATATGAGATGAGATCCAATATGCAAATATGTAGATTGGTATCAAAGCAGTTAGTAAATTAAATTCATATTTGAATAAATGATTGAATATATTAAATTATATATTTAATATATAAATAAATTATTTAAAAATAATTTATGGAGAGGAGGAGGAAATTAAATTTAATTATACAATATAAATTGTATAACTTAAATAACTTATTTAAATTAAGTATGAAAATTAAATGACCTAAATGGTTATTTTTTTTTAGTGGTTCTAGTATTTAAATATATACTAGTGACCTAATCTAAGAGAAATGTGGAGAATGTCACAATTTATTTAATGATTATGTGAGTAAGTGAATATGAATATTATGTGATGGTTTATATTTATTTATTATATAAACAAATAAAAGAAACTAGTGTAATCCTAATTATATATTTGGAATAAAGAATTGAATAACTTAAGGGTTATGGGATGAGAGAATTATGGTATTTAAAATATACACTAATTCTAAGAGATTTATTTTATATATCTCCGTTAATTAATTTTATAACCTAATTATAGCAAGTCTAATTGGGTTAGAAAATTAAGGGCATGTAAGTAAGGAATTAAATTATAATTGAGGAATGGGAATATTAAAAGTATAGGACCTAATATATTTTTCATGGCCCAAGAAATTTATGTAGAAGCCCAAAAGAAATTAATTTAGAAGCCCAAAAGAATTAAAAGAATAGGAGCCCAAACTTGGAGCCCAATTGAAGAAAGGGCACTTTGGACATTATGTATACTAGTTATTACATGAAAATAAAGCAAGACTTGGAGAAGAAATAGCCACTTGGCCGGCTATTGAAAGAAGAAAATGAGTGGACAATAATTGGCCACAAAGAAAGGTTAGTGGAGGAATAATGTGGGACAACTAATAAAGCATTAACTAAGGAACTAAACCAAAGGTGGGAGAAATGAAGGCCACATGGCCGGATATATGAAGAGAGAAAAGAGACACGCATGTCATCAATTTAAGTACCTCACATGTGGCAAAAGATCTTACACCAATTAAATTAGGTGTCATTTATTTTAAGGAACCACTTTGCCTTATAACCTTCCACATATTTATGTAATGATTAAGTGTGTAAGAGAGAGAGAATGTGGTGGAGGAAAAAGAGGCCACATATGGCTGGATGTTTTTGTGAGAGGAAAAGGAGGATGAGTATAGATATTGGTTATATAACTATATCTAATAACAAGCTATCTTGGTTTCTTTCTCTTTCATTCCCTCCCAATTAGATAACATAAGAACTAAAGAGAGAGAGAGGGTGAGAGAAGAGAGGCTTCGGCAGCCATGGAAGGAAGAAGAGAGAAGAGGGGAGAGAAGGTTCATCCATGGAAGAATAAGGAAGGGTAACCACAAATTAAAGGTATAAACCCTTTTGTTTATGTAATTTTTGATTATTGTAAATCAAACCTTGAATCTATGTTTCTAAACTCAAAAACCATGAATATACTTGTTATTGAGTGTTTCATATTTAGATATACCCATATTCGGTGTTGTTTTAGTTGAAAATCAAAAATAAAGAAAAGTGATTTTTCTAGTTTATAAGCCCTAAAATTTCTTAGTACTTTGGATTTCCACCGTTTTTGATCTACACCTTATTTTTTTGATCCGTCAAAGAGAGGTGCTAGATATGTAAGTTATTTACTAAACCCAAGTGGTAGCACTCAAAAATGTTGAGCATACAGTCTGTAGTGACTGATTTAGCAAAAATAGTTTTGGTGTATTTTAAGGAAAACTGACTATTTTTGGATAGTCAAGAGTAGGGGCAGTTTAGTTATTTTTTGGACATTTAAAAATTCTGAAAATATTTGGGAAGACAATATGATAAGTTTTCTAATATCTTCAAGTGGAATCACTGAAATAGGAGTTGTAGATTTCCGTATGGAATATTTTTAACAAAGTAGGAAAAGTGAAAAATTGACAAAAGTAAACTACCAAGGATTTTGGAAGGGCTGTTTTGGCAACTTAAATTGTGAAATAAATTCCGGCCTTTTGGGACATGAAAATATATGGTATTAAGTACCTCCTGTCCAAAAATGAGATCATTCCAACTTAAAATGACCAAGTTATGACCATTTTAATTTTTGTGATTTTTCAACGAAAATCGTTATAACCGGAGTTCTATAACTCCGATGGCCACGAAATTTAAATTGGAGCGTCACGTTAACACGTATAAGATTGTGTCAAGAGATGGAAATTTCTGGAGTTGAGCATGATGGGGCTAATTTCTTAAGGAATTGACTAAAAATAATTTTTGAAAAATTCCAAAGCAAGTTGGAAAATTATGGAAAAATACTTTTTGTGTATGAAATATATGTATATATGTTTGGACAAAGGATAGAAAAATAATAAGTTGTTTTAGTATTTTCGTGAAAAAGATATGGAATCCAGCTTGCTGGATTGGAAAATTTTTGAATCCAGCTTGTTGGATTGAAAAGAAGCTTACTGAAATTGAAAGATTTAGAATCCAGCTTGCTGGATTGATGGATTGGTGAATCCAGGCTTGCTGGATTGCAATCTAGTTGTTAGATTTGGAATCCAGTTAGCTGAATTGCAGTTTGGGTTGTTGGATTTAGAATCCAGGTGGCTGGATTAGTATTTAACTTATTAGATGCTAAAGAATAACTTATGAAATGAAAAAAAGCGAGTGTTAAATCATAATGTATATGATATAGTGATTCAAGAATTATCAAAGGACAATAATAATACTGATGTGTTAAGATGTTATCTAATATTTGATTAAGTGTTAGATAATTGATTGATAAAGTAATTGTATTATGATACAAAGTAGAATATGCTGATAAAACATCAATCTTATAATTGATAGGTCTTTCATAAGAGATTACATTTGATTGCTTAGCGGTAATCAGCGAATCGGGCAAGTTTCCTTAACTCAAACTTGAGTTGTATGTTCAAAGCATGTTAGTGAATAATTATTGTTGATTATTCACGTCTATACTGATTATTGATTCGCACTTAGTGCATGTTGCATATGTTCATCGGGTATGAAAGGCTGATCACCTTCATTACCATAAGATTCAGTTAAATTATTTATGGTCATTGTTGACTTCAAACATCATTGATTCAATCATGCAATTATTAAAACTTAATTCATGTTATTTCATAATTATTATATTGTTAAAAACTTGAAAGCTTATTCATTCTTTTCAATCATGATATATCCTCAAATAACTTTAAACTTGCTTGGCAAATTTGATGCTCACTCTTGCTATATCATGATAAAAATTTTCAGATTAAGATGAAAGCTCGAGTAAAGACAGAAGCAAAGACAAAGTGCAAGATTAAATTATGATGCTGTTAAATATTTTAAATTTTCTGACGAAAATAGTATTGTAAACCTTTAAGATATTGAAGGTATGTAATAATTTAAGGTTATAGACCTTGGAGTTTATGTTATGAAAGTTTAATGTATAAACAATTTATGTTTATATCTTCCACAATAGTTATAGAAATGATGTACCATAACTGAGGTAAAAAGTACCCGAATTTGGGGATGTTACAACTATTCTCCTTTAATTTCAATATTCTATAATTGAGATGATGTTTTCTTTTATTTATTCAGTATTTAATTCATTAGTTATGAACTAAATTACTTTTTAGGCTTATGATGGATCCTTAGGTGAAACAATGATTTTGTAGATTTGATTTCCAGTTCAATAAAGTATTTCCAGTTTATCTATGTTAATTTGAGTGTGAATTTATGAATTGCATGATCAGCAATTCTTTGTGGATTTGTATAGAATCGAGAGAGGATATTCAAATCTAGACTTAGTTAATATAGCATGTGTCATGAATTTTGTGAATAACAGATTCTTGACTATTGTTAAGGTTGAGATATGCTTGACATTGCATGTAATCGGATAGAGAACTTAATCTTAAACCCTCTTTAATTTCAGTTCACATAGAGATATAGTGAGTTGGTTGATTTAGGTGTATAACTTTTTTCTATCTAAATTATGGATTTAAGTTAATACGGTATTAGTGCATCGAGAGGTGGCTAGTACTACATTCGTGTTCTTGATTAATAAGCTAGGATATTGAGTTGAATTGAAATAAAGGTTTGAAAATCAGAGTGAAGCTTAGGGTGAAATCATAAGTCTAATTCTCCATTATTTGATTGAAATTCCGGATTTTGATATTTGTGATTGTTTTGTGATAGTTTATTTATTTATTAATTTAGTTTTTATAAATTTAAATCATTGAATTGAATAGTTTAATAGAATTAGGATTAATAGAAAATTGGTAATTGTGAAGTTAAATTTCTTGCTAATTTATCTTCGTGGGAACGATACTCTATTCATTACTATATTACTTGTTGACCACGTATACTTGCATGTTGTGCGTATATAGATTTTACCCAACAAGTTTTCATGTAAATGATTGAGTTATGAATAAATGGATAAAATAAGTAATGTGATATTATAAAGTGTAAAAATGTAATTTTTTTTGACAAAAGACCCTTAATATGATGTAATCATAATTTTGGGGGGTACTTTTGTCATTTTTGTTAAAATGTTATATTAATGGCATTTTAGGTTTATTAAATAAATGAGTTAGTAAAGGATAAATAATTAAAATTAATTGTTTATGAGTTTAATAAATCATTAAAATTTTATTAAGTAATTAACAATATTTAGAATTAAAATATTATTAAATGACTAATAATATTATATCAAAGTTAAATTAAAATATTATTAAATAATTAATAATATTAGATTAAAGTTAAATTAAAATATTATTAAATGATTAATAATATTATATTAAAGTTAAATTAAAATATTATTAAATAATTAATAATATTTGTAAAGGATTAAAATATTATTAAATGATTAATAATATTAGTGAGTGACAAAAATATTATTAAAGGATTAATTATATTTGAGAATGATTAAAATATTATTAAATAATTAATAATATTAGAAGGCGATTAAAATATTTTAAAATGATTAATAATGTTTGTAAATGATTAAGATATTATTAAATGATCAAGGTGATGAAAATAATATTAACGATTAATAATATTTGTAAATGAATGAAATATTATTAAATGATTAATGATATTCGTAAAGAAATAAAATATTATTAAATAATTAATAATATTAGAAGAGAGTTTAAGAAGAATGATAAAGTGGTTAAGAAGGCTTAATAAATGTATTATGCTTTTATCAAAATTAAAATAATTATAAATTAACGAGTCGGGAAATTATCAAAGCAAGTTATATCGACTAAAGTAACTCAATTTGTGACGTATTTAACTATGAAAAGTTTCATCACATATTTTTATGTGAATATTATAAAAATAATGTAAAGGGATCTATACATTGGTATAAGTCGAAAAAATAACTACCAGATTAAGTTACGAGATGATGATTAATTACTTAATCAAATGGATGCTCATCAATACTTTGAGTTATCATTTGAAGCAAATTATGAATGAGGATGACGTAGATGATAAAATGACGGTGCGCGCGAGTTTTTTAGAACTTGAGTTATATGTTAAGTGTAAAGAAAGAGAAAATGTAATAAGACATAAAATAATGTTTAAAGTAATAACCGAATGGTTAATAAAGTGTCCTGGAAAGATTTAATTACACGATTAAGCATTGTGTATCAATTTTAAAAAGGAAGAATGATAAGATGTAAAGTAGAGCTAACATATATAAATGACTAATAAGAGTCATTATGCGGCTAATTGTGGTTCTATATACACTTAATCGTGTAGGACAATAGAAGGACGAATTCTCCTAATCGCGCAAGGAACGCTTCGAGGCAAGTTCTTCAGTAACTTGCTCTTATGTGATACTCTACATTAAACCATGCGTTTATGGTAGTTGATGAAATATGTTGTTTTATGTGAACTAGTTGGCTATATGAATGTTATGTGACTAAGTGCAAAGTATGAAAGTTATGAAGTATATGTTAGCTATACAACATGATGTTTATATGTGTTGTATGAAAAGTATGATGCGTATAGAAATGCATATCATGAGTTGTATGAAGTATAAGTAGGGACATTGGCTAAAACTTATGTTGCATGAATATATGAAATTTGTATGCTATGTGAAGCATGAAATGTGTAGATTGTTGGACTTGTTGAGCAGTCATGCTCAACTTTGCAAATAATTTTTTGTAGATAAAGGTCGATACAAATAAAAGACCATAGTGTCAAAGACTTCAGAATAGACGAAGGTTCAGAGGAAGAAATTATGATGGAAGATATATGGTGTTTTAATAATAACAAGCACAGTGGTGTAATCCTGTTAGAGTAATTATACAAGTAAAAATGTTAAACACTAGAACACTTATATGCGTAGTATCTAACTATGTTGATGATCGTTATTATTATTATATTGTAGATGTTGAGGTGAAGAACACTGTGCAGAAGAATATTTAAATTTGAATTGAGAGTTAATGAATACTCGTAAATTAATATGTCAATATGTAACATATTGTTTATAGTTTAAGAAGATGTATAGGTAGATCATGAACGATCTACAAATGTAATAACCGATTAAAAGGTTACAGATTCTGGAACAGAAGGGAAAAATGTATTGATTGGTATAAATGTCAGGTTGTGTTCAGTTATTTATGAATAAAGGTTGTATGTATTGAGACAAAGGTAGTACCGTGACGTACTAGGACCGAGGTTCAAGGAACCCGGATTTGGGGGCGTTACACTTTTTCTCCAATTTTCATGACAAGACAAACCACTATCACTACTATACTCGAGAGCTTCATTAAAGATGGTCGGTCCTACCAAAAAGAATGAAGATTCAAATATGAATATATATTGGATAATACATGAAGATATGTTCGGCTGTTAGTGTTTAGAAATCGTGTAGATTTGTCCAATATTTTAATCATGTTTGATTATTTCATTAAAATAGAATGAACAATTCTCATTTCTATAAAATTTATTCGAACAAGAAAAGATAAGAAATAACTTAATTCAGCAACTTTTCATTTTATCTTCTTATCTATTCCATTCATTCATTCATCAATTTTATTCCTTTCATCCAAAAGTATTATAATTCTTATCCTGAATTACAAAACACAAGATTCAAAGATGTAAAAGGAAGCATTATTTATTTATGTAGTGAGCTTCAAACAGTTAACTTGACCTATTGTAAACTCATAAAGGCTCAACTTCTTTGTTGAAAATTCATCTCTTTCTGCCAAATCTTTGAGAGTACCCGTACCCATTAGTTACATGGTTATCTTCGTATAAAGGTTTGGCTACCAACTGCACTATGTAAAAAAAGGTACCGACGACGACCATTGCAGAACCCAATAAAACTGTTCATGGTTGCACATGTTGAAGAAAACAAATCTAGGTAACACTTGGAAACTGTTCTTAAAATTTTTATAATTAATTGGTAACCCAATAAAACTGAATTGGTTTCCTTTGTATGAAGGTTTGACTACCAACTGCACTATGAAAAAAAATATAGCGACGGCGACCATTGTAAAACCCAATAAAACTGTTCATGGTTGCACATGTTGAAGAAAATAAATTCAGGTAACACTTGGAAACTGTTCTTAAATTTTTTATAATTAATTGGTAACCCAATAAAACTGAATTGATTACCTTTGTATGAAAGCTTGGCTACCAACTACACTATGAAAAAAAATGTACCGACGACGACCATTGCAGAACCTAATAAACTATTCATGGTTGCACATGTTGAAGAAAACAAATACAGGTAACACTTGGAAACTGTTCTTAAATTTTTTATAATTAATTGGTAACCCAATAAAACTGAATTGGTTACCATTGTATGAAAGTTTGGCTACCAACTGCACTACCAAAAAATGTACTAATTTTGATTACGGTGGGGCAAGTAACCGAAAAGCAACAAAAATATTTTGTGTTCGCTCAGTCTCAACTTCTGAGCCTAGACTCAAAGTCACTGACTCACCACGCCCAACTTCAGCTTGGGAACATCTATTTCTTATTACCGCACTCGATTTTTCAGTCCAAAGTTTCTCCCATCGACTTGGCAACCATTTTAAGGTGTCTTGCCGTTATAACCCAAGCATCTTGCCATGACCAGTGCTCAACCCTGGCGGCTGCACCCAACTCGACAAATTCACTACTACCACGTCAAACCACAACAAAAAGCCCAAGCCACCGAAATTATAATTCGCCGTCAAGAACAACGACTAGTGTTGACTTTGTCATATTCCATCCTTATGTTTTGATGATGAAATGTTCAAGTACTAAATTGTTTTATGATGTTTCAGGTATTTGTTGATAAAAGAATGTTGGTGGAATCTTCAAGTGAAGGAAGAAAGTTTTCTTTTACTAGGAGACAAATGTAAGGTCAATTGCATAATAATTAATTTTTCATTTAAAGGCTCTAGGACATATTATTGCATTATATCTTGTTATATGTCTTAAAAGAAAAATGTTTTTAATATCCTATGAAAACGTTTTTTCTAAAAAGAGATAAAATTAATATGAACAGAAAAGGAAGTAATATTTGTTTACTGAATGATATATATAAAATGCAGTAGTTCGTATGCCTTGTAGCTAAAAAGGAGGATAGCAATTTAATATATGTTCATGTTTGAAAAAGTGATTAATTGATATCTCTTAGACATTTTTTCTACACGTGGATGTATATGTAATCATGGTTTCCTAGAAAGTCTAAAGGATGGCAGCTACTTTATTGAGATTTGTTATTTGCGTTTTTCAAGGAGTGATTGTTTATTGGAACTCTAAATATTTGTTGAGAAATGAGTATGATGTCATACGTCATTTCAGTTGTTCCACTATTAGTTGCTTCACGTCACTTTTGAGTGAGGAGAAAAAGTCAAAACTATTATCTCTTAAAGATCTTTTGATTTATTCCACTAACGAGATAATGTTTTCTAAATCTGGATATATATTAAAGATGTGGACTAATTCAAGCTTTACCGTTGGGAGATGTTGTAATCAAACCAGATTTTGTGGACTCATAAAACGTTATTTTGATAACGGTAATATATGGTTGGCTATAAAAACAGTATTCTCATGTATGGAAAATACACAACTCACAAAAATATATCTTGCACTTATTACTGTGATTATCGAGCATTCTGGTTTAATCAGTGCAACCTTTGAGAAGCTAAGCAATTAATTTTCTGATATTATTTGAGCTGGTATTTGGTAAGAAATTAATTGTTTATTTATTTTGTGCTAATTGATCATTGCATATAGTTGAGCCTTTAATTGTTAAATTGATTATTCTTGCATTGATCATAGACCTCTATATTTGTATTGAATTTTTCTTTTTTAGACTAAGTGTAGTCTAGAGGTGTTAATCCTAGTGGATTAGGGAAAGACTTACAAACAGGTTCAAGGAAGCAAAGGTGCTTGAAGAGTGCATAGGTGCACAAGGAGCAAGAGAGCTCAAGGGAAATTAATTGTTAATTAATTTTTGTAAGAATTTGTTTTGTAATATGTATTTATTTATAAAGAAATAAATAAATTGAGTCTCCAATACTAGTTGGTATAGGACGTGGACTAGGCTATTATTATAGAGGGTAATAGTTGAACCACGTAAAAAATCTTGGTGTTGATTTTATTATTTGATTTACTTTAAAATCACATAAGTAACTTAATTATCTTAATTTGACTATTTGCATTATATTAAGATAACTCATTAACATCAAGTATTTTATTTAATAGGCTATATTAATTCAGTAAGCTGATTTCAATCATTATAGTAGCTTGAAATTAATAGTTTTTAAAAGTTGGTCATAGATTGCTCTCACACTTATTCAACCCCCCCTTCTAAGTGTGCCTAGATAAATTTCATTTGGTATCAAAGCTTGGCTCTACTTATCTTGGTCTTAAAGGTGACTTGTAGGGAAAGATTCTGACATGGCACAGTTCGGAAACAACAATCAAGAAGGTCAATCAACCAATAGACCTCCCTTGCTGTTTGGCACAGAAAAATATAACTTCTGGAAATTCCGAATGAGGATCTATCTTAAAAGAGATCCTTGGGAATGGTGGGTTGTGGAGAACGGACCAGTTGTTCCACGAAGAGATGATGGGACACCAAAGATTCTGTTAGAAATGGATTCAACCGAAATCTACATGGTCTCATATGATTCAAAGGCCATGAACACACTTCTCAGCGGCATGGTACAATCCGAGATAGATAAAGTCTCTTCATGCAACATTGCCAAAGAGATGTGGGATACTTTAGTGGTAAGTCATGAAGGTACTTCAAAAGTACAAGAAGTCAAGCTAAGCATGCTTATGCACGATTATGAAATGTTCAAGCTCGAAAAAGATGAAATCATCAAGCTAGCTCAAGCAAGATTTCTAGTCCTTATAAACTCCTTGAAATTGCTGGACAAGACTATTCTTCAAACTGAGATCAACCGTAAGTTGCTTCGGGCTATGCCCAAAAGGTTTGCTTCTAAAATCACTACTCTTCAAGATTCTGTTACTATTTCTTCCATGGATACTTTAACCTTGTTTGGTGAACTAGAAGAATATGAACATCAGTTAAAGAGATATGATGATGAGGAGGAAACTCCTCGAAGAAAGGTCTTAACTCTTACTGCAGATAATGAGGAAGAACTTGATGATAACTTCGATAAAGAAATAGCTATGATGTCAAGGAAACTCAAGGGGTTATTACAAAGGAAAAACAAGAGGAGAAACACCTTCAATTCAAATAAATTCAAAAGAAAGCAAAATGAAGAGACATGCTTTGAATGTGGACGTCCTGGTTGTGACGCCCCCAAATCCGAGTTCTCAATCCCGGGTTTGGTGCTCACTATCCATCATCAACATAAGCATTCTATGTACTATTGCGGAATAATAAACATACGTTGTTCATTATAATAAAGTCTTATACAATACCCCAAGGTCTATTACCTTAACATAAACATACCTTACTTAAGTTACATAAAGTAACACAAAAGGTTTACATAAACATCAAACATAGTATTTCATGATACTTAAACATTTATAATAACTATTCTTGGACCTTTCCCTTGCCCTTGTCCTTCTTACTTGAACTCTCTGGCTTAGCTGAAATAAATGTCATGATAAAGCAAGGGTAAGCAACTAATTTGCTTAGCAAGTTTAAGTAAAAGAAGATATATCATGATTAGCAAGAAATTTATCGTTCAATGTTCAACAATAGAAATTAATTGCGAAAGAACATGAATTAAGTCTTGGCAACTGAATATTCAAACAATTGAATAACAGATACTGAGTGGTCATAATGACCATGAACATATGCTAAGGTTGTCAGTATTTAAACTCGTCCTTTTAATAAGTTTTGGTAATCAAGGGGATCAGCCTTTCATACCCGGTGTATTATGCATAAACACTTAATGTACGAGCAATAATTGTTTTTCAATAATGCTTTAATTAAATTGTTCTTTTTCTCAGTCTTGAGTCCTTACCAAATCAATTGGTGAAGAAAAGCTTTTAACAACATATTTGATTAAACAAATTTAAACATACTTGATCTAGCTGATACAATGAGCATAGATCCATATCTTAAATAGTTCATGAATAAAAAAACTTTAACCAATTCACAGTTCAATAATAATAGAACAGGAATTTAATTGCACTAAGTGCGAGCATCAATAATCAATATAGATGTGAATAATAAACAATAATTATTCACTAACATGCTTTGAAAAGAATAACTCATGTTTGAGTTAGAGAACTTGCCTTGACTGCGATCTACTGCTACACAATTTAATTTAATCTCTTTATTGTAAAGACCTATCATTATTAAGATTGATCTTACAATCAGCATATCATACTTCATATCAGAATACAATTACTCTATCAGCAATTTACTTATCCACATAATCAATTACCTGAAAACATTCTTATTATTATCATTCTTTGATAATATATTATTTACTTTATCATATTTCTTATGATTTAACACTTAATCTTTTCTTTTTATTAGCTCTTCCTTATAATCTAGTAAGCTGAATAATAACATCATAGTCTAGATTATTCAAGCATGCAATCCAGCCACCTGGATTGGCTAATCCAACAAACTAGATTCAACAAACTTCTAATCCAGCAAGTCTGGATTCCAAATCCTACAATCCAGCAAGCCTGGATTCTAACTCTTTCAATCCAGCAAACTGGATTCAACATTTTTTTTACCAATCCAGCAAGCTAGATTCCATATCACCTTTACGAAAATACCAAAACAACTTATTATTTTTCTATCCATTGCTCATACTTATATACATGTATTTTATACACAAAAAGTATTTTTTCATAATTTTTCAATTTCTTTTACTATTTTTCAAAAAATTATTTTTAGTGTGTGGCTTAAGAAATTAGCCCCATTATGCTCAACTCTAAAAATTCCCATCTCTTGGCATAATCTCATAAATGTTAATGTGACCCTCCAGTTTAAATTTCGTGGCCATCGGAGTTATAGAACTCCGGTTATAGCAATTTTCGTCGAAAAATCACAAAAATTGAAATGGTCATAACTTGGTCATTTTAAGTCGGAATGAGCTCATTTTTGGACAGGAGCTACTTTATGTCATATATTTTCATGTCCCAAAAGGCCGGAATTTATTCCATAATTTAAGTGACCGAAACTGCCCTTTCAAAATTTTGGGCAGACTCCGTTTTGGGATTTTTAGCTTTTACCTACTTTGCTAACATCAGTCCATACGGAAATCTACAACTCCTTTTTAGGTGATTCCACTTGGGTTTGAAATATAACTCATCATATTACTCTCCCAAATTTTTCTAGAATTTTGAAAAGCCAAAAAAATGACGAAAATACCCCTTGCATTGACTGTCCAAAAATAGTTTATTTTTCTTTCAAAAGACCAAACTGTTTTTGCTAAAACAGTTGCTACCACTTGTGTATTCAACATTTTTGAATGCTACTACTTGGTTTTAGTAGTTAACTTACATATCTAGCACCCCTCTTTGACGGATCATAAAAAGAAGGTGTAGATCAAAAACGGTAGTCGATCAAAGGAAGTGAAAAAAACTAGAGTTTTCTTACAAAACAAAACTAGTTTCTTTTCTATCCTTTTGATTCACTTTCTAACACTCAAATATGTTAGATCAATACATGAAACCATATAAAACATGTAGATAGAGGGTTTTAGACCTCTAGATCATAAACTTTAGATCTCCAAAATCAAACAAAATAAAAAGAATAAGTTAGATTAGTTTTCACCTTGATTTTTGGGCACACTTTCTTTCTCTTCCAAAGTAGAAGATGAACTTATGGAGCATAAATGGTGGATCTCATCCCTCTTTCTCTCTTCCTCCCCACCGAAATCTATCTCTCTCTTTTCTCTCTCTAACTTTGCTTGGTTAATAGAAAAAAATAAAAGAAATAGAAACTAAATTTTTGTTGTAGTAAAAAAAATGTATAGATACAAGATATGTATGTAAAGATATTTCCCATCTTCTTATCTATTTCTCTCTCATTAATCATAACCCTTTTACCTACTAGATTAAATGAAAGTGGTGGTTTCATAACAAGAATGACACCTAGCTAAGTTGGTGAGATATCTTTAGAAAAATGTGGCTTAAATGATGACATGCTCCCACCTTTTTTCTCCACTTACATGGCCGGCTATGTGGCCATTAAATCCTCCAAATTTGGTTTTCCTTTAATGTATTATCTAGTATACTAAATGTCTAAAGAGCCCCTCCTCAATTGGACTTTAATTTGGGCTATTATTTTCATCTTTTGGGCTTTCAATTAACTTATTTGGGCTATAGAAAATTAACATATTCCAATGCCTTTCCATTTTATCATACCCTAATTATTTAATTAGGATTTCCATTCCACACCTTTGAAATTTAATTCATTACTCTTGTACCTTAAATTTTATAACCCAATTAGACTTGCTCAAATTAAGTTATAAAATTAATAAATTGAGATAGTAAAATATATCTCTTACATTAGCATAATTTTAAATATTATACTCCCACACCATAACCCTTAGGTTATTTAAATTTCCATACCTAATGTATAATTAGGTTATGAAACCTTTCCTTTTTAAATTTCTTTCTTTCATATCTCTAAACACATAGTCACAATTACAAACCACATAATTATATTACTTCCTAATCATCCCATACTTATTACCAAGTTTTCGATATCATTAATATATCTATTTACAAAGTGACTTAGAAATCTTGGCTATTACACTGGTCACTTCAAGAAAGATTGTTTTAAATTAAAGAATAAAGGGAAGACAAACTTCAAAGACAACAAGAAGAACAAAGCCTTTATTACTTGGAGTGATGAAGAATCCGAAGTAAAGATCGATGCTAAAGATGAGATAGCACAAGTATGCTTCATGAGAATTGAAGGTGAATCTAATCAGATATCTCTTAATGAACTTAACTCTTTAGAACAAGAAAATAAGAAATTAAGAGAAAAGAATGCAAGCTTAAAAGGATTAGTTAATACACTAATGGATGAAGTAGATTCACTAATAGATGAAAAGAAAGGAATTGAAAAGGAATCTACAAATAAAGAAAAAAAAAGTTTTGATTGCAAAGATTGATTATTTAGACAATTATAATAAAATACTTTTCAATAAGGTAAAATTCTTAAATAATGAAGTCCAAAAATTGACTAATGAGCTAAAAATGAGAGATGTGTGTATTGATGCATTTAGTGATAAATCTCCTGTTAAAACACCTCATAATAATGAACTTCAAAAAGAAATAGACTCACTAAAATCATCTCTTGCTAAGTTTGTTCAAGGTGAAGAAAATCTAAATGTCATATTAGGTAAACAAAGACCTAGTTTTGAAAGACAAGGAATTGGTTTTAATTATATGCATAAAAAGAGTAATATGAAAATATTAAAATCAAAATCACGTTTTAGTTTAAATTATTTCTCTCCTTTCACAACTTGTAAACATTGTGGTATTAAAGGTCGTTTAGATATAAATTATTTTAAGAAACGAAATAAGGTTAAAAGGGTATGGATTAAAAAGAGTGATTTACTTGTTACTAACATAAATGGACCCAAAAAGATATGGGTACCAAAAGGATGAATTATCTTTTCTTAACAGGTATGTTTAAAGGCAAGAGTTCCATCTCAAAAATGGATTCTTGATAGCGGATGTTCTCGTCACATGACAGGTGATAAATCAAAGTTCATGGAACTAAACATCAAGAAAAAGAATGGAACGGTCACGTTTAGAGATAATCGAACTTGCAAAATTATCGGAAAAGGTAAAATTGGAAATGGCAAGGCAAGTATAAATAATGTTCACCTTGTTAACGGTCTTGAATTTAATTTAATAAGCATAAGTCAATTAATGGATAATGGTCATCAAGTTAATTTTGAAAAAGATAAATGCACAATATTTCATGGTACTAACAATACTACTCTAGTTGCACAAAGAGAAGGAAATATATGTACTATTGATTTTGAGCAACAGGATGAAGAGCTATGTCTTACTTCAGTACAAGATGAAGCTTATCTATGGCATAAGTGGATGGGACATGTTCATATGGATCTAATCAAGAAGTTATCTGTAAGAAATCTTGTAAGAGGACTGCTAAAAATAAGGTTTGAAAAGAAAGGAATATGCATTCCTTGTCAACTGGAAAAACAAGTAAGAACTTCTTTCACGGCAAAGAATATGGTATCAACCTCCTCTCCCTTACAATTACATCATCTTGATTTATTTGGACCAGAAAAACATTCTAGTATTAATGGTAAATTTTATTCATTTGTAATAGTTGGTGATTTTTCTATATTCATGTGGGTATTATTCTTGAGAACTAAAGATGAAGCATTTAAAGAGTTTGAAAGATTAATAAGAAAACTTGAAACAAAATATAGTTTCAAACTCATTAGAATTAGAAGTGACCATGGCACTGAGTTTCAAAAAGATTTTATAACCTTTTGTGATCAAAGAGGTATTAGCCATGAATTCTCAGCACCAAGGACTCCTCAACAAAACGGGGTGGTGTAAAGGAAGAATATGACTCTACAAGAGACAGCTAGAACTCTATTACAAGAAAGTAAGCTTCCAAAGAAATTTTGGGCCGAAGCTGTAATGGGACATGTTCATATGGATCTAATCAAGAAGTTATCTATAAGAAATCTTGTAAGAGGACTGCCAAAAATAAGGTTTGAAAAGAAAGGAATATGCATTCCTTGTCAACTGGGAAAACAAGTAAGAACTTCTTTCACGACAAAGAATATGGTATCAACCTCCTCTCCCTTACAATTACTTCATCTTGATTTATTTGGACCAGAAAGACATTCTAGTATTAATGGTAAATTTTATGCATTTGTAATAGTTGATAATTTTTCTAAATTCACATAGGTATTATTCTTGAGAACTAAAGATGAAACATTTAAAGAGTTTGAAAGATTAATAAGAAAACTTGAAACAAAATATAGTTTCAAACTCATTAGAATTAAAAGTGACCATGGCACTGAGTTTCAAAAATATTTTATAACCTTTTGTGATCAAAGAGGTATTAGCCATGAATTCTCAGCACCAAGGACTCCTCAACAAAATGGGATGGTGAAAAGGAAGAATAGGACTCTACAAGAGACGGCTAGAACTCTATTACAAGAAAGTAAGCTTCCAAAGAAATTTTGGGCCGAAGCTGTAAGTACATCGTGTTATGTTTTAAATAGAGTACTCATTCGTCCTATTATTTTGAAAACATCATATGAGCTTTTAAATAATAAAATTCCCAACATAAGTTATTTCAAAATATTTGGTTCTAAATGCTTCATTTTAAATACAAGTGACAATTTGGGAAAATTTGATGCTAAGTCATACGAAGGAATATTTATTGGTTATTCTCAAAATAGTAAAGGCATATCGCATTTTCAATATTAAAAAGTCATGTGTAGAAGAATCTGTTCATATCACTTTCAATGAGACTAACAATGATCTTCCAAAAGAAAGTGAAGATGATGCAGGAAATTTGGAGATAGTAAACATTTCAGCAAACCAAAACGAACAAACCAGGAGACCGAATGAACAAATTCAACAAACTGAAATGAATGACCAGCGTGAACGTGAACCTGAAGATTTGCAGGATGCTGAAGATGAGTCTAATGATCCAGAGGAAGTTATGCATAATATCCAAATGCCAAGAACAGCTAGATACATCAAGAATCATCCTCCATAAAATATCATTGGAGATATCAATAAAGGTATAACCACACGAAGAGGTTTACAAAATTATTGTGCATTCTCTGCATTTTTGTCATAGGTTGAGCCAAAGAATCAAAGGATGTTATACTTGATGAGAACTGGCTATTGGCAATGCAAGAAGAACTTCAACAATTTGAGAGGTGCCAAGTGTGGGAACTTATGTCTCCTCCAAAAGATGTTTCCATCATTGGTACGAAATCGGTTTTCAAGAACAAACTTGATGAGCATGGGATAATAATTCGTAACAAAGCAAGATTGGTAGCTCAAGGATACAATCAACAGGAGGGGATCGACTATGAAGAAACTTATGCACCAGTAGCAAGGCTAGAATCAATCCAAATTCTGCTAGCTTTTGCTTGCTATAAAAAGTTTAAGCTTCATCAAATGGATGTAAAAAGCGTATTTCTTAATGGATACATCAATAAAGAAGTGTATGTCAAATAGCCTCCTGGATTCGAGTACGAAAAATATCCTAATCATGTGTACAAGCTAAAGAAAGCTCTTTATGGCTTGAAACAAGCTCCAAGAGCTTGGTACGAAAGGTTGAGTAAGTATCTCTTATCAAACGGGTTTGTTAGAGGTAAAATAGATTCTAAATTGTTTATTAAGCATAAAAATATTGATATTATTATTGTTGAAATATATGTAGATGATATAATATTTGATGCTACTAATGATTTCCTTTGTGAGTGGTTTTCCAAGTGCATGCATAAAGAATTTGATATGAGCTTAATGGGAGAGCTTAATTACTTATTGGGACTACAAATCAAGCAAACAAAGGAAGGAATATATATCCATCAAACCAAATACACAAAAGAACTACTCAAGAGATTTGGCTTTAAAGGATCTAACTTGAAAGGTACACCAATGAGCACATAAATAAAGCTCACCACTGATGAGAAAGGTATTGATGTTGATATAACAAAATATCGAGGTATGATTGGATGCTTACTATATTTAACCGCTTCTAGACCCGATATAATGTATAGTGTTTGTCTGTGTGCAAGATTTCAGGCTAAACCCAAAGAATCACACTTAAATGTTGTTAAAAGAATTTTGAAATATTTAAGTGGTACAATTAACTTAGGGTTATTTTATCCAATTTCCAATCATTTTGAACTAATAGGCTATTTAGATGCTGACTATGCAGGGTGTCAAATTGATAGAAAAGGTACAAGTGGTGCTTGTACTTTCTTGGGATAAAGTCTCGTGTCATGGCATAGTAAAAAGCAAACCTCAGTGGCTCTTTCAACTACTGAGGGTGAATACCTAGCTGTAGGAAGTTGCTGTTCACAGATTTTATGGATGAGACAAACTCTATGTGATTTTGATATACTATGTGATTGTGTGTTTATTTATTGTGATAATTCTAGTGCTATAGATATATCCAAAAATCCTGTGCTACATTCACGTACAAAACATATTGAAGTTAGACATCATTTTTTACGTGATAATGTGTCAAAAGGTTTTATAAAATTAATCTTTATTCCTACAGAAAATCAAATTGCAGATATTTTTACAAAACCATTAAGTGAAGATAGATTTTGCATGCTACGAAGAGAACTTGGGATGTGTCTTGCATAATTTATTTTTAAATATGTGTTATCGTTATCCTAGTTTGCATAAGTATCTCATTAACTGATAAAATAAGAGTTTGAATTTACGGTTGTTAAATTAAGTCTTTTACTTTTACACGCCATATCTGTAATAATTATTTTGATAACCGAAAAGACTGGACAGACGAAGGGTTTATTGGGAGACTTATCTGTACATGCATATCTCATAATGGGTTTTTGAAAATTGAAACGCCTAGACGGCTGAGAGTCTCAGGAGACGTAAGTGTACATGAGTGTGTATATATTTCTATCTAATCTCTTTTCATCCTCCTCAAATTCTTTCTAACTCTGGTTTTGTTTCAGTTTCTCTCTTCTCTTATACTATTATCTATTCTCATCTTACCTTCAAAAATCATGAGAACTCGAACACATAAACGCTCGATGATGGATTCTGACGACGAAAAGACAGCAATTCCTCCCCAATCGACTGCCAGACCATCGCGCAAGCAAAGAAAACTGAAGAAGGTTGTGTTGTCAGAGACAGAGTACGTGGATTCTTCGTCTTCTGACGAGTCCACTTTTAGTCCCTCTCTACCTAAATCTACTGGACCTTCTCGGCAACATCAACCAACGACTCCATTTTTTAAGCCAGAGGTTACACCCCCACCGACTTCGGTAAATCCTAACTTTTCATCTGATCTGCCTGATAACTATTTTTGCAGTAACGCGTATGAGGTTCGTTTTAAAACCATAATTTTTCCAAAACAATTTGTTTATGAAAAATCTATTGATCTGATTTGTTTTCAACAATCTCCTTTAAAACCATTGTTTGAATCTTGTGATTTTTCTTCAATACTTTTTCCTCCATCTGTGGCATACCCTAGACTTGTCCAACAATTTTATACAAATCTAGAGTGTCATGGGGATTTTTATACAACTTTTGTCAAAGGGAAGTCTCTATATTTTACAGTCATCGATTTTGGTAGTATTTGAAATATCCCATCTTCTGGTGTGTGTCCTTTTACAAAGAAAGGTGTTGTTCATTTTCCCTTCACTCCTCTTGAACAGTTACAAATTGTGATGAACAACAATTTATTGAATGATGTTTTTACTCCTAAAATAGTAGATGTCTCTCCTATTTCTTGTGTCCTCCATCAGCTTGTTAAATACAATCGGTTGCCTCGTTTAGGTGGAGGAGCAAATTTTACCTATTAAGATTTGATAGTTGTTGCCATGATTTTAAGAGGTGTTTCTTTTAACTTGTCTCAAATGATGCTTCATCACATGACCACCTGTTTGCGAAAAACCAAGACATGTTTGCCTTACAGTGCTACTCTTACTACTCTATTCAAACATTTAAAAGTTTCTTTTGAAAATGAAAATTCTTTTTCAGTCACTGATTCTATCAGCGTTGGTTCTTTGAAAATGTCACGTATTACTTTACTTGATGGTATGTTTGTCCGTGTTACATCTGAGAATTTTGCTCCTCAAATCTTAATTCCATCCTCTCCTGTTCAGCCCCATAATCAATCTTCTTCTGAGATAATTGACATGTTGAAACTGGTACTAAGTAATCAAGAAAAAATGCAGACTGAAATGTCTGGCCTTCACACCCGAATGAAAATGTTGGAAAAAGGTAAATTGCCTTTGGGTGCCCCTGAAATTAACAAACTGTACCATAATTTTGAAGATGAATTCATTGATTTACAAGCAGGCTTTGAACTGCAAACCACTGCGTTGGCAGAGGTTATGCAGAGAAGGCTTAATCGGAATTCCTATCAGTTGAGTCAAGAGCTTAAGTTTGTTAGTAATCAAATAGGGGAATTGGCTGAGTTCATTTCTACTCGTTTCAATGATGTGGGAGCTAAACTCCATATGCATCGTAAACATTCAACGGTTCCGGAGTGAGTGCATTGTAATTGGTTGGCCGAGTATCAAGGAGAATTTCTTGACGTCCCTCTACCACCTGAAACTGTTATTCCCAGGCCTCCCCAATTTGCTACTGACCTAAGTATTGCGGAGAAGGTTCATCGTGCAAATCACCGACCCTATTTCACAGAAAGGGCCGCTCGGTAAGCAGTTGTGGTAGATCTCGAAGAATGACATGCTCTCCTTTTTGTTTGATGACAAAGGGGGAGAATTTTTAAGTTTATTGCGAACAAATTTTAAAAATTTATGTTTGTTTTGGTTTGGTGTGCATCACCAAAAGACTTATGTTTAATTTGGGATTCAGATTTTAAATATTTGATATATTTGCAGTAAATATTTTGATATTTGATGAACTAACAATTACTGCAGGTAACAAATTTACTGAAAATTAAATTTCAAATTTCAGTACCCTGAAATGATATTGTTGCATGGATTTAGGGGGAGCTATTTATGTTATACATATATTCAGGGGGAGTTAATGAGCGTTAAACAATTTTAGGGTTGTCGTCATCAAAAAGGGGGAGAATGTTGACTTTGTCATATTCCATCCTTATGTTTTGATGATGAAATGTTCAAGTATTAAATTGTTTTATGATGTTTCAGGTATTTGTTGATAAAAGAATGTTGGTGGAATCTTCAAGTGAAGGAAGAAAGTTTTCTTTTACTAGGAGACAAATGTAAAGTCAATTGTATAATATTAATTTTTCATTTAAAGGCTCTAGGACATATTATTGCATTATATCTTGTTATATGTCTTAAATGAAAAATGTTTTTAATATCCTATGAAAACGTTTTTTTCTAAAAAGAGATAAAATTAATATGAATAGAAAAGGAAGTAATATTTGTTTACTGAATGATATATATATAAAATGCATTAGTTCGTATGCCTTGTAGCTAAAAAGGAGGATAGCAATTTAATATATGTGCATGTTTGAAAAAGTGATTAATTGATATCTCTTGGAGATTTTTTCTACACGTGGATGTATATGTAATCATGGTTTCCTAGAAAGTCTAAAGGATGGCAGCTACTTTATTGAGATTTGTTGTTTGCGTTTTTCAAGGAGTGATTGTTTATTGGAACTCTAAAGATTTGTTGAGAAAAGAGTATGATGTCATACGTCATTTCAGTTGTTCCAGTACTATTAGTTGCTTCACGTCACTTTTGAGTGAGGAGAAAAAGTCAAAACTATTCTCTCTTAAAGATCTTTTGATTTATTCCACTAACGAGATTATGTTTTCTAAATCTGGATATATATTAAAGATGTGGACTAATTCAAGCTTTACCGTTAGGAGATGTTGTAATCAAACCAGATTTTGTGGACTCATAAAACGTTATTTTGATAACGGTAATATATGGTTGGCTATAAAAATAGTATTCTCATGTATGGAAAATACACAACTCACGAAAATATATCTTGCACTTATTACTATGATTGTCGAGCATTCTGGTTTAATCAGTGCAACCTTTGAGAAGCTAAGCAATTAATTTTCTGATATTATTTGAGCTGGTATTTGGTAAGAAATTAATTGTTTATTTATTTTGTGCTAATTGATCATTGCATATAGTTGAGCCTTTAATTGTTAAATTGATTATTCTTGCATTGATCATAGACCACTATATTTGTATTGAATTTTTCTGTTTTAGACCAAGTGTAGTCTAAAGGTGTTAATCCTAGTGGATTAGGGAAAGACTTACAAACAGGTTCAAGGAAGCAAAAGTGCTTGAAGACTGCATATGTGCACAAGGAGCAAGAGAGCTCAAGGGAAATTAATTGTTAATTAATTTTTGTAAGAATCTGTTTCGTAATCTGTACTTATTTATAAAGAAATAAATAAATTGAGTCTCCAATATTAGTTGGTATTGGACGTGGACTAGGCTATTATTATAGATGGTAATAGTTGAACCACGTAAAAAATCTTGGTGTTGATTTTATTATTTGCTTTACTTTAAAATCACATAAGTTACTTAATTATCTTAATTTGACTATTTGCATTATATTAAGATAACTCTTTAACATCAAGTATTTTATTTAATAGGCTATATTAATTCAGTAAGCTGATTTCAATCATTATAGTAGCCTGAAATTAATAGTTTTTAAAAGTTGGTCATAGATTGCTCCCACACTTATTCAACCTCCCCCCCCCCTTCTAAGTGTGCCTAGATAAATTTCAACTTGTCCTAACCGTTACGCAACAGATAGAAGAACAACTATTAGTCCTAACCGTTTCTCGGACAGGTGGTGGAGGTATGAAGAGGGATCAGTGCCATTTCATAGTGCAGGCGGTTCCAACTAAATTAAAGGGATACTAAATGCACTAATTTTATAAGTAAAATATTGAAAATGTAGTAATTCTGTAAATATTTTTTTGATGCACTTTTGTTGTAATTTTTTTTAAAAATATACTAGGAAGTGTAAATAACCCTTTAAAGGTTTAAATATTATCAATCAATATTTGTTTATCGTTATTTTTCCTTTTAACTTGGGCCTAAGGATGTTCGGCTTCCGGGCGACCTGTAGCGTAAGTGTTCAGGTCAAGCCGAACCAAGGTCATAGGTCAGTCCAAGACGGGCTTTTAGTCAAGTATGTCCAGGCTAAATTTACACCTCTAAACAACATACTTTTTACAGCCTATCAAGCCTGGCCCGACCAGTCCAAACCCAACTTTGACCAAGTTAGATCCAAGTAGAATCAATGCCAGGCCGCATGCCTTTTGTGACTGGGAGAAAGGTAAATGAACTGTTTAATATGAAAACCCCCGAGGCAGTGTTTCCTTTTGCTGCAGCGTGGGATAAGAGTTTTAGAATGGTAAGGAAACTCAATTAACAAAGGAAATTGATATTTCTACATCATATTTTAATATTTTCATATGAAATGTGTCGTTATAGATGTATAACTACGGTTCATATAAAAATATCAAAAAATCATGTGAAAATACCAATTTTCTAAACAAAACTTGGTTTTAAAATCTTAATCTAAAATAAAAACTTTGCTAAAAATTCGTTATTGAAAAATATATTTAAATATATCCCTTACCTCTCTTCTTGTCTTTACGTATGTATATATTGGATAAATTTATTATATATTCTATCTATTCCAACTTACAAGACCATTGTTGATTACTTTTAAAAGTCAATTTAAGACATTTTTAAATTTAAAATTGAGTTGATTTATTAAAATTATGAAATATTAAATTTTTCAATGAGTAGTATTTTTTAATATAATTTATCATTGTATTGATTAATTATAGTAACTCATACTAAATTTAAATTGATAATAAAAAATCAACAATAATTAAATAATTTGAAACAGAATAAAACTTTAATTTTGTGAATGATGAAGGTCTTTGATTTAATTAGTAAGGTTTTGGTCAACCGACATGGGGACTTAATCAACAATATTTGGGTTTCATTTTCATGTGAGGCGGCTACTTTTGGTGTATGGTAGAGAAAGTCCTTCAACATTCTAGCAAAAAATCTTATTTGGTCATAAATTCAACTTATTTGCTATGAACACAATTAATTTAGTCTAAATGCAACGCTTCAAATGTCTCTTTATTTTAAAATCAAAAACATTATTATTGAATATTAATTTTAAAAATTAATTTAATATATTTTAAATATAAAATTAATATGAATTCATATATAATTTTAGTCAATAAAATAATAATTGTTATTCATTACTCTATAATTATTGACGAATTATTTTACTTTTGAATTTAAAAATATTTTAAACAAACGGTCAAAAAACAATAACAATATTATTTTTAAAACGAGAGAAATATAAAGTAAATTGCATTTCCTTCCAAGTTTCCAACCTCCAAAAACAAGTCTCTAAAGGTAGACTAGTAAATGTGACAAATTAAAGTTAATTTAAGCAATTAGGTGTAAGAGTTTTGACCATGAGACCAACACTTTCTTTATTTTTTAATTTATAAGGCTTAAATATAAATTAGTACCCTAAATTATATGTCATATTCCACTTTGGTGATTCACGTTTTAATTTTGTCAATTAGATAATTGAACTATTATTTTTTTCTAATTTTATTCAATTGAGTCTGCCATATCAGAAATTGCTGGCGTGGCTTGACACGGGGCATTTTTACTACTTATGTGTTAAAAATGAGTCATTCTACAACTTTTCTTTTATCATTTTATGTTAATCAAAGGATAAAACATTAATAAAACATATTAGTTATTACTAAAAATCAAATAATAATATTTAAACAAAACAAAACAAAACAACAATCAAACAAAAAATTATAAAATATGAAAATCAAAATGAAAGTAATAAGGATAGATCTAGAGAAAGAGAAAAGATGGGCATGGAAGAGAGAGAGAGAGAGAGAGAGAGAGAGAGAGAGAGAGATCTCGCTCATTAGAATAAGAAATTAAGAACATATTTTTGTCAAAAAGAGTTTTTAGTCTTGGAATTCGCCGGAGACGACTGTAGCTCTTACCGTTTTCGGAGGGTTAGCCGGTGAATTATGCTAAGATCAGAACAACCTTGAACTCTGATGAGATATTATCGTCCTTATAATCGGATAGTTTTTAATCTGATGAGATATTATCGTCCTTATAATCGGATAGTTTTGTTCAGATCTAATTTGATCTTTGAGTTTCTATTTTTTTTATGTTTACATGTTGAGTTTTAACGATTTTGTGTTTCTATTTTTTTTATGTTTATATGTTGAGTTTTAATGATTTTGTGTTATTACACAGAGAAAGATGGACAGAGGAAAATAAAGATTGAAGCTCAAAATCTGTAAGTTAACAATTTAAACTCAGACCCCAACTTTAATTGAATTAAATCATATAGACTCCAAAAATTACCAATTTTCTCTCTCTATAGATTGATTTTCATATATACATAGACCAATTATTAGGGTTTGGTTTATAGTTAATAATCATAAATGGCTTTAGCAGCAGTTTAAATTCACGCTCCAGGAGCGAATCCCATCTCTTCTCAGTCAAAAAAACCCAAAAATCTTAAAGATTGTGTTTTTGGGTCAAAGGACGAATATTTCATAAACCCTAAATCCTATTTCCAGAAATTAAAGAAAAGTAGGAGGAATAGTTGGAAGAATGATCCTTTTAGAGTTGTGGCGGAGAAAGTGGTGAGAATTGACCTTGGGGCGACTAACTCCGTCGTGGGGGCGATGGAAGGCATGGGAAGCTGATGGTTGTGACGAACGTGGAAGGGCAGAGGGCGTCGGTGGTTGCTGATACTAAGAATGGGGATAGGCTAAATATAATTGATTTTTAATTTGGTGAAGAAGGAGAGCTAAAATGTTAAAGACTTCTCTGCCCCTTCATTTTCCACGTAAACTTTTGGTTTGTAAATTTTTTCCATGTGTCAAGTCACGTCAGTAATTTCTGACGTGGCAGACTCAATTGAATGAAATTGAAAAAAATTAATAACTCAATCATCTAATTGACAAAATTAAAAGGTGGATCACCGAAACGGAATATAACATATAGTTTAAGGTAAAAAATTATTTGTAAGCCATTTCATAAAGCATTTGGAAGTTTAAACATTCAAATGCGTCTAAAAATTTTATTTATTAAAGAATTTATTTCATATATAATTTATTTAATTTATAAATACAATATTTGAGATTTAAATGTACTCTTTTCGTCTCATGATAGAAATCTTTCTTAATATTTTGGATAGTCCCAAGTTAAATGTGCACTTACCTTAAATAATCTAATTTTTATATAAAAAAATTCCTATAATACTCATAGTATTAATAGTTCAATATTTATATTCTCTATGCATATTTATAGAGTATTATTTGTCATGGAAAAAATATATATATAACTAGATGAGAAGTTATAATGACTTTTTGAAAGAATTCAAATATTTAGAGTTGGAAGGAGTATTAAATATATTATGTGACGCTCTCAAAATAGGTATACACAACCCATTTCGAGTCGTCAAATACATGATACATAATTTAAATACAACTTAATTTATATAATTATCGTGCTAAATACGACAAAACATAAGCTGAGAGTTTTAACACGAACATTGTCTCGTAAATAATATCCAAACTTAAATGGAGTCCTCATTATAATTATTATCACACTATTTTATAGAATAGTGAGGACTATTATAGCAACCATCTCTGACCGTCACTCCATTCCCCGACTAGTCTCAGCTATATTTTCATTTCCTGGAGATAACAATGAAAGAAAAGGATTAGCTCAACTAGCCAGTAAAGAATATTAGGACTAAGATAATGCAGAATAAATTATCATTATATTTCAACAGTGTAAAAACTGATAGAATACAAAAGACAACAAATATAACTGCAGCGGAACAAGCAATCCATTAGAAGAGTCAAATAGAGCATGATATCTACTATCTTCTATGATTTAAAAGTTCATCATCAATATTTTATCTCTGTAACACATCTCAATAAATAATCCATATCACCGAATTATTCATGCACTACGGGCCAATGATATTCGTTAGTATCACATCCACGAATTATCCATACACTACGGGCCAATGATATTCGTTATTATTATCAATGGTCATGATCATGCCAACAATTGTCCATCAATGCACTACGGGCCAATGAGGACTTTTACTACATCATTTATAATATTACAGGTCATGATTATACCGATACATAATTTCTGGTCATAATCATGCCCATCAACAGTCTATCTATGCACTACGGGCCAAAGATGACTTTCATCACAATATAAGCATGAGGATGATGACAATGATATAAGAATTCAATTAAGTGAGAGCAAGGATAAATTTTAAAGATTTATAATTCAATTTATTCAGAGTTCAAGAATGTCCAAATTGTCAACATGATAACTGCTTTGTAGAGTAAAATTCAAGAATAATATTCATGTATCAAAATTAATTTGGATAGAAAAGAAATCAATTTTTGTCGTGAATAGTACCACAGGTGAATAGTACTTTATGAACAGTACCCCATGAATAATACCCTGGCATGAAAAGATTAAAATTTAACAAGAATGTTCAGAAAAATATTTTCGTGACAAAATACTAGATAAAGCGCAAATTTCAAGGATATTCTACTAATTTCAAGGAGTTTAGAAGCAATGCTTATCAACATAATTGTAGAATTAGGAATATGAAATGAAATAATTTTACTTATATACTACAGAGTATGGAAGAAAATATTATTTCTTACGAATATTGAATAAAAATAATATCCCTTACCTTAAAAGGAGAGTATTTCTGACTAGTATAACGGAGATATTCTTAAAAAAAATTGTACTATTTTCTACACTCAAAGTTTCCTTAAAATCAAAAGAAATACGCTCAATATTATAGAAGAAAATTTCTCTAATTCTTATGTGATTTTTATTTTTAAACTAAGCATTCTATTTATAAGAGATTGACAGGGTACTATTTGAATAATATCACGGGTGAATAGAAGGGAAAAAAATTCACGGGTGCAACTCATCAGTATTAAATTTTGAAACCATCAACCAATAAGGGAAGAGTATTTGGATAAATGGACTAATGAGGGAACACCCTCATTCATAAGTCAGTGAATAGTTGCTGCATTAATTGAAAAGTTGGCCAATAATCTCATAACCTACCAATCAAAAGATTACCTTCTTTGAAGGTAATTGGGCCATACTGAAAATTATGTAACCTTTAAAAAAACTAAATGAACAAACACCAATTTAAAAGGATAATTGAACAAACATCTTCCACTCATCAATTATTATTCTTATCTTCAATCAACATGATCTTTCAACAATTATTCATTATTAATATTATAACTCACAATATTAACAACCATATCATTCCCATGAAAGAGGGGGCTTTCCGATAAGGACTTCTTCTTATTGGCGCGCAATTAGATGACCAAACCCCATTCATCGACAGAACTTTCTAGACATTGTCAATAATGTAAATAATAATATGAATAACTTTATCGTCTCAATTATTAATTTAATAATATAAAATATTGTGCAGATAATACTGTGACAATAATTGAATCAATAATGTGAGATACTATGACGTAATTACTGTGGTAATAATTGAATAAAACTGAGTGACTTCTTACGTAAGCATCAATAATCAAAGATATTGTGCAATACAGTGTGCTACTGTGCAACCACGCGTGTGACGCCCCCAAAATAGGTATACAACACCCATTCTGAGTCGCCAAATACATGGTACAAAAAGTAAATTACAACTTCAATAATACAATTGTCGTGCAAAATACGACAACACATACTGTGAGTTTAAATACAAATATTATCTTCTAGACAATATCCACACTCAAATAAGTCCTCATTACAATTATTCAAACACTATTTTACAGAAATAGTGAGGACAGCTAAAACATCTTTCTAGAACCATCACTCTATACCCCGACTAGATCCTGCTATGTTCTCACCTCCTGAGAATAAAAATGGAACAAAAAGGAAAAGGGTGAGCTCAACTAGCCCAGTAAAGAATATTATAACTAAGATAATATACAAAAAATTATCAATAGTATTCAACAAGGAAAAATTTGATAGAATATAATCGACAACAAGTTTTAGATCAACAACTGCAGCGGAAACAACAAACCATTAGAAGAGTCAAGTAGAGAATGAATTCTACTATATTCTAAGATTTAAAAGTCCATCATCAATATTTTATCCCTGTAACATCAATTAATAATCATCTTTAACCAAATATTCATCTTTGTACTACAGGCCAAAGATATTCATTTGTATCACCAGTCAGTCATGTTCATCTCAACACCTGTTCATCTTTGCACTACAGACCAAAGATATTCATCAGGTAATCATACATCTTTGCACTACAGGCCAAAGATATTCAGTAATATGATCATTAGGACTGAGGATGATGAAAAATATCTTAAAGAAAACGAATCCAGTGAGACATAAGGACAAATAGTAGGGATTCGTATAACAGTTTATCCAAGATCAATAATACTTCATAATAATCAATTGTGAAGCAGAATTCAAAAATAAAGATCAAAACATGGATACAATCAAAGATAGTAACCATAATAGACATCTTGGACAAAAAAAGGAAAATTTTATTTTTCGGTGAATAGTGCCGTATTCATGAATAGTGCCGTATACGTGAATAGTGTCCCCGACATAAAAAGTTCTAAATTTGATAAAAACTCATATCAATATTTCAGCATAATGATATTGAAGAAAATAATATCATTTACGAAGAAAATAACATCCCTTACCTCAAAATAACCGTACTTTTGACTGAATATCAGATATGAGACTGAATGAAACTTGTGCTGAATAGCAACTCTCAAAGTATCTAAATACTCACAAAATACACTCAATAATCTAGAGAGAGAAAGAGAGAAAACTTATGAATTCTGGTGTGATTTTCAATTCTAACTTAGCCCTCTATTTATAGGAAAATGTTAGCACGCCGAAGCAAACTTAACCTGCAACCTGATGGCTTTACCTGCTACTATTCCCACCCACCACATTTGAATAAAAATCTCAGCACATTTCTTCACCAACCAAGAGTGGGGTCCACCAATTCTAGAATTTTCCACCAAAATGACAAATTCCGCAACTTCTATAATTTCTAAACCAGTAACCTCGTAAAATTCATAACAAATCATACGTTCATTTTTAACGGTTCAAAATTTGTGGACATATACTCAACTTATATATGAATAACATATCCAAAAATTACCACGATCCAACGGTCGGATTAAAAATTATAACCCCCGCAATATTTCTCAAAAATCCTGATTTGATTTTTAATACCTCCATTCCGATAAAAATACTGATAAAAACCTCAACATTAACTCCTTCATTTTTAACCACAAAAATATATCCCTCATTTATATCCACATAAAATAAATATTTCCTTATCATATGAATCAATAATTAATTATTCATAAATAATATTACAGAATTATATTTACGACAACCAGGCCGTTCCCAAGAAAGAGGGGGCTTTCCAATAAGGATTTCTCCTTACTAGCGCGCAATTAGATGACCAAACCTCTCTTTAGACAGAACTTTCTAGACATTGCCAATAATGCTATCTAATAATATTATTTAAATAATATGAATTATTGATCTGATAATAAAAAATACTGTGCAGCAACAATTATTGAAACAACAATAATATAAAATATCAACACAGCAATTATTGAATCAATAAAATAAAATATTGAACAGTAAATACTGTAACACTTATTGAGTAGTGCCTTCCTTCGTAAGAATCAATAATTTTAAAATACTGTGCAATCCGTGTGCTACTGTGCAACCACGCGTATTACTGTATTTTAACCACCGGGTATTCCAACAGTGTTAACGGTAACAACTACGCTGTTATTTATAAAAACTCAATTTTTTTCATTATCTTCATCCAATTGCTTTTCATTATAGGGCCCACAAATAGCTGCGCCGTCGTACGAATATTCCCCGACAGAAAGAATATTCCACGACCACACGAATATTCACCGACCAAAAATGAATATTTTATAACCACTTGCTTATTTAAAATATTTACGCATTTTACCCATAACTAACCACATTAATCAAATCAACCCTTTCTATTTTAGAATAATAAATAGAGGAAATTTAATTTCATTTATTGATAAGTTGGGGTCTTACAACGCATATTACTGTACTTTTAATACCGGGTATTTTAATAGTTTAACGGTAAAAGTCTTGCCGTTATTTTTATAAAAAGGTTATTTCTATCGCTTTCTAAATCTGACAGTAATCCGTTATGGGGTCTACCAATGATTGTGCCGTCGTATGAATATTTCTTGATAAAATAAATATTCTCCGACCAAATTAATATTTTATAACAACTTGCTTACTTTACAAAATTTATAAATATTATCCATAACTATAAAATTATATCAAATCCACACCTTATTATTCAAAATAATATTTAGAGAAAATTAAATCTTTATTCATAAAAAATTGGGGTCTTACAACATCCCCTCCTTATGCAATTTCGTCCTTGAAATTGGTGTACGTACCTGATATGTCGAAGCGGTGATGATACCTTATTTTCATGTCAGATTCTAACTCCCAGGTCATTTTCTCAATATTGTGGTTTCTCCATAAAACTTTAACTTGAGGTATAACCTTTGAGCGTAGAATATATATATTCCTTCTTATCCAAAATTTTAACAGGTACTTCTTCATATGTTAAATCTTCTGTTATCTCGTCTGGTTTTAATTCAATAATGTGGTTCGGATCTTCCACATATTTTCGTAACATAGAAATGTGAAAAAAGTTGTAAACACGAGACATACTTGGCGATAAGACGAGTTTATAGGCCACAGTTCCTACTCAATCGAGGATTTCAAATGGACCAATGAATCGAGGGTTGAGCTTTCCACTCTTTTCAAATCTCGTAACTCCTTTCCATGGAGTAACATGTAATAATACATGATCTCCAACATTGAATTCCACGTCTCTTCGATGAAGATCAGCATAACTCTTTTGTCGATCTTGTGAGGTTTGTATACGTTGCCGGATCATTTGAATCTTTTTCATTGTCATGCGTACCAATTTCGGTCCCAACAACATTGCTTCACCCACCTCATCCCAGCATACTGGAGAACGACACTTGCGTCCATACAACGCTTATACTTGCTTTATAACTGTTGTTGTAGGAGAATTCCACTAATGGCAAAAACTTGTCCCAACTTCTTTTGAAGTCTAGGACACAGAGTCTTAATAGATCTTCAAGAGTTTGAATAGCCCTCTCCGACTGCCCGTCCATTTATGGATGATATGCAGAACTGAATCCTAAATCTGTGCCCATAGCTTTCTGCAAACTGACCCAAAATCGTGAAGTAAATCTTGGGTCTTGATCAGAAACTATGGATATTAGCATACCATGCAGTCTTACAATCTCATTTATGTATATACGAGCAAGGCTTTTAAGTGAATATGTTTCTCGTATAGGTAAGAAATAAGCAGACTTGGATAATCAATCGACAATGACCCAAATTGCATTTATGCCTTGAGAAACCTTGGGAAGACCAATAATGAAATCCATGTTAATGTGCTCCCACTTCTATTCTGGAATTTAAAGTGGTTGCAATGGACCTTTTGACACTTGATGTTCTTCCTTGACACGTTGACAAGTTAAACACCTTGAGATAAACTCTGTTATCTTTCTCTTCATATTGCTCCACCAAAATGTATGTCAAAGATCACGATACATTTTGGTACTCCCAGGATGGATTGCAAACGGTGTGTTATGCGCCTCCATCATGATTTTATACTTCAAATCAGAGTTGTTAGGAACACAAAGTTTTGAGTTGACTCGAAGTATTCCTTCTTCGTCAATTCTTGCTTCTGGAATAGCATTTTCTTGCACCTTCTTCTTTATACGCATCAGCTTCGGGTCCGTAGCTGAAGCAGCTTTAACTTTATCGATTAAAGTCGGTCCTACTCGTATATTTGACATCATCACGTGGGTCCCTGAAGTCTTTAACTCTATCTCCATCCTTTGTAAGTCATACAAAATGGGCCTTTGCGTTGACAATATCGCACTCCTACCCGCATATGATCTTCTACTCAACGCGTCAGCTACCACGTTCGCTTTTTTCGGATGGTATTGAATGGTATGATCGTAATCTTTCAACAGCTCGAGCCAATGTCGTTGCCGCATGTTGAGTTCCTTTTGGGTGAAGAAATATTTGAGGCTTTTATGATCCATATAGATCTCCACTTTCTCCCCATACAGGTAATGTCTCCAGATCTTTAGTGCGAAAACGACTGCTGCCAACTCTAAATCATGAGTAGGATAATTTCTCTCATATTCTTTGAGTTATCGTGAGGCATATGCTATGACTTTCCCATGTTGCATGAGAACACATCCTAAACATCTGCCTGAAGCATCACTATAGATGACAAATCCCTCCGAACCTGATGGTATTGTCAGAACAGGTTCTGAAATGAGTCTCCTCTTGAGTTCTTGAAAACTCTTTTCACATTCCTCGCTACAACCGAATTTTGTATCTTTTCAAGTCAACTGAGTTAATGGAGTAGCGATTCGAGAAAATCCTTCCACGAATCTACGATAATAACCAGCTAAGCCCAGAAAGCTACGTACTTCGGTTACTGACTTAGGTTACTCCCAGCTTTGAATTGCTTCAGTTTTTGTCGGGTCAACAGATATTCCATGATTCGATATCACGTACCCAAGGAATGCTACTTCCTCAAACCAAAACTCGCATTTCTTAAACTTGACATATAACTTATTTTTACGAAGGTTTTGGAGTATCAGCCTCAAGTGTTGCTCATGATCTTCACGGCTTTTGGAGTAAATGAGGATGTCATCAATAAAGACAACCATAAAATAATCCAAATATTCCTTGAATACTCGGTTCATCATATCCATGAAGGCAGCAGGAGCATTAGTCAATCCAAAAGACATGACTAGGAATTTGTAATGCCCGTACCGAGTTCTGAAAGTAGTCTTTAGAATGTCATCAATTTTAATCTTTAACTGGTGATATTCGGAACGAAGATCGATCTTTGAAAAGAATTTAGCACCTTGCAACTGGTCAAACAGGTCATCAATGCGAGGTAACGGGTACCTATTTTTGATGGTGACATGATTCAACTCCCGATAATCAATGCAAAGTCGCATACTCCAATTTTTCTTCTTTAGGAATAAAACAGGAGCACCCCAAGGAGATGTACTAGGACGAATGAAACCGATGTTCAACAGTTCCTGCAATTGGATTTTTAACTCCTGAAGTTCAATAGGAGCCATTCGATATGGGGTCTTGGAAATGAGTTTTGTACCAAGTTCAAGGTCAATACAAAATTCGATTTCACGCTCTGGGGGTAGGCCATGAAGTTCTTTAGGAAATACGTCAGGAAATTTATTAACAATAGAAATATCATTCACTTCTGACGTATTTTTGTTTAAATGCGTGACATGGGCTAAGAAAACTTGACATCCATTTTTCAATAAACGAATAGCTTTATGGCTTGATATGATAGTGATTGACTTTAGTAGTTTGGTCGCTTGAATTTGCATGATAGGTTGGTTAGGAATATGAAAGCTAATAACCTTATGAAAATAATCAATTTTAGCATGATGAGTAGTTAACCAATCGATCCCTAAAATCACATCAAATGCAAATATTTTCAAAAAGATGAGATCAACAGGTAATGTGAGGGTGCCGATTTGAATCAAACAAGATTTATAAATAGTGGATGTAATGAAGGTTTTTCCAAACGGAGTTTCAAAAGATAAGTCAAAGTCTAATTTCTCCGGAGTCAAATTTAAACGTTGTGCGCAAGTAGATAAAATAAAAGAATGGGTAGAACCGGTATCAAATAAGGTATAGACTTCGCAAGAGTTTATGATTAGCTTACCCGTGATAATTTCATTTGGGTTCCTCACTTTTTGGGAGGTTACGACAAACGCTTTCCCTTGAATTATCGACTTTGACTTGTCTAGGACGACCTTTGGTGTCACCATCCCAGCTGGACTTAACTTCACTATATGACAAAGTCGGGCTAGGTGACCTTCTCTTTCGTAATTGAAACACGCTTTGGTTTGTTGCGTACAGTTTGGACTAATGTATCCCTCCCCTTCGCATCTGTAGCACACGACCGGTGGTCGTTCTCCTTCCTTATAAACGGGTACTGGTGTTGCTGTCTTTCCATCATTATTGAACCTTCTCTTTTTGAAATTTCCACTCGACTCATTTCTTCAATTATCTTGGTCAAGATTACCACCGAAGTGGTTACCATTTTTGGCATGATAATTTTCTCCACGTTTATTGTCACCGCTTCGATGACTGCTACCACTGGTATTATCGTTTTGTCGACTGCTATCTTTTGGTTGGGTTGACTCATTATCGCGCTCCAATAACTGAGCCCTATTCACAACATCTGAATACAAGCAAAGTTTGTGAGAAATTAGGTATTGACGTATTTTGGGTTTCAAACCTCGTAGAAACATTCATGTCACACGCTCCTCATTATTTACCAAATGGGATGCAAACCGGGATAACTCCACAAATTTAGTCTCGTATTGCGATACGGTCATATTGTTTTATTCCAGCTTGATAAATTCCACCTCCTTCATGTGACGAATACTTTCAGGAAAGTACTTGTCGATAAACAATTCTTGAAACTTCTCCCAAGACATCTTTACTGCAGAAAGTTGAGTACATTTTACAGATTTCCACCAGTAATCTGCCTCTCCTCGCAACATGAAGGTGGCGAAGGGAATCTTTTGCTCCTCTAAGCATCCTAAGACATCAAATATTTTGGTGATCTGCTTAATCCACGTCTCTGCCTAAAGTGGCTTTGGCTTTCCCAAAAACTCCGGTGGTCCCAACTCCTTGAATTGCTTAGCAGTGATCATCCGTGAGTTGCCATTGCTTCCACCTTCATTTTGAATACGAGTCTCTCTCGCTTGATGTTACATGAATTGTAGAAAGCTCATAAACATCCCGTCGTTCATCATTTGATCAGTGTTGTTGTTTACATGAGGATTATTGCCTTCTTGATGCACATTATCCTGGTTATTGATCGTTGGTGACTCAATGGTCTCATGTGCTCCATTGCTTATCTCAACATTTTCAGATGTCATTTTTAAACACTACTACAAAATAAGGGTTAATTGACATATCACATATTATCCCTATATTCTGACCGACCAATTAAATAACAAATAAGCATAGGTAGGTCATATTAGCGGAGGATTTACTCGTCTCTCCTCTCCTAGTTCTAGTCTCAAATCTCAGCAAGGGATCATATCACTAAGCTTTGATACCAACTGTGACGCCCCCAAAATAGGTATACACAACCCATTCTGAGTCACCAAATACATGGTACATAATTTAAATACAACTTAATTTATACAACTGTTGTGCAACATACGAAAAAACGTAAGCAGAGAGTTTTAACACAAATATTGTCTCGTAGATAATATCCAAACTCAAATGGAATCCTCATTACAATTATTATCACACTATTTTATAGAATATTGAGGACTACTATAGCAACCATCACGAACCGTCACTCCATTCCTCGACTATTCCCAACTATATTTTTATTTTCTGAAGAGAACAATGAAAGAAAATGGTGAGCTCAACTAGCCCAGTAAAGAATATTATGACTAAGATAATGCAGAATAAATTATCATTAGCCTTCAACAGTATAAAAACTGATAGAATACAATAGACAACAAGTTTAACTGTAGCGGAACAAGCAATCCATTAGAAGAGTCAAGTAGAGCATGATATCTACTATCTTTTATGATTTAAAAGTTCATCATCAATATTTTATCTCTGTAACACATTTTAATAAATAATCTACATCACCGAATTATCCATGCACTACGGGACGAGGATATTCGTTAGTATCACATCCACGAATTATCTATGCACTACGGGCCAATGATATTTATTATTATCACTAGTGGTCATGATCATGCCAACAACTGTCCATCAATGCACTACGAGCCGATGAGAACTTTTACCACATCATTTGTAACATTATAGGTCATGATTATACCGATACATAATTCCTGGTCATAATCATGCCCATCAACAGTCCATCTATGCAGTATGGGCAAAAGATGACTTTCATCACAATATAAGCATGAGGATGATGTCAATGATATAAGAATTCAATTAAGTGAGAGTAAGGATAAATTTTAAAGATTTATAATTCAATTTATCTAGAGTTCAAGAATGTCCAAATTGTCAACATGATAACTGCTTTGTGGAGTAAAATTCAAGAATAATATTCATGTATCAAAAATAATTTGGACAGAAAAGAAATTAATTTTTGTCGTGAATACCCCGGGTGAATAGTACCCGAGTAAATAGTATCCCGTAAATAGTACTTCATGAATAGTACCCCCGCATGAAAAGATTAAAATTTAACAAGAATATTCAGAAAAATATTTTCGTGAAAAGATACTGGATGAAGCGCAAATTTCAAGAATATTCTACTAATTTCAAGGAGTATAGAAGCAATATTTATCAATATAAGTGTAGAATTAGGAATATGAAACGAAATAATATTACTTAGATACTACAGAGTATGGAAGAAAATATTATATCTTATGATTATTGAACAAAAATAAAATTCCTTACCTTAAAAGGAGAGTATTTCCGACTAGTATAGCGGAGATATTCTTGAAGAAAACTTGTACTGTTTTCTACACTCAAAGCTTCCTTAAACTCAAAAGAAATACACTTAATATTATAGAAGAAGAATTCTCTTATTCAGTATAATTTTCATTTCAAAACTAAGCATCCTATTTATAGGAGAATGGCAGGGTACTATTTGAATAATATCACGGGTGAACAGAAGGAAAAAAATTCACGGGCACAACTCATCAATATTAAATTTTGAAACCATCAACCAATAAGGGAAGAGTATTTGGATAAATGGACCAATAAGGGAGCACCCTCATTCATAAGTCAGTGAATAGTTGTTGCATTAATTGAAAAGTTGGCCAATAATCTCATAACCTACCAATCAAAAGATTACCTTCTTTGAAAGTAATTGGGTCATACGGAAAATTATGTAACCTTTAAAAAAACTAAATGAACAAACACCAATTTAAAAGAATAATTGAACAAACATCTTCCACTCATCAATTATTATTCTTATCTTCAATCAACACGATCTTTTAACAATTATTCATTATTAATATTATAACTCATAATATTAACAACCAGATCATTCTCAGGAAAGAGAGAGTTTTCCGATAAGTAATTCTCTTTATTGGCGCGCAATTAGATGACCAAACTCCTTTACTCGACAGAACTTTGTAGACATTGTCAATAATGCAAATAATAATATGAATAACTTTGTCGTCTCAATTATTAATTTAATAATATAAAATATTGTGCATATGATACTGTGATAATAATTGAATCGATAATATGAGATACTATGAAGTAATTACTGTGACAATAATTGAATAAAACTGAGTGACTTCTTACGTAAGTATCAATAATCAAATATACTGTGCAATATCATGTGCTACTGTGCAATATCGTGTGCTACTGTGCAACCACGCGTATTACTGTACTTTTATCACCGGGTATTTCAATAGTTTAATGGTAAAAGTCTTGCCGTTATTTTTATAAAAAGGTTATTTCTGTCGCTTTCTAAATCCGAAAGTAATTCCGTTGTGGGGTCCACCAATAATTGTGTCGTCGTACGAATATTCCCTGATCAAACGAATATTCTCCAATCAAACGAATATTTTATGACAACTTGCTTACTTTGCAAAATTTATAAATATTACTCACAACTATAACATTATATCAAATCCACACCTTATTATTCAAAATAATATTTAGAGAAAATTAAATCTTTATTCATAAAAAATTTGGGTCTTGCATATTAATGCAATTAATCTTAATGAAAAGTTTTTTAATAACTTTAATTTTAAATATGGACAATTTTATTCTTTTATTCTTTTTTTTAATATACGCAAAAAAATAATTAATATTTTTTAATATACTAAAACTAATACAGTAAATTTAGATCTCAAAACTAAATATTATCACTGCAAATGGGATTTGGATCCCCTCCATTATATATTCCCTTTAATTCTATCTAATACACCATATTTTGAATCTTATAATCGAAATCGATACCGGTCAATTAATTTATTATATTGTATAGCATAATTATTTCAAAAATAAAAATAATTCGATATTTTTTTACCATTTGATGAACATGCGAATTTTTTATCAAACTTTCAATTGACGAAATTTTTTTTAGACTTTTAACAGTAAAAATATTTTTTATGATTTTAATTTTTTGTAATATCGATCTTACTTCCATTAATTATCTATTAATATATTTTGATTATTATTAATAAAATTATTAAGATTAAATAATTAATATATTAAATAAAATGTGTAACGGGAATCCTGCAAATGGTACCAAATCATCAAACTTGCGGGCTACAACAAAACTACTAAAATTATTATCCAATGGATGAACTAAACCATGGGTTGAGAAGTGTTTCATTTTAATTGGCACACACAAAAGACATAAATAATGTCCCTTATTAAAGGCCCACTTTCTGAAAACAACAATTGGGTGTTCCATTTTCAATGCTTTTTCTAGCTTTGTCATTCATATTCATCTGTCCAACTTTTTATATATATATATATAACTATTAAAATCCAAATTCTTACTGCCTATCCAAAACTCCAAACACCTCAAAATTCTCTCTCCTCTAAATCTCTCTCTAAAAAGAAAGAAGATGTTGCATATGTTCTTTGCTGTAGCCTTTTCTGCAGTGCCATTGACTCTCTATATTCCTCCTGTGAGAAGCTTGAATCTCTTTGTGCAGACCATGGAGGAACTTTTGAGGGATTCAAGTACACACACCCATAGGCTGTACCCGCGTGTACGCTATGCTTGCTCTAGGATCTTGAATTGCCTACTTTGCAATGATACAAGGTAGATTTTATTCGATTTATACTTTTTTTGGGTTGTTCTCTGTTGAAAGATCTTGTACCTTGTTTCTTAGTGATAGTTCTGTTTTCTCAGGTTGTAATTACTTTTTTGAGGTTATAAATTTGGGGTTTTCTCAATCTTATTTGATAGAAAGGTAGCATAATTTTAATAAATGATGGGATTTTGATTCTTGTGGAATTTTATATCTGGGGTTTTTAGGAGCTCTGTTTTTTTGAATTTTTGGCCTAAACAGAGTTCAAAAGGTTGTTTATGGAATTTCCAGCCTAGAGGAAATTTCTCTCTCTTTACATTTCCCTGAAGGTACTTGTTTTGGCAGTTTTCCACACATAGTACATAATACCATTTACATAATTGGGAAAATCAAATATAGACAAGGTTGTACTACACTGGAATGAGATAGACACAAGCAAAAAGAAAGTCCACAACTTTGTATAAAGTTTAGTTATCAAACCTCTCTGTCCCACAAAAAAGTCTGATTTACAAAATTTATGAATTTTAAATAATTATATTTAAATTTACAAATTTTAAATAAATAAATATATGTGTTTCATATTTACACCTAAATTTATTAGTGTTTGACTAATAATAATCAAAATGTGATGGTAAATGCAAGGACATTTTGTTATTTTATGCTACCTGACAAATGAAATGAGACTTTTTTTTCGGGAACAAGAAAATTTACCAAATGAGAGCATTTTTTCATGAAAATGGGTTTCTGAGTACAAATGTACAATAGAATTTATTGGGAATGACAATTTGTGTACCCAATAGGGCTGAGCAAGTAACCAAATTGGAACCGAAATCGCACCAAAAACCGCACGAACTGTACCAATTAAAACCGCACAACGGTTCTGGCGTATGTGACAGTTTTAGGTGGGTTGAATAACTAAATTTACGGTTCCGGTTTGGTTACTAGCCAAAATCAAACCGCATAAAACCGAAACCGCACTATGTGTGTGTATGTATGTATTATCTCTAGTAAATTCTAAAGTTACTTTTCACTTGAACACGCTAAGAGAAAACCCCAGTCTTGTATTGTTATTTTTTCATCAATTGAAAGAAGATGTTAGAGGTTATAGAGTCAAAAATTAAGCAATTGGGTTTTGAAATTTTGAATTTGTTTGATGCGTTATTGGAGGGGCTTATAGTTGAGGGGCTCGAGCACTTGATGAATTGGTTAATGTCAATGCTATAATTGTAATAGTCTAATAGATTATTTTTAGTCCTCCCTTCAATATATTTTATTCTATCTTCAGTATATACTTTTAATTTTTGGGGAACTAGATAAACATTCTTGCTTATTATCGAATAGTCTCCGTTGTTTTATATAGCGCATATTTTAGTTTTAAAGCATGCTTGATATAATTCTCATTGTTGACTTTGTCACTAAATTAATTGCTCGATGTAAGTTTTATGTTAAATTTTATTGAAGGCTTAAACTTTTTTGTTGTTTCAATTAGTTTTGGAACCGAAACCGCACCAATTAAAATCGCACCGCACACTTTAAAACAGAACCGCACCAATCACAAGCGGTTTCGGGTGCGGTTTTGAATTTTTCAAACTGTACCTAAGCGGTTTCGGGTGCGATTTGGATTTCAAACCGCACCATGCTCACCCCTAATACCCAATACCAAATGAAGAAAATGTATGAATAATGAGAAGTGCTAATAAGAAAATGAAAAAAATAACTATTTTCGAGCTTACTGTATGTGCAAGTGTATATTTTTCAGCTCGAAAGAGTGCAAGGCTTTAAGACCCAAAAAAGATCCATGGTACTTGCTTCTCTCTCATATGTGGTGAACCTCACTTACTAAAAATTTATAGAATTATCAAATTTATTTATAAAAATATTAATTATATTTTATTTTCATAAAATCTTTCTCACATTATTGTGAAATCTTTTTATTATTTATGTGGTTGTGTATTTATAATGTGACACATCCCATCAATACACTCGTCTCCGAGTAGGAATACGACTCATTATTACGTCAGAGTTACCATACTTGGATAGAATTCAATCTCCTTAAGAATGGAAAGTCGAAATTAATTCGGACTGCACCACCTCCACAATTGAATTAAATTTGATTTTCTTAAAAATAGGAAGTCAAATAGGATAAGGAAATCACAAGTCAATTTGGACTTCAGATTCCTTATAATGTTAAACCTCCTGACTGAAATATTCTGTCATATTCTGTCACATGGCACGGGTCTTCCAAACCTTTGGACTTATCAAATCACACTCCAATATTTTAAAATTATTATTAAATTAATAAAATTAAATTTATCATTGCCACTGGATTGATAATACAATCTTCAACAGAATGATGATTTTTCAACGGGAAAATGTATTTGATAGGTTTATTTGTTTTATTTTATTTGCAAAATTAACTAGTTCTTTATAATCTCCCATTACATACTTTGTACCCTCCATAAATGACTGTGTAATGGATAATTTTATTAGATAGAGGAAAAATGTAATCCCTCCGCCATGTTCAGAAGTCTAATTTTTAAAAATTGAATAAAATGAAGAATATATCATTTCTAAAAATAGACTGAAAATGACAATATAGCCTTAATTGATGTAGTGAAAAGTGGTTAAACTTGCCTTTCAGTTCAGTGGCGGAATCAGAATAAAATTTGAGGGGGTCAAAATTTAAGGGCGGTTATCGGATGTCCGGAGCAGCGACGTGTAGGTTGCAGCGGCGAGAGAGCGGAGTTAAGATCCTTGAGTTTGATTTTGACCCAGATTAAAAAAAATGGAAAGTATATTAGCGGCCCAATGCATACCGACCAGAGAATCGTGGCCCAATGTACAAGGAGTCAAGATCACTATATGCTTCGGAATCACTCTCAATTTCTTCACCATCAATGACAACACATTTAAAGTTAAATTGCAAAACAAATCCTAGCCCAGCCGCTACAATTGCTGCTGTCAAAGACAGCAGCTCTGCACCCACATTGCCACTTTCTCACTTTAATACTTTTAATCCATATGATGGTTTACCTCCATTTTTTTTACATATAGCATATAGTATATGAGAGTATGTCTAGAATTTATAGAACCTCCACTTCAGGCTTACTAGGTTGCCCAAAACAACACTCAAAGTTGCTTTGACATACCACTTTTTAATTTTTCTATTTCTATTTACAGCTAACTGATGCTGCCAGTGGGCAGCAGCCCTCAACTCTTAACACTTGGTTTGCTAGCTTCTAATTCCCCATATCTTTAATCTATTTACGCTGAATTTTGGGTCATTAGATAGGTGATACAACTCACTCATAATAGAGCATATTAGTTGAGCATCTTAAGCAACATAGTTGCGCAACTGAAAGTCTAAGGGGAGCCCCCAGCCATCGCCCAACTCAGCTGCTGCTGTTGCCGGGGGCAGCAGCCCTACTCGTAATATCACCACTTTGCGGCCTTATAATTGTTAGCTCGTATGTCAAATTAGAACAACCTTTAGATATGATTTACATATCATAGGAGACTGCATTTAAAAGTTATAACCTTTCCAATTCAACTTCAATACGCTGCTCATAACAGTGCGCAAAAATAGCTTTACACACTGAATTTTAACTCTTGATTTTGCTTAAAAATTGCTTTTCGTATCAATCTAATATACCAAAACTCTTTAATCATCATTTCATACGACATACCAATCTGATACAAGCCTTGATTCCATCTAATATTCGATTTTTTAGCCAAAACAATCCACTTAGGACTTTTATCGAACAACTTGTGCACACCGTTCTAAGCTACCAATTTCATGGCTATTTGTTTGAATTTCAAATTCATTTAGTCTCTCTTATGCCTCCGCACAACCAACTTATCTCCTCTAATCTTGTTCCAGCCATAACAATTCATTGATCAGTTATAAATATGCATAACCACTATATAAATCAACTTCAAATATATTCAAGTATTTAACAACTAACTAGTTTCCTTATTCTTAAAATTTGAATTTTTTTAATTTTCACATTCAATGGGCAGTAATATAAATTATATAATATTATACGTAATATACTTTACCCATCATTTATAAACCAGTTCCAGTCAAATAGCAACAATTATTTACTATTACTAGTTCCGTAAACACAAGATACAGAATATGAAAGTTGGTTTACCTGGTTGCTCCACTGTATTCCCTTAGTAATCCTTCTTTGACTTTACTTCTTACTATATACGAACTACAAGAGATTGTAATAAGAAGAGAGGGATTTAGACTGTTCGGTAATATAGCTGGACATGAAAGGAAATTCCTCGCCGGTGCCTGCTGGCTGGCGGCTGCCCCCCCCCCTCTAGTTCCGTCTGCACCGTCTCTTTACCGGGGTCAGATGTATTAGAGGATAATGTTATCTGTTCAGTTTGTATATATCTTGTAATCTGTATTTTTATTTTTAGGAAGTTTGATTTTTGAATTTTCCTAGATTAGATTTAGTTACTGATTTATTTCTAACTTCCACAAAGGTATTAGGCTATTTATACTCCTGATTATTCAATGGAATAGTAAGAAGATTATTATTCTTCATACCATTATTCTTCATGGTATCAGAACTTTACGCTCCTCATTTTTTACTTAGCAGCCACTAACATTCTTTTCCTTTCTTAATTTTTTTTTCTTCTCTTCCTCTTTCGTCTATTCTTCATCATGGCTGATGACACTCAATCTCAACAAATCACAATTCCAAATCCACAAAATCCCACCACAGCTCTTCAACTTATTAATATTTCTCACTAGAATATTATTAAATTAACCTCCACCAACTATCTGTCATGGAAATTGCAGCTCGAAGCTATTCTCATTGGCTATGATTTATATAAATTCATTGATGGCTCCCATCCTTGTCCACATCAAACAATAAGTGTTAATGATACAGAAACATCAAATCCTGATTACTTGTCATGGATTCGACAAGATAAACTTCTGTTTGGTGCACTTGTTGGTTCCATCTCTTCTGCTCTTGTTCCACTAATTCAACAGGCTAAAACCTCCCACAATGCCTGGATTATTCTTGCCAATACCTACGCACGCCTGTCTCGAGGCCACATCAAATAAATCAAGGACCAGATTAAGAAAGTTGTTAAGGGTTCTCAAACTATTTCTGCATATATGCAGTTTATCAAATGTCGATCCGATGAACTGGCTGCTCTTGGAAAGCCGATGGATCATGAAGATCTTATTGAAAAAAATTTAGACGGTCTTGATGATGATTACCGTTCTATTATTGAAATTGTTGAAGGTCGTGAGACTATGATTTCATTTGATGAACTTCATGAGAAACTTATCAACCGAGAACTATCTCCGAATAGTGCCCAGATCCTCAGCTCTCTTTTACCAGTCACGGCAAACTACACCACCTCAAACTTTCGTCCGGGCAACATCACTCGGCGAAGCAACTTCAGGAAGCAATTGCCGACCACCAACATACAAGGCACACAGGTCCAGTCTCGACCTCCCACACGCTCCTCCCGTCCCTACCTAGGCAAGTGTCAGGGCTGTCGCACCCAAGGGCACTCGGTATCTTAGTGTCCTCACTATCAAATTGTCCCAACCTCGAGTGCCACCTCTTTTGCTTCTCGGCAGCCATCTCAGTCATCTTGGACGCCGAAAGCCAACATTGTCATGGCACAGATTGATTCTAGTCCATCATGGCTCCTTAACAGTGGTGCTTCTCATCATGTCGCTGATGATCTTCAGAATTTGTCCTTGCATTCTCCATACGATGGACCCGATGACATAATCATTGGTGATGGTACTGGGCTACCTATTACCCATACTGGTTTCACTCTCTTACACACTCCCTCTCACAAATTTTCCTTAACCAATGTTTTGTGTGTTCCCAACATCAAATGAAAACTAATCTCTATATCTCAATTTTGCACTTCTAATAACGCATTTGTTGAATTCTTGCCAACTTGTTTTTGTGTGAAGGATCTGCAAACGAGGGCACCACTACTCCAAGGACGAGCTAGAGATGGTATCTATGAGTGGCCAAACAATCCAACACCCAACTCTTCAATAATTGCTTTCTCCAGTGTCAAAGCCACTCCCTCTGAATGGCACCAACGTTTAGGGCATCAGTCCGAGTCAATATTTCGAAGTCTTGTTTCTAAATTTAAGTTAGATTTGTCTTTGGGTTCCAGAACCTTCCATTGTAATGACTGTTATTGCAATAAAAGTCACAAATTACATTTTGCTCAATCTACTCTTATATCAACTAAGCCATTACAAATAATATTTTTTGATGTTTGGACTTCTCCAACTTATTCTATTGATCATTACAAATACTATGTTATCTTTGTCGATCACTTCACTCACTACATATGGCTTTACCCCCTAATTCGCAAATCTGATGTAGTCAACATCGTTCCTCGCTTCAAAGCTCTTGTTGAAAACCATTTCCAAACAAAAATCATTACATTATACTCTGACAATGGAGGTGAATACACTGGACTTGCCTCAGTTTTAAGTCAACACGGTATCTCTCATCTTACCTCTCCACCACATACTTCTGAGCACAACGATTTTGCAGAAAGACGACATCGTCACATAGTTGAAACAGGCATGTCCCTTCTCACTCGTGCTTCTCTACCTCTATCGTTTTGGTCATTTGCATTCTCCACTGCAACCTATCTCATAAACCACCTCCCCACCCCAACTTTAAACATGTCGTCTCCATACCAGTCTCTCTTTAGCTCTCCTCCCAACTACTCCAAACTACGTGTTTTTGGGTGTTTATGATATCCCTGACTTCGCCCTTATACTACTCACAAACTCCAACCTCGTTCTTCTCCTTGTGTATTTCTGGGTTATTCTCTCACTCAAAGTGCATACCTCTATTACAATTCAACCACCAAGAATTTACACACCTCTCGCCATGTTCGCTTCATTGAGTCTCTTTTCCCAATGTCTGTCAATCCTAGTGTTTCCCCTAACCACAATGAGTCCACCTACACCTCTTGGCTTAATATTCAGGTTGTCCTTCCGACGTCCTCACCACCATCTCAAACTCAACCACTTCTACCTCGGCTGGATAACCCCCACTGCAGATCCTTGGTGCATGCACACCACTCGCCATTGGTCACAACCATGCCTACACCCTTGCTCGTGTCGAACCAAGCCCATGACTCAACAGAGTCCTTTACCGCGTCTGCCCATATCTCGTCTGAACACCACACCACTACACCCGAGTCAATTACTTCGAACTCTTCCTCCACACGCAAGTCAAACACACCACCCACATCTTCTCCCAGTGAGCCCTCATATGCACCCACCATCTCAACTCGCCACTCTCCCATTGTCACCAGGTCTAAAAACAATATTTATAAACCTATCACCAAACTAAACCTCTCAGCCCATCTTGCTCAAGAAGTGGAACCCACTTTGGTAACTCAGGCGATCAAAGATCAGAAGTGGCGCCAGGCCATGTCTGCAGAATTTAATGCTCTTGTCCATAATAGCACTTGGGAGCTTGTTCCTTCCACTGTGGCTCAAAATATTGTTGGTTATAAATGGATTTTTAGAATTAAACGTTTACCTGATGGATCTGTTGACACGTATAAAGCTCGCTTAGTAGCGAAGGGATTTCATCAACGACCCGATGTTGATTATCATGATACATTCAGCCATGTGATCAAGCCTGCTACCGTTCGTCTGATGCTCTCCATTGCTGTTAGTCATGGTTGGTCCTTACGCCAACTTGATGTCAATAATGCCTTTCTCCAAGGCACGTTAAGTGAAGATGTATTTATGTTCCAACCACCGGGCTTCATTGACACGGATTTTCCTACCCATATCTGTAAATTAAAGAAGGTAATTTACGGTCTGAAGCAGGCTCCACGTGCGTGGTATACCGAGCTTCGTTCGTTTCTTCTCTAATCGGGCTTCGTCAATTCCACTGCTGACACTTCCTAGTTCATTTTTAAATCTGCTGGTATCACCTTGTTTCTCCTAGTTTATGTTGACGACATAATTATTACTGGGAATGATAATACTGCAGTTCAACGCTATGTCACTACATTGGCAGCCCGCTTCGCTCTCAAGGACTTAGGCTCATTGTCATATTTCCTTGGTGTCGAGGTTGTCTCATCCGTCGGGACTTCTTCTTTCTCAACGTCGTTACATTGATGACCTCCTAGCTCGCACCAAAATGACTGACGCAAAGCCAGTGGCCACACCAATGCCGACTACACCAAGTCTTACCCTTCTTGTCAGCACTACTCTCAGTGATCCATCTGAATATCGGACAGTAATTGGCAGCCTTCAATACCTGTCCATGACTCGTCCGGACATTGCGTATGCTGTCAACAAGTTGTCTCAATTCATGCATCGTCCCACCACTGAACATTGGAACGCTGCAAAATGCATCATTCGCTACTTATTTGGAACTATTGATCAAGGTCTCTTACTTCATCGTCAGTCTTCTCTTGCCTTACATTCATTTTCTGATGCAGACTGGGCAGGTGACAAAGATGATTACACTTCTACTGGTGCTTATATCGTATACCTTGGTCAGATTCCAATTTCTTGGAGCTCAAAGAAGTAACGTATCGTTGCGCGCTCCTCTACCGAGGCGAAATATCGATCAGTAGCTGCCACTGCGGCAGAACTTTCTTGGCTAACTTCTGTTCTTGGTGAACTTGGCTTTCCATACTCTCAGAAACCTGTCATATATTGTGACAATGTGGGCGCAACTAATTTGTGCTCCAATCCCATCTTTCACTCCCACATGAAGCATGTTGATCTTGATTACCACTTCATCCGTGAACAGGTTCAGAACGGTGCTCTTCGCGTCACCCATGTCTCTTCTACTGATTAGCTTGCGGATGCACTTTCCAAGGCCCTTCCTCGACAAAGGTTTCAACAACTTATGATCAAGATTGGACTCTCCTCTCGGCGCTCCATCTTGCGAGGGCATATTAGAGGATAATGTTATCTGTTCAGTTTTGTATATATCTTGTAATCTGTATTTTTATCTTTAGGAAGTTTGTTTTTTGAATTTTCCTAGATTAGATTTAGTTACTGATTTATTTCTAACTTCCACAAAGGTATTAGGCTATTTATACTCCATATTATTCAATGGAATAGTAAGAAGATTATTATTCTTTATACCATTATTCTTCAAGATGCGCCCCCCCCCCTCCCCCCGCGCCCCCTAGTTCCGCCTCTGTTTCAGTTTAGTGTCAATATATATATATATATATATATATATATATATATATATATAGAGAGAGAGAGAGAGAGAGAGAGAGAGAGAGAGAAAGAGAGAGAGGGAGGGAGAGATCCGGAACCTCTACGAGGATTTTTCTGTGAGGATCTTGTGAGGGTTTTGTTGTGGAGTTGACAACACATCAGAAAAGAGATCCAATGGCTCACAACTCTTTTTTTTCTGAATCAAAACGATGTTTTGATAGAATTTTTTTTACAAGTTGATAGAAAATTGTAAGCCACCAAACGCAGTTTACTTTTACCAAACAAACAAAGTAAAGTAAAAATAGTACATTTAAAATAGTATTTGAGTTGTGATGGTGATTGTCTCCGTTGAGCAGTGAATTAAGAGAGGTAAAGTAAAACGATTATTAATAATAAAAAATGATATAAAGGAATACGTAAATAATAATAATTGATAGGTCTAGAATATTTTCTTGGTTTATCCAGTCGGCCCAATGGTTAGAGTAAATAATAATAATATTTTTAATGGTGAGAGTAAACTCTTTTTATGGAACAGATAAATATAAATTATTATAATAATAATAAATAATAATATAAATAAACAAACAAAAACAATAATAAACGAAAAATAACTAAAGCCATATTGAAAATATTAACGATAATTATAACCGATATATTTATTCATTTTTTTAGTCAAGTTTGTAGTTATCCTAATATTAATAGCAAACTAAGTTATTAAATATAAAAAAAAATTATATACAGAATAATCAAGAAATTTAAAATAATTATATGTAAAAATAAACGGTGTTTGATGGCTTCAAATTATTTGTAACTTGTAAAAAAAATCTATCAAAATGACGTCGTTTTGATACACAGACAAAAAAAGAGTTATGAGCCATTGAATCTTCTTTCTGATGTGTTGTCAACTCCACAGCAAAACCTTCACAAAATTCTCACAGAGAAATTTTCATAGAGGATCCAGATCAGAGAAAGAGAGAATTTTTTGTACAAGAGTAATAAATAACAGCAATAAAGTCTCCCTATCTAGTAGTAATTGAAGGAACCATAGACCATGCTGATCATAACATTTTCCAAGTTCTTTTACCCTCCCGTCTCCTCATCTATGTGTTCTATTTCTTCTAATTCTTCCTAATTGTTATTTTCAATAAAAGAAAATTTGATATTTTTTACTCACATAAATGTGAATTTGTTAACCATTCACGTGAAATGAGCACTGTGAAACTATCAAATTCTCTTGTGAAAATATTAATCTTTAAAATTATTTTCTATCAATGGTTGTTAAATTCCTTATATGGGTCGTAGGATTGCATAGAATTGTGATATCATGGAAGGAAAACGATTCAGATCAGAGTAAGATCACAAATATACATACAATTGCATAAAATCATTCCTATCAATATGAGACTTTTTTGACTTATACAAGTGGCTCAACTAAATCAAAAACTTTTAAACTCCAAAATTTTAAAGCTTTAAACCCCAAATACAACTCTAAACTTTTAATTATATATATATATATATACATACTCAGTTTACTTCTCCAGCAAACTGAAGGGCACAATTAAGAATGAATCAGCTACATCGATGATTTTTTCCATCGCTATAGTATATAAAACCGATTTTTTATGCTATAACGACGGAAAAAACCGTCGCTATAACCGGTTCGTTTTTAGTTCGCTCCATCTATTTCGCTGGAAAAAAATGAGCCACATATACTATGGATGAAATGCATTTGATCTTTAAATATTGCTACTAGATACTTTATGAATTCAACAAGTTTATAGTACATTTTATAAGTTTTGAGTTAATTGATGATATATATTTATAAATGTAATAAAAACTCTATTATTTTGAAAGTTATCGCCGAATTCTACTAATAATGTAGCAAGTAATGTGAGAATTTACACTTTAATCTTCTTTAACAATTTAAATATGAGATGATACAAATATAAAATATGATCAGATCATGTGCATTCCTGCATGGGATCCCAATTCACAACCTTGTTTCAACCCTCACTGAAGGAGTTCATTTGCTCAAGTTATTAATCTCATGGCAATACAATTCCATACAACAGAACAAATTCTAATCACAAACAATTGAAAAACCGATCACATACAGATGATTGCGCTCTCGAAAAAAACATGCACTTCAAAACTAAATAGACATTATAATATGAAATGTAACGTTTCTTCCGATCATACAAAAACTCAAGCAACTGTTGTCACTAATGAGCAAAGAAACTGACCGACAGACGAGAACTATGCCCTAACTTCATTAGCAAAACAAAAGGAACATTTTCTTTTTCGTTTAATTGATAAATGTTAAAACAAAGGGAACATGCTTGTATTAATAGTAACTGCAAACAAAAGATAGTACACTAAGCACACTTTCCGATTTATCCTAGCATAACCAAATTAGTTGACCACTGTTTCAGTGTTAAAGTACAAGTGAAAACGTGTAATGTGGAAGAAGAAACATCTTTGATATGAACCACCTCTATGTATGCCCAGAAAAGGAAAAAGAGAAGGGAAAATAACCTATGGACCAACGAACACTCTGAACTATTTCCATATATTCACCACTAGATGAGCTAATGCCTTGATTCCTCGCCAAATACTTCCGTGTTGCAAATGGGGCATGTCTGAGGAAAAACAAGTAGGATCAGCTGTAAGAAATGTTAAAAGAATATTATAGATCTTCAAGAGTACAATTTAGCTCGGGGAGAAGCACATTCGCCTACTTTATTGATGCTGAGCCATTTGGAGCCACATTCAGTATGGTAGACATGCTTGCAAGGCAATTTTATTTGGCGATTGCCTCTTTTATATCTCATTTGGCAAATCACACATCTGAATTAAGAACACCAGGAAATAATGAGCAACTTCTGAATTAAAGGGAGAAAGAGTAAAAGAAGCACTCGAGATCAGATTAAGGTCGGTTCAAGAGTACCCAGAACACTAGAAGCAGTGATTCGGAGGTGTGTCTGGAACCAAGTATGAAGATAATGACTCCTGGGCAAGGACAAATTTACGTTCGGTGTATAGCAAGTATTATATTTCGACCCACTTTTGAAAGACACGTATTTTCCAAGCCTACATTAAGTTATACTCAGCTATAAGCATACTTGGTGGTTCTGAACATGAAATAGATCAATGTAGCCAACTTGATTCATTACATTTCTGATAGCAGCTTCATCTTTTTCTGCTCAGGAGTACCAATGAAAAAGCACTTTGCATAATATTTTATACAGGTTGATTTCAAATGCTTCAGAATGAGGTGTAGCTTGCTGTAAATAGTACATGGAAAATTATAAATCAAGAAAACAAAAGAGGAAAGGCCAGTGATGTTGCGGAACGCAGGAATAGAAGTATTCCTAGTGATCAGTGACTAGTGGAAACATGCAGCCAGAAATGGTTCAAATAAATTGCCAAAAATAAATCCATTTCAATTTTGGATTCACAAGGAAGATTCTCAACTCAAGTTCAGTAAACTCTCCTCTCACTTCCAATAAAATTTTTACCAATGGTTGCATAATATTTCGAATGCTGTGAGAAATCACTATCCACTTCTTGTTTCTATAACAAGCTTCATATTTGAACTCTTAAGACACAAAAAAAATGTGTCATCAACAACATAAAAGTGAACAAGGTAACAACTAGCATGACTTACACATTCAATCTTGACTTTATGACCACCTTATTGCTTATTGAGACATGAAGTATAAGAATACGTCGATTTTATAACAAGAAGCAAGCACTACCCTTGTTATAGAGAAACAGAAAACTCTCAAAACATAAATTAAACCTTCAGACACTCACACAAACACATGTACACATTAGGTGAACTAGGGAGATGCGAAAAGCAAAACAAAAGTAAATGGGTCAAAAGATCAGGTATACGGTAATTACTTGAGAAAGGAAAAAAAGGAAAGGCTGTAGAAATTTCCCCTTTTATCAAGAAAAAGGAGGAACGAAGAAGGGGAAGGGGGTAACTGGAAGCCAGATTGTTACCTCTCTCCAGATCGTTTTCTTAAGAAGAATCCACCGGACTTGTATCTTGAGGTTGGAAGCAGATCAATAAGTTCTTGGGAAAGACCTCGACTTTGAGTTCCAACTGCCTCTCCTAAATCAAGTAATTCCTGCAAAAAGTATAACTAAACAATTTGCAAATCACATACAAATAAACTAGTGTGTTTTAACTGTAGTTATCCAAGTTATTCTTTTAAATTAGCATGTTAAGCCTGAGATAATTTCCACAAAACAGATCAATTCAGAAGGATTAAATACAAACTATCCTTTGACAGAGACAGCATAATTCCCAGTAAAATCAGCTCTGTCCTTTCCATCATTCTTTATTTTTACCCTTCTTTCATTAAATTCGTCACAAAAATTTATAAGGTAGACACACTTGTGCAGTGTTAGAAGTCAGGTGAGACCCTTTATAGCTAAATTGCCTTAAGCATAGAGAAAGGGAGTAAGATCAGTAACTTCTATTTGTATAATTCATAAAGTTAAAGCAACAACTCAGAAAATATAAAGGAGCGGTATTGCAGGTGGACCTCTACATAAAGAAAGATAAGATAAAGGTGGGAAACATGTTTAAGTAGAACCATTTCCCAAATATAATCTTAGTAGTAAGCATCAAAAACATCATTTTAGTGATGCATGACGCATGCTTCAAATAACTTTGATACTTTATTCACCATATTATTTAAATCCATGCATTGTAAGGCTCTCAAATCCACTTACCCGTCTAGGTAAAATCTATGTCTAAGCTATCATGTTTAGATCCAACTGTAAACTCCATTTAATAAATCTCAAACTTTGAATCCAAATTCAACCTTTAGCAGTATCTTAACGGCTATAACGAACGATAGTGATTGGAAAACAAAGTAAATCGAACACGAGTCATATTTGCAATTGAAAAGTCAAAAGTAGTACGGAGAGGATTAATTCTCTAGCCATTTGACTATTGAAGATCACATTTTACCTTTATAACCTAAAATTGAGAATTTCCTCTCTAGCAATAACATTTCATATGTACACCATGTTCATACAGATATATTTATATTTGCATAAGCATTAGATGCTCATTGATTCTTCATAATAGAAAGGGAACATATATTTAGGAATAGAGCATCCGAACGTAGCGGAGTTGTTACTTCTTAGCCTTCTCACGCTCTTTTTGTAAAACTGTTATAATCCTCAATCGGTTCCAACAATTGGAATCTAATCTGCACCCACTTTCTCGAGCGATCCATGTAGGACCCTAATGTCAAGAACCTTTTACTTAATGTTTTGTTATCCGCCAATCCCTAATAGCTAATAATCAATTGTGTTGCTAAATCAAACACCATTCAGCACAAATATAGAGATTGAATGGAGGCATATAAAAAATGAGAATAGCAATAAACTTATCAGAATATGTGGTAAACCTCATAGGTCATGTTATCTGGATCAATGTTGTCTTGCCAAACAGCCTGAATACACAAACATAGAGAAAGGTTCCATTAGCAACACATACAAACACAATGTATTTAACATCCTCCAATTATTACACGCCAACACTTTCTAACATGCATAAGCAGCTGAGATCCCAATTCCCAAAGGCACATGGCATTATAAAATTCTCAAGACCAAAAAAATAGTTGTTTGACATGAAGAAGTAGATGGCATTCCAGGCGCAAATAATTAATCAATTAAAGGTATACTTAAAGGCTAAAAGTGGTTGATTGGTGGAATTTGTCCAAGTATTCAGTTAAGTATCTTGTCTCACATCTTATGGAGAGCAATTCTTTAAGATAAGAATAAAATAATGAAAATCCAGTAGATTTTTAAGCTATTTTAAAACTATGCACGTGCATATTGAATTATTGATAGAATCAATTAACATTAATTTAAGATCAAGCATCATCAAATACAAATAAATGGAAAAGGTCATATCAGTAAAGAAGCTTCATACCTGGGTGTTAGCAGCAGTGTCATGATTTGGAGTGCCTGCAAAATTATGGAAACTAATGTAAGAATACATAGAGAATAAGTGGAGCTGACACTATGGTCGAGACCCCATTGCTTACCAAACCAACAACAAATAGCATGATAGCTGTGTTAAATTGCTGAAATCAGTTGGTGTTGTGTGTGTATATATATATGTATATATATATACACAGAATGGATCAGGTCCGGGAGTCCGGACCTGATAAAAAACGGACCAAATTTTATTTTTTATTTTTTGCTTTTTTTTTTAAAACAACTAAAAAAAAATATTTAATATTTTATGGAACTGAAATTTTTTCATAATATAATGTTTTGGGTGTGATTTGAATACCTATACCAAAAAATGGTGATACAGTCTGCACAGACTGTACATACATGTTTTATTATACGTACCCAAATCACACCCAAAACACTTTATTATGAAAAAATTTCAATTCCATAATTTTTTTTTTAGTTGTTTTAAAAAAAAAATAAAAATAAAAAAGTCAGGACATTAGATCCGTCCGGACGTCCGGACTAGATCTTGTCCCTATATATACATACATATATATATATATATATATATATCATTGAACAAGGACAACATAAGTAATATATGAGCCCCATTACATAGAATCTAACTTTGGATAAGGAAATGGCCAGTATGGTCAAAACTACTACCCTAAAGCTGAAAGTTAATCTCCAATGTAACTATGTTAAGTAACTGGAAATGTAACAACAGAACACAAATGGAACTGACATTCTTCAGGAATGGCTTGCATAGTCGGGACTGCATTTTCTTCAGATATAATTTCTGTTGCTGTAGGTTCTTCATTGTATGATATTGAAGGGTATTCCCAAGCTCTCCTGCTAAGATCCATTCTGGGTAAATAATCATTAACCCCATACAGACCATAATAAGGTGTTGTTCCAGGAGCAGATAATCCGAATTTGTATGAATTCTTATTCATTGCCCAGTATGCAGTTTCCTAGACAGAACATTAAAAAAAATTAAATAACTTTTATCATCACATTCAGAAGAATTCTCTCGTGCATAATGCCATGCTTAAAAGTTAGGTGGAGAATATGTACATAAATAGGAGTAAAATATATCATTGAATAGAATTTCATAAAGGATTTTGTGCTTCAACACAGTTTACAATTAACTCTGAGCTAAACTATCCATGAACAATCTGTTGTTACCATTACTTCAAACCAGCATCACCTATAAGAAGAATATCAACAAATTTTCAACTCAACAACGCAAAATAGTCTACAAAATTGTGTTCTTAAATTTTGCTAGCATAGAAAAAATGTCTTGTTATTTCAGCTTTCGACATATTCACAACCGTGAGCAGGATGAGTTTACTGACCTACCTAGATAAAATGAGTGTTAATGTTCAAAACTACAAAATTAAATTACCTGATCTTGCATCAGTCCAGCATGAGCATAATTTGCATGTGGATGTGTGAGACCTTCAAAAAAATCCATGAAGCTCTCCGTAGCAGTGTAAGGACATCCAGTATTTATGTAATGCACCTCCATTTGCCCATTGCCATTCATTTTGAAATCTATTGAAGTAAATACTCATAAACTGGATAGAAACACACATACCATCCATTACAAAAAGAAAAGTTAAATAATAGAACAATTTATGCATCAGTGCATTTCCTGTATAAGCCAAACTCCAAGGAGGACATCATAGATGACCAAAAAACAAGATGGTCTATCATGCAAGACTGTCAAATAAACACTAGGATTTTTGTACATCAATGTAGACCCTTTTTGCCCAAAATTACTCACAATTCACTTTCTCCCGACGAGTAATCAAAACAAATATTTTTCATTGTCAAACAAATCGATACATTGTGTGCATGTATTTCTCATTTCTCAGATACAGAATTCTCCCATTTTAATCATCAGAAGTGCAAAGTACAAACCCCTTCACGAATATCGTTCTGATTCACAAGTATTCCACCTTAATTTTCCAAAGATCTATTGAAATATTATAAGGGGACAAATTCAGAAATACTCGAGAACAAATTCACAAATACTCTAATCGAATATTTCTCAGATAGTGAATCCACTGAGTTCACCTCCCATATGTATTCTAACCAAAAGCACAATTTCTGAAATTGACAGTACAATTAAAGATCAATCAGATAGGTGGGGTTGGGAAGTCTTTTTACTGTAAAAAAAATAAAAAAATTAAACCAGCTTAATAATAATAATAATAATAATAATAATAATAAAAAGAATATATTTAAGCAGCAATTCGAATCAAACAATACCAAGATTTCATCTACCCATTTCTTGGCTGCTGAGAAAACATGGATTAACAAAGAAAAAGTCAAAATTTTCATCCATCTACAAACTCATACTCCATTTCCTTAAGATTTTCCTCCGTTTACTCGGTAACCAAACAGAAGCTAAAATTTTCATTAAATCACTAATTACACCTGAAAATACCCCCATTCAATCTAACCTCCTCGAATTCACATCAAAATAAAAAAAATTTAGAAGAACAAAATGCATACATTTACATCAAATCAAGCAATTCAAGAACTCTTCAAACTAAAACAAAATAAAAATGAACATGTGTATACCAAATTACCAATCAAAAAACGAAAATAACAACTGAATTTGAACAATGAAATTCTGGGTTTCAACAATGTCACAATTTCATCAACATTCTCCCAAATGGGTCTTCAAAATTAGAAGGAAAAAAAAGAAGAGGAAATCTTCAGTAACAAATGCAACCAAACAATAAAACAGAAGAAAGATTAGATAACAACCCATATATAAAAAAAGAGAGTGAGGAGAGAGAACCGACATTGATGAGCTTTGTAGGGTTGTAGCAGGGGAGTTGGGAGCTGAGAAATTGACAATGAAATTGAAAGGGAATGGAGATTAAGAGGTTCCTTTTGGATCTTTCTAGCTATTCCTCTCATCCATTCTTTCTCTCTCTAAATCCACCACTCTTTGTCTATTGCTCTTCTAGTTTTTTGGTTTCTTCTTATTATATCCTCACATACACGCCATCCCCCTACTAGCAGACCATATCTGTGACTGTGCGCGCGTGCAAATTAACGCTTGTCTACTGGTAAAACGGTGCCGCTCTGATAGAATTCGTTTTTTCTTTTTCTTTTTCTTTTTTGCCTTTTTTTTTTTATAAAAAAATTGTTTATATTTTGGACCATTTTGGTGATTGGACTACACAACATTGTTCCCTTTTTCTCCTTCTTGCATTTGGTCATTTTCAACATGGTTGAAATAAAGGTATATTTGAGCAAATGAACTAAAATTAGATATTTTATTAATTTTTCATTATACCATTTTTACATTATCTTTGTATTAAATTTTTATTGGTGTTAATAATTCCAAAGCATTATTTTGTTGCTTAAGATAAAGAATCATGTTTCTGTTAAGGAAAACAAAGTCTTAGGCAAATGAAATAATAAACTCCAAAATAAAAATAAAAATAAAAATAAAAATACTATCTTGTAAAAAAAAGAGAAGAAGAGATACTAATTATGTTTTATTGTCTTTAAAGAGATGATTTTGCGATATACCCTTTTTGTTTCAAAATATAAAATTATTATTTTTGTTAAATATTTTATTTTATATTTACTCTTAAAAAATAAATTACTAATTTTATAATGATGACATGACCAAAAAATAATAATGACAAATTTAAAAATATTTTGTCATTTTATCCTACCATAAAAAGAGGTTATTGATAGTATCATTAGTAAAAATGACACTACCATGACAATATACATTTAGCAATATCTTTGTCTTTGTTCCAACTTAGACCTGACAATATAGTTGGTTAACTGTCGGGTCAACTCATATTAACTGGAACCAAATGGGTTGGTTAACTGTTTTTATTTATTTGGGTTGGTTAAAGTTTGGAACTATATTTTTAAAAAGAAATATAGTTCCAACCCGGTTAACCATTTTTCGACCCATATTTTATTCTAAATTCAAATCAAAAGTTCTTTCCACACATATTTACATATTCAAGAAGCTCAACCATCCACCCCACCCCACCTCCACCCAAAAAATATATTATATGATTATGTATACATCCCTTACCCCCATCCCACCCCACCCACCCACCCCCACCCCCCACCCCTATCCCACCCACCCCCATCAAAAAAAATATTATGTGATTATGTATGTGACGTCCTCAAAATTGGTATACATCACCAATCTTGAGTCGTCAGCTACATGATACAGAATTCAAATACAACTTAATAATACAACTGTCGTGTACAATACGACAAAACATAAACTATGAGTTTGAATACAAATATTGTCTACTAGAGAGTATACAAACTCAAAAGGAGTCCTCATTACAATTATTATCACACTATTTCATAGAATAGTGAGGACTACTAATGTACCATCTAGGACCATCACTCTGTTCTCCAACTAGTCCCAGCTACGTTCTCATTTTCTGAAGAGAACAGTGAAAGAAAGGGTGAGCTCAACTAGCCCAGTAAGAAATATTATGACTAAGATAATGCAGAATAATTTATTGTTAGCCTTCAACAGTGTTAAACTGATAAAATATAATAACTATCAAGTTTAACTGTAGCGGAACAAGCAATCCATTAGAAGAGTCAAATAGGGAATAAAATCTAGCTACTATCTTCTATGATTTAAAAGGTTTTTCATGACTTTTATCGCTGGGACTCAGCTTAATAAATAATCCACATCATCGAATCACCCATGCACTACGACCAAGGATATTCTTTAGTATCACGATCACGAATTATCTATGCACTACGGCTAAAGATAATCATGTTTTCATCAACGGTCCTGATCATGCCATAAAACAATTCATCTTTGCATTACGGCTAAAGAAAATCCATAGTCATAATCATACCAAAAACTGTCCATCAATGCACTACGGGCCAATGAGGACTTTTTTCACATCATTTGTAACATTACGGTTATGATTATACCGAATAATCTCTGGTCATAATCATACCAAGTCCATCTATACACTACAGGCCACATATGACTTTTAACATAATATAAACATGAGGATGATGACAATTATATAAGAATTCAATAAAACAAGTTCAAGAATTAATTTATCCATGAACTAATAACGTCCACATTGTCAACATAATACTTCTTTCTAGAGTAAAATTCAAGAATGCTCAGAAGAATATTTCCATGAAAAGATACTGGATGAAGCACAAATATCAAGGATATTTCACTAATTTCATGGAGTATAGAAGTCAAAGTTTTAACCAACTGAGTATAATAAAGAATGGAATAACAAAAGAAATCACCATGCATGCGATAGACCGCACAGGCAGGTTATTCCAACAGAATAATAAATAACGGAACCAGGTCCGGCGTAAAACGCACAGACAGGATATTCCAACAGAATAATAAAGAATGGAACCAAGTCCGACGTAAATGCACAAACATGATATTCCGACTGAATAATAAAGAACGGAATAATAAATAATAGAACCAGGTCCGGCGTAAACGCACAGACAGGATATTTCGACAGAATAATAAAGAACGAAATAATAAATAATGGAACCAGGTCAGGCGTAAAACGCACAGACAGGATATTCCAACAGAATAATAATAAAGACAGAATAATAGAAGAATGTCACCAAGTATAGGGTAGTCCGCGTATACTGGTTATTCGAGCAGAATAATAAAAAATGGAATAACAGAAGTTCTCTTCATGAATACAAAAGAAATAATACCCCTTACCGTAAAAGAAACTGAATATAAGAGTAGGAAAGTAACAGAATACTTTTCTATAGTTTCTTTATAATTTCTCTCTCTAGAGTTTTAGTGAATTCGTAAGAAATAATGAAGGAATGAGCTTCTATTTATAAAAAAATGGACTGCATAGTAACTAACTCATGAACGGTCCAGATTGATTTACTTTAATCTGACGGTCCATATTTAAAGCAAAATCTTTTAAATAAAATAAAATATATTCTATTTATAATCTAATAAAACGAATAACTTTATAAAAGATTTTACTATGCAAACACTATGCAAACACTATGCAACTACTATGCATAATAAAATATAATATATTCTAATTATTGTCTAATAAAACAGATAACTTTATAAAAGTATTCTGTTTTATATAAAAAGATTTTACTATTAGCCTAATAAAACGAATAACTTTATAAAAGTATTTTGTTTTATATAAAAAGCTTTTCTGTTTTATTACATTAATAATACCAATAAAACAAAACTGAGTGACTTATCACATAAGCATCAATAATTAATACCGTGTGCTACTGTGCAACTATGCGTATTACTGTACTTTTAACATCGGGTGTTTCAACAGCTAACGGTAAAACTTCCGCCGTTATTTTCATAAAGTATTTTTGTCGTTTTCTCAATTCGACAATAATTTTGTTGCGGGGTCCACCAATGATTGTACCGTCGTATGGATATTCCCCGATAAAAAGAATATTCCCCGACCAATCGAATACTATATAACCACTTGCTTACTTTGCAAAATTTATAAATATTACCCACAACTATAACATTACATCAAATCAACACCATAATATTAAAAAAATTATTTTGAGAAAATTAAATCTTTATTCATAAAATCTGGGGTCTCACAATCTCCACTCCTTATAAAATTTCGCCCTCGAAATTTACGTATGTACCTGGTATGCCGAACATTTGAGGATACCTTGACTTCACTTCAAATCCTAACTCTTGATGTATAACCTTTGAGCGTCGAATATGATTCTTCTTATCCAAGATGTTAACACGTATCTCTTCATACGTTAAATCTTCTGCTATCTCGTCCGGTTCTAAATTAATAATATGGTTCGGGTCGTCCACATATTTACGTAACATCGATACGTTAAAAATGTTATGAACACGCGACATACTTGGCGATAAAACGAGTATATAAACCACAGTTCCTACTTGATCGAGGATTTAAAATGGGTCAATTAAATCTAGGGTTGAGATTTCCTCTCTTCGTCGATTCTTGCTTCTAGAATAACGCCCTCTTGAACCTTCTTCTTCACATTCATCAGCTCTGAGTATGTAGCTTGAGCGGCTTTAACTTTATCGATTAAAGTTGATTCTAATCGTATATTCGTTATCTTCACGTGGGTTCATGTATTCGCACTTGTAACCGCATACGATCTTCTACTCAATGCGTCAGCTACCACGTTCGCACTTCCACGATGATATTGCATGGTACAATCGTAATCTTCAATAGCTCGAGCCAATATATTTAGTGCATGTTACGTTCGTTTTAAGTAAAGAAGTATTTGAGGGTTTTTAGAAATGGGTTTTGTACTGGGGTCAATTGTGACGCCCCCAAAACAGGTATACATCACCCATCTTGGGTCGCCAAATACATGGTACAAAAATCAAATACAACTTAATTATACAACTGTTGTGTAAAGTACGATAAAACATAAGTTGTGAGTTTTAATACAAATATTGTCGTCTAGACAATATACAAACTCAAATTCAATATTATTACATTTATTATCACACTATTTCACAGAATAGTGAGGACTACTAATGCACCATCTAGAACCATCACTCTCTTCCCCGACTAGTCCCAGCTACTTTCTCATTTCCTGAAGAGAACAATGAAAGCAAAAAAGGGTGAGCTCAGCTAGCCCAGTAAGAAATATTATGACTAAGATAATGCAGAATAAATTATCGTTAGCCTTCAACAGTGTTAAACTGATAAAATATAACAAACATCAAGTTTAACTGCAGCGAAACAAGTAATCCATTAGAAGAGTCAAGTAGAGAATAAAATCTACTATCTTCTATGATTTAAAAAGTTTTTCATCACTTTTATTACTGAGACTCAGCTTAATAAATAATCCACATCATTAAATCATCCTTGCACTACAGGTCAAGGATATTCTTTAGTATCATTACCACGAATTATCCATGCTCTACGGCAAAAGATAATCGTATTTTCATCAACGGTCCTGATCATGCCATAAAATAATTCATCTTTGCACACTTGGCCGAAGAGAATCCATAGCCATAATCATACCAAAAACTGTCCATCAATGTACTACGGGCCAGTGAGGACTTTTTTCACATTATTTGTAACATTACGGTCATGATTATACCGAATAATTCCTGGTCATAATCATACCAAGTCTATCTATGCACTACAGGCCACAGATGACTTTCAACACTATATAAACATGAGGATGATGACAATGACATAATAATTCAATAAAACAAGTTCAAGAATTAATTTATCCAGGAACCAATAACGTCCAAATTGTCAACATGATACTTATTTGTAGAGTAAAATTCAAGAATGCTCAAAAGAATATTTTCATGATAAGATACTGGATGAAGCGCAAATATCAAGGATATTCCACTAATTTCATGGAGTATAGAAGTCAAAACTTTAACCAACTGAGTACAATAAAGAATGGAATAACAAAAAAAATCACCAGGCATGCGATAGACCGCACAGATAGGTTATTCCAACAGAATAATAAATAACGGAATCCGGTCCGGCGTAAAGCGCACAGACAGGATATTCCAACAGAATAATAAAGACGGAATCAGGTCCGGCGTAAAACGCATAGACAGAATATTCTAACAGAATAATAAAGACGGAACTAGGTCCGGCGTAGAACGCACAGACAGGATATTCCAACAGAATAATAAAGACGGAACTAGGTCCGGCGTAGAACGCACAGACAGGATATTCCAACAGAATAATAAAGACGGAATCACGTCCGGCGTAGAACGTACAGACAGGATATTCCAACAGAATAATAAAGAATGGAATAACAGAAGAATTTCACCAAGTATAGGGTAGCCCGCGTATACAGGTTATTTCAACAGAACAATAAAGAATGGAATAACAAAAGTTCTCTTCATGGATAAGAAAGAAATAGTACTCCCTACCTTAGAAAAACTTAATACTGGAATAGTGAGGTAGCAGACTTCTCTTCTTCTTTCTCTCTATCATTTCTCTCTATAATAATTGCTCTATAGCTTTAGTGAATTGGTGAGAAATAAAGGAAGAATGAGCTTCTATTTATAGGAAAATATAGTTTCGATAATTGCACGTTTTGGGGCTCAAAAAATTACAGAATAATACCTCCCACATTTTCTTCATTTTTAATTTAGTCCTGCAAGTATTATCTGTAAGACCCCGAATTTTATGAAATGAAAGTATTCAATTTTCTTATAATTATTATTTTATCTCGTAAATGGTTAAATTGATAAAAGTTAAAAGTTAAGAGTGTTATGTAAAATTTTTACAAAGTATGCAGGTTGTTATAAAATATTGTGAGTTATAATATTAATGATGAATAAGTTGTGTTGATTAAAGATGAAATTGATAGTTCCATTATGTTGGGATTATTAGTGTTATTGGAAATCGACATTTATTTCGATAATAATTGATGTCTGGAGGTTATATTGACCAATCGGATAAATGAGTAATTAATTGCTATTAATTCACATGCTTATAACTATTTGTTCACGTGTGTGTACTATTGATTCACATTCTTGTACTATTAGGGGAGTTGATGCAAGATTGATAATACTTGCATGACTAAGTTAAAAATAGAGGTACTATACTGTAATTCATATTTTCACATGATTATAACTATTGATTCACATGATTGAACTATTGATTCACATTATTTACTATTAGGGGAGGTGGTGCAAGTTTGATAATACTTGCAAGACTAAATTAAAAATAAAGAAAAAGAGGAAGGTATTATACTGTAATATTTTGAGCCCCAAAACGTGTAATTATCGAAACTATATTTTTCTATAAATAGAAGCTCATTCTTTCTTCATTTCTCACCAATTCACTAAAGCTATAGAGCATTTATTATTAAGAGAAATTATAGAGAGAAAGAAGAAAAAAAGTCTGCTATCTCTCTATTCCAGTATCCAGCTTTATTCTGAGGTAAGGGATATTATTTGTTGTACTCGTAAGGGGTATTATTTCTTTCGTATTCATGAAGAGAGCTATTGTTATTCCATCCCTTATTATTCTATTGGAATAACATGTTTATGCGAAGTACCGTATACACGGTGAAATTCTTCTGTTATCCCATTCTTCATTATTATGTTGGAATAACCTATTTATGCGAAGTACCGCATACATGGTGAAATTCTTCTATTATTTTATTCTTTATTATTCTGTCGGAATATCCTGTCTGTGCGTTTACACCAGACCTGGTTCCATTATTTATTATTCTGTCAGAATATCCTGTCTGTGCGTTTACGCCGGACCTGGTTCTATTATTTATTATTCTGTCGGAATATCCTATCTGTGCGTTTACGCCGGACCTGGTTCCATCATTTATTATTCTGTTGGGAATAACCTGTCTGTGCAGTCTATCGCACGCATGGTGAATCCTTCTATTATTTCATTCTTTATTATTCTGTTGGAATAACCTGTCTATGTAGATTACCACATGTATGGTGAATGATCCTTTGTATTTATTCCTTATTAAATTGCGGAAATTATCTGTTTACGTGAATTATGATAAAAATCATAATAAAAGCATTGGATTAATAACAATCATGGGTATATGTAGTATTAATAAGTGTTATTGTGACAACCCCAAAATAGGTCCATTCTATCCAACCCATTCTGAGTCGCCAAATACATGGTACAGAAAATAACTACAACTTTATTACCACAATTGTCGTGCAAAATACAACAACAGATATGCCGTGAGTTTGGATACAAATATATACCAAATGTGACATTAGACACCATCATGTGTCAGCACCTCACAAAGGTACCTTACATAAAGGTACAGTCAAAAACTGTTTTAGAAATTAGAATCTTTGGGAAGTACTCAAGAAAACCTTCGTACATGGGAGGCCATGCATCTAGGTTATGATAGATATCATATGGCCACAGAATTATCCTTGGTTGACCCAATAGACCCCAAAGAAAAACGAGAAGATTACTAGCATATTCTTCCCAATGGTGAGTCTTCTCTTGACTTATCATTATCTCCACTGTATCTAACTGAGAATTTTACTTCAAACAAACACCAAGATTATATAGGTAGTGCTTGTAGATATACTCGGCAAGCGGATGTGCACAATCATGTCTTATGATGACACAAGGTTGTATGTCGTTAGACATCTTGTATTATAGTGGCAAAATACCCTTCCAACGTTGGGTTCGCCTCACCCTATTTTCTTCACCAAATATAACTACTAAATGATGACCACCGTTCTATTCCCTTGTTACGTCCGCTCGACCCAGCTACACTCTTATTACCTGAAAGGAATTGTGAAGCAAAAGGGTGAGCACAACTAGCTCAGTAAAGAATATCATGACTAAAGATAATTAAATTATCAATAGCCTTCATCAATAATAAATCAGAGATTTAGAACATATGGTAAATGATAAAAATTTCAACCATAGTTGCAGCGGAACGAGCAATCCATTAGAAGAGTCAAATAGACTATAAAGTCTATTATCTTCTCCATGTTAAAAATCCACCAACAATATTTTATCCATGTAACATCACTCAACAGTTCCTTTCCACAATCATATGAATAACTCATGATCATAATTGTGACTATAAATTTTTCTTCGCACCCAGGACGAAGAATATTTTCATCACCTGTCTTTACCTGAAACATCAAAGATCATGGTTATACCAAATCACAATTCCTGTTTATAATCATACTAACAAATCCATCTTTGCACTACGGGCCAAAGATATTCATCAACAAACCATCTTTGCACTACGGGCCAAAGATATTCAACAACAGTTCATCTTTGCACTACAGGCCAAAGATATTCAACAACAGTTCATCTTTGCACTACAGGCCAAAGATATTCATCAACAATTCATATTTGCACTACAGGCCAAATATATTCATATCTCAAAGAAATATATATTCATTTCAGAATTTATATAAACAATAATTATAACCATGTTGATCAATTCACCTTTGCACTTAAGCTTAAGATATTCAATTATAAATTCAATGGTCATGATCATACCAGTCACAATTCAACTTTGCACTACAGGCCAAAGAGAACCCTAGTCATGATCATACCAATAATCTACCTATCTTTACACTCCAGTGAAAGAGAATTTCAACATCAGGGTTATAAAAATGTTATATATGATGATAAAAATAATATGATCAACATATAGTTTTAATCTCAAGAGTAATATTCGTAACTCATGAATAGTAACCCCGATAATTTGTGGTTCTCTTTGGCCCGTAGTGCATGGATAATTTGTGGTTGTGATACTAATGAAAAAGTCCTCATTGGCCCGTAGTGCATTGATGGACAGTTTTTGGTATGATTATGACTATGGATTCTCTTCGGCCAAGGGTGCAAAGATGAATTATTTTATGGCATGATCAGGACTGTTGATGAAAACACGATTATCTTTGGCTCGTAGTGCAGGGATAATTCGTGGTCGTGATACTATAGAATATTCTTGGTTGTAGTACATGGATAATTTGATGATGTGGATTATTTATTAAGCTGAGTCTCAGCGATAAAAGTGATGAAAAATCTTTTAAATCATAGAAGATAGTAGATTTTATTCCCTACTTGACTCTTCTAATGGATTGCTTGTTCCGCTGCAGTTAAACTTGATGTTTGTTATATTGTATCAGTTTAACACTGTTGAAGGCTAACGATAATTTATTCTGCATTATCTTAGTCATAATATTTCTTACTGGGCTAGTTGAGCTCACCCTTTCTTTCACTGTTCTCTTCAGAAAATGAGAACGTAGCTGGGACTAGTTGTAAGACCCCAACTTATTAATGAATAAAATCAAATTTTCTCTAAATATTATTGTGAATAATAAGGGGTTAATTTGATATAATACTTTGGTTATGGTGAAATGTGTAAATTTTGCAAAATAAGCAAGTGGTTATAAAATATTCATTTGGTCGGGGAATATTCGTTTGGTCGTGGAATATTCTTGCTGTCGGGGAATATTCGTACGACGGCGCAGCCTTGTGTGGGCCCCATAACAGAAAGCGATTGGATGAAGAAAACGACAAGTATACGTTATTTATAAATAACGGCGTAGTTGTTACCGTTAATACTGTTGGAATACCCGGTGGTTAAAATACAGTAGCACACGGTATTGCACCAATTATTGATTCTTACGCAAGAAGGCACTACTCAATAATTGTTACAGTAGTTATTGTTCAATATTTTATTTTATTGATTCAATAATTATTGCGTTGATATTTTATATTATTATTGTTTCAATAATTGTTGCTGCATAGTATTTTCCATTATCAGATCAATAATTCATATTATTTGAATAATATTATTAGATAAAATTATTGGCAATGTCTAGAAAGTTCTGTCTAAGAAGAGGTTTGGTCATCTAATTGCGCGCCAGTAAGGAGAAATCCTTATTGGAAAGCCCCCTCTTTCCTGGGAACGGCCTGGTTGTCATAAATGTGATTCTGTAATATTATTTGTGAATAATTAATTATTGATTCATATGATAAGGAAATATTTATTTTATGTGGATATAAATATTGGATATATTTATTGTGGTTAAAAATGAAGGAGTTAATGTTGAGGTGTTTTATCAGTATTTTTATCGGAATGGAGGTATTAAAAATCAAATCAGAATTTTTGAGAAATATTGCGGGTGTTATAATTTTTAATCCGACCGTTGGATCGTGGTAATTTTTGGATATATTATACATATATAAGTTGAGTATATGTCCACAAATTTTGAACCGTTAAAAATGAACGTATGATTTATTATGAATTTTACGAGATGACTGGTTCAGAAATTGTTGAATTTTCGGAGTTTATCATTTTGATGGAAAATTCTAGAATTGGTGGGCCCCACTTGTGGTTGGTGAAGAAATGTGCTGAATTATATTTTAAATGTGGTGGGCGGGAATAGTAGCAGGTAAAGCTATCAGGTTGCAGGTCAAACCTACTAAAATTTTCCTATAAATAGAGGGCTAAGTTAGAATTGAAAATCACACCAGAAACAAGTTTTCTCTCTTTCTCTCTCTAGATTATTGAGTGTATTTTGTGAGTATTTAGATACTTTGAGAGTTTCTATTCATCAGAGTAAGTTTCTTTCAGCCTTATACCGGTATTCCGACCAGAAGTACTGATATCTTGAGGTAAGGGATATTATTTTCTTCTTAAATGATATTATTTTCTTCAATATCATTATGCTGAAATATTGATATGAGTTCTTATCAAATTTGGAACTTTTTGTGTCGGGGTTACTATTCACATATACAACACTATTCACGTATACGGCACTATTCACGAATACGACACTATTCACCGAAAAATAAAATTTTCTCTTTTTGTCCAAGATGTATATTATGGTTACTATCTTTGATTGTATCCGTGTTTTGATCTTTATTTTTGAATTCTGCTTCACAATTGATTATTATGAAGTATTATTGATCTTGGATAAACTGTTATACGAATCCCTACTATTTTTCCTTCTGTCTCACTGGATTCGTTCTCTTTAAGATATTTTTCATCATCCTCAGTCCTAAATGATGATATTACTGAATATCTTTGGCCTGTAGTGCAAAGATGTATGATTACTTGATGAATATCTTTGGCCTGTAGTGCAAAGATGAACAGGTGTTGAGATGAACATGACTGACAGGTGATACAAATGAATATCTTTGGCCTGTAGTGCAAAGATGAATATTTGGATAAAGATGATTATTAATTGATGTTACAGGGATAAAATATTGATGATGGACTTTTAAATCTTAGAAGGTAGTAGAATTCTTTCTCTACTTGACTCTTCTAATGGTTTGCTGTTTCCGCTGCAGTTGTTGATCTAAAACTTGTTGTCGATTATATTCTATCAGATTTTTCCCTGTTGAAGACTAACGATAATTTGTTGTATATTATCTTAGTCATAATATTCTTTACTGGGCTAGTTGAGCTCACCCTTTTCCTTTTTGTTCCATTTTTCTTCTCAGGAGGTGAGAACATAGCAGGATCTAGTCGGGGTATGGAGTGATGGTTCTAGAAAGATATTTTAGCAGTCCTCACTATTTCTGTAAAATAGTGTTTGAATAATTGTAATGAGGATTTTTTTGAGTGTGGATATTGTCCAGAAGACAATATTTGTATTTAAACTCACAGTATGTGTTGTCGTATTTTGCACGACAATTGTATTATTGAAGTTGTAGTTTGCTTTCTGTACCATGTATTTGGCGACTCAGAATGGGTGTTGTATACCTATTTTGGGGGCGTCACAGTTGGTATCAGAGCTTAGGGATATGATCCCTGGCTGAGATGTGAGACAAGAACTAGGAGGGGAGAGACGGGGAACTCCTTCGCTAGTATGACCTGACTAAGTTTATTTGGTGTTTATTTGGTCGGTCAGAGTATAGGGATAATATATGACATGACTATTAACCCTTGTTTTATGGCAGTATTTAAGAATGGCAGCTGAGAACGTTAATAATGGAGTAAATCAGACCGTGGAGACACCTTTGATCACCACCCAGGGGAACGTGCAACAGTAAGACAATATTCCTCCTGTAAACAACATTACCGAGCAAACGATGAATTATGGAATGTTTAGGAGCTTTTTGCAGTTCATGCAAAATCAGACGAGGGAGACTCGTGTGCAGAATACGGGTGGAAATGATAACAACGCGCGGTTTGTCACAGCTAAGCAGTTCAAAGAATTGGGACCACCAGAATTTAAGGGAAAGCCGGATCCGATCATGGCGGAAACGTGGGTCAAGCAAATTACCAAGATATTCGATGTCTTGGGATGCACGGAGGAACAGAAGGTTCCATTCGCCACCTTTATGTTTCGCGGTGAGGCAGACTACTGGTGGGAGTCTGTGAAGCGTACCCAGCCTGACGCACTCAACATGTCCTGAGAAACATTTCAAAAACTGTTCAATGACAAGTACTTTCCAGAAAGTATTCGTCATATGAAGGAGGTGGAGTTTATCAGACTGGAACAAAACAACATGACGGTGTCCCAGTACGAGGCGAAGTTTGCAGAGTTATCCAGGTTTGCACCTCATTTGGTCGAAAATGAGGAACGAATGACAAGGATGTTTCTGAGAGGTCTAAAACCCGAGATTCGGAATTATCTTATCTCTCATAAATTTTCTTTATATTCAGATATTGTAAACATGGCTCAATTATTAGAGTGAGATAATGAGTATGTGCAACCGAGGGACCACAACCAGGGTCATACCGGTGGCGGCAGTCATCAAAGCAATGAAAACCAGCAGGGAGGAAAACATTCGGACAAAAGCGGTAACCACTCTGGTAGTAATCGTGGTCGTGATAATAGAAAGAGCGAGTCGGGAGGAGATTTCAAGAAGAGAAGGTACAACAATGATAACGTGAAGACGTCAGCACAAACATCAACTGTTTCTAGGGGAGGAGAACGACCACCGGTCGTATGTTACAAATGTGGGAAAGAGGGACATATCAGCCCAAACTGCCCACAACAATCCAAGGTATGTTATAACTGTGGAAAGAAGGGTCATATAGCTCGAGAGTGTTCTGTAGCAAAACCAAGTTCAGCAGGGATGGTGACTCCAAAAGTTGTCCCGGATAAGTCGAAATCAGCGGTTCCTGGAAGGGCGTTTGTCGTGACTGGCCAAAACGCGAGAAACCCGAACGAGGTGATCACGGGTAAGCTAATCTTGAATTCTTGCGAAGTTTATACTTTACTAGATACCGGTTCTACCCATTCTTTTATCTCTCCTGCTTGTGCTCAACGTTTAAACTTGACTCCGGAGAAATTAGACTTTAACTTATCTGTTGAAACTCCGTTGGGTGAAACCTTCGTTACATCTACAGTTTATAAATCTTGCATGATCCAAGTTGGCACTATCACATTACCTGTTGATCTTATCTCTTTAAAGATACTTGCTTTTGATGTGATTTTAGGAATTGATTGGTTAACCACTCATCATGCTAAAATTGATTATTTTCGTAAGGTTGTTAGTTTTCATATTCCTAACCAACCTGTCATACGAATTCAAACTACTAAACCACTAAAATCAGTCACTGTCATATCAAGCCACAAAGCTATTCGTTTATTGAAAAACGGATGTCAAGCTTTCTTAGCCCATGTTATGGATTTGAACAAAGACAAGTCAGATTTGAATAATATTTCTATTGTTAGAGAATTTCCCGATGTATTTCCTGAAGAACTTCCTGGTCTACCCCCAGAACGTGAAGTTGAATTCTTTATTGACCTTGAACCCGGTACAAAGCCCATTTCTAAAACTCCATATCGAATGACTCCTATTGAACTTCAGGAGTTAAAAGTCCAACTACAGGAGTTGTTGGACATCGGTTTTATTCGTCCTAGTACGTCTCCTTGGGGTGCTCCTGTTTTATTCGTAAAGAAGAAAGACGGGAGTATGCGACTTTGTATCGACTATCGAGAATTGAATCATGTCACTATCAAGAATAGGTATCCGCTACCTCGCATTGATGACCTGTTCGACCAGTTACAAGGAACACAATTCCTTTCAAAGATCGACCTTCGTTCTGGATATCATCAGCTGAAGATTAAAACTGAGGATATTCTAAAGACTGCCTTCAGAACTCGGTACGGGCATTATGAATTCTTAGTAATGTCTTTTGGATTGACTAATGCTCCTGCTGCTTTCATGGATATGATGAATCGTATATTCAAAGAATATTTAGATCAGTTCGTTGTCGTCTTTATTGATGACATCCTTATCTATTCCAAAAGCCGTGAAGATCATAGCGCCATTTGAAGCTGGTATTACAAACGCTTCGTGAAAACAAGCTATATGCCAAACTGAAGAAATGCGAGTTCTGGCTTGAGGAAGTAGCATTCCTTGGGCACGTGGTGTCAAAATATGGAGTATCTGTCGACCCGGCGAAGATTGAAGCCATACAAAGTTGGGAGCAACCGAAGTCGGTAACCGAAGTACGTAGCTTTCTGGGCTTAGCTGGTTATTATCGGAGATTTGTGGAAGGATTTTCTCGAATCGCTACTCCGTTAACTTAGCTGACTCGGAAAGATACAAAATTCGTATGGAGTGAGGAATGCGAGAAGAGTTTCCAAGAACTCAAGAGGAGACTCATTTCGACACCTGTTCTGACAATACCATCTGGTTCGGATGGATTTGTTATCTATAGCGATGCTTCAGGCAAAGGGTTAGGATGTGTTCTCATGCAACATGGGAAAGTCATAGCCTATGCCTCACGACAACTCAAAGAATATGAGAGGAATTATCCTACTCATGATTTGGAGTTGGCAGCAGTCGTTTTCGTGTTGAAGATTTGGAGACACTACCTGTATGGGGAGAAAGTGGAGATCTATACGGATCATAAAAGCCTCAAATATTTCTTCACCCAAAAGGAACTCAACATGCGGCAACGACGTTGGCTTGAGCTGTTGAAAGATTACGATCATACCATCCAATATCATCCTGGAAAAGCGAACGTATCAGCTGACGCATTGAGTAGAAATTCATACGCGGGTACGAGTGCAATGTTGTTAACACAAAGGCCCATTTTGTATGACTTGCAAAGGATGGAGATAGAGATGAAGGCTCCAAGTACCCACATGATGATATCAAATATACGAGTAGAACCGACTTTAATCGATAAAGTTACAGCTGCTCAAGCTACGGACATAGAGCTGATGCGTATGAAGAAGAAAGTGCAAGAAGGTGCTATTCCAGAAGCAAGAATCGATGAAGAAGGAATACTTCGAGTCAACTCCAGACTTTGTGTTCCTAACGATTTTGACTTGAAGCATAGAATAATGATGGAGGCACACAACACACCGTTTGCAATCCATCCTGGGAGTACCAAAATGTATCACGATCTTCGACATACATTTTGGTGGAGCAATATGAAAAGAGAGATCGCGGAGTTTATCTCGAGATGTTTAACTTGTCAACGTGTAAAAGCGGAGCATCAAGTACCAAAGGGTCCATTGCAACCACTTGAGATTCCAAAATAGAAGTGGGAACACATTACTATGGATTTTGTTACGGGTCTTCCCAAGGTTTCTTAAGGTATAGATGCGATTTGGGTTATTGTTGATAGATTAACCAAGTCCGCTCATTTCTTGCCGATACGTGAGACTTATTCCCTTGAACGTCTTGCTAGTATGTACGTGAACGAGATTGTGAGATTGCATGGCATGCCAGTATCCATAGTTTCAGATCGTGACCCAAGATTTGCTTCATGATTTTGGGTTAGCTTGCAGAAAGCTATGGGCACGGATTTAATATTCAGTTCGGCATACCATCCTCAAACGGACGGACAATCAGAGAGGACTATTCAAACTCTTGAAGATCTATTAAGACTTTGTGTCCTAGATCTCAAAGGGAGTTGGTGTAAGACCCCAACTTATTAATGATTAAAATCAAATTTTCTCTAAATATTATTGTGAATAATAAGGGGTTAATTTGATATAATACTTTGGTTATGGGTGAAATGTGCAAATTTTGCAAAATAAGCAAGTGGTTATAAAATATTCATTTTGTCGGGGAATATTCGTTTGGTCATGGAATATTCTTGCTGTCGGGGAATATTCGTACGACGGCGTAGCCTTGTGTGGGCCCCATAACGGAAAGCGATTGGATGAAGAAAACGACAAGTATAAGTTATTTATAAATAACGGCGTAGTTGTTACCGTTAATACTGTTGGAATACCCGGTGGTTAAAATACAGTAGCACACGGTATTGCACCAATTATTGATTCTTACGTAAGAAGGCACTACTCAATAATTGTTACAGTAGTTATTGTTCAATATTTTATTTTATTGATTCAATAATTGTTGCGTTGATATTTTATATTATTGTTGTTTCAATAATTGTTGCTGCATAGTATTTTCCATTATCAGATCAATAATTCATATTATTTGAATAATATTATTAGATAACATTATTGGCAATGTCTAGAAAGTTCTGTCTAAGGAGAGGTTTGGTCATCTAATTGCGCGCCAGTAAGGAGAAATCCTTATTGGAAAGCCCCCTCTTTCCTGGGAACGGCCTGGTTGTCATAAATGTGATTCTGTAATATTATTTGTGAATAATTAATTATTGATTCATATGATAAGGAAATATTTATTTTATGTGGATATAAATATTAGATATATTTTTGTGGTTAAAAATGAAGGAGTTAATGTTGAGGTTTTTATCAGTATTTTTATCGGAATGGAGGTATTAAAAATCAAATCAGGGTTTTTGAGAAATATTGCGGGTGTTATAATTTTTAATCCGACCGTTGGATCGTGGTAATTTTTGGATATGTTATACATATATAAGTTGAGTATATGTCCACAAATTTTGAACCGTTAAAAATGAACGTATGATTTATTATGAATTTTACGAGATGACTGGTTCAGAAATTGTTGAATTTTCGGAGTTTATCATTTTGGTGGAAAATTCTAGAATTGGTGGGCCCCACTTGTGGTTGGTGAAGAAATGTGCTGAATTATATTTCAAATGTGGTGGGTGGGAATAGTAGCAGGTAAAGCCATCAGGTTGCAGGTCAAGCCTACTTAAATTTTCCTATAAATAGAGGGCTAAGTTAGAATTGAAAATCACACCAGAAATAAGTTTTCTCTCTTTCTCTCTCTAGATTATTGAGTGTATTTTGTGAGTATTTAGATACTTTGAGAGTTTCTATTCATCAGAGCAAGTTTCTTTCAGCCTTATACCGGTATTCCGACCAGAAGTACTGATATTTTGAGGTAAGGGATATTATTTTCTTCTTAAATGATATTATTTTCTTCAATATCATTATGCTGAATTATTGATATGAGTTTTTATCAAATTTAGAACTTTTTGTGTCGGGGTTACTATTCACGTATACGTTACTATTCACGTATACGGCACTATTCACGAATACGGCACTATTCACCGAAAAATAAAATTTTTTCTTTTTGTCCAAGATGTCTATTATGGTTACTATCTTTGATTGTATCCATATTTTGATCTTTATTTTTGAATTCTGCTTCACAATTGATTATTATGAAGTATTATTGATCTTGGATAAACTGTTATACGAATCCCTACTATTTGTCCTTCTGTCTCACTGGATTCGTTTTCTTTAAGATATTTTTCATCATCCTCAGTCCTAAATTATGATATTACTGAATATCTTTGGCCTTTAGTGCAAAGATGTATGATTACTTGATGAATATCTTTGGCCTGTAGTGCAAAGATGAACAGGTGTTGAGATGAACATGACTGACAGGTGATACAAATGAATATCTTTGGCCTGTAGTGCAAAGATGAATATTTGGATAAAGATGATTATTAATTGATGTTACAGGGATAAAATATTGATGATGGACTTTTAAATCTTAGAAGATAGTAGAATTCTTTCTCTACTTGACTCTTCTAATGGTTTGCTGTTTCCGCTGCAGTTGTTGATCTAAAACTTGTTGTCGATTATATTCTATCAGATTTTTCCCTGTTGAAGACTAACGATAATTTGTTGTATATTATCTTAGTCATAATATTCTTTACTGGGCTAGTTGAGCTCACCCTTTTCCTTTTTGTTCCATTTTTCTTCTCAGGAGGTGAGAACATAGCAGGATCTAGTCGGGGTATGGAGTGATGGTTCTAGAAAGATGTTTTAGCAGTCCTCACTATTTCTGTAAAATAGTGTTTGAATAATTGTAATGAGGATTTATTTGAGTGTGAATATTGTCTAGAAGACAATATTTGTATTTAAACTCACAGTATGTGTTGTCGTATTTTGCACGACAATTGTATTATTGAAGTTGTAGTTATTTTCTGTACCATGTATTTGGCGACTCAGAATGGGTTGGATGGATTGGACCTATTTTGGGGGCGTCACAGTTGGTATCAGAGTTTAGGGATATGATCCCTGGCTGAAATGTGAGACAAGAACTAGGAGGGGAGAGACGGGAAATTCCTTCGCTAGTATGACCTGACTAAGTTTATTTGGTATTTATTTGGTCAGTCAGAGTATAGGGATAGTATATGACATGACTATTAACCCTTGTTTTATGGCAGTATTTAAGAATGGCAGCTGAGAACGTTAATAATGGAGTAAATCAAACCGTGGAGACACCTTTGATCACCACCCAGGGGAACGTGCAATAGGAAGGCAATATTCCTCCTGTAAACAACGTTACCGAGCAAACGATGAATGATGGAATGTTTAGGAGCTTTTTGCAGTTCATGCAAAATCAGACGAGGGAGACTCGTGTGCAGGATACGGGTGGAAATGATAACAACGCGCGGTTTGTCACAGCTAAGCAGTTCAAAGAATTGGGACCACCAGAATTTAAGGGAAAGCCGGATCCGATCATGGCGGAAACGTGGGTCAAGCAAATTACCAAGATATTCGATGTCTTGGGATGCACGGAGGAACAGAAGGTTCCATTCGCCACCTTTATGTTTCGCGGTGAGGCAGACTACTGGTGGGAGTCTGTGAAGCGTACCCAGCCTGACGCACTCAACATGTCCTGGGAAACATTTCAAAAACTGTTCAATGACAAGTACTTTCCAGAAAGTATTCGTCATATGAAGGAGGTGGAGTTTATCAGACTGGAACAAAACAACATGACGGTGTCCCAGTACGAGGCGAAGTTTGCAGAGTTATCCAGGTTTGCACCTCATTTGGTCGAAAATGAGGAACGAATGACAAGGATGTTTCTGAGAGGTCTAAAACCCGAGATTCGGTAATATCTTATCTCTCATAAATTTTCTTTATATTCAGATGTTGTAAACATGACTCAATTATTAGAGCGAGATAATGAGTATGTGCAACCGAGGGACCACAACCAGGGTCATACCGGTGGCGGCAGTCATCGAAGCAATGAAAACCAGCAAAGAAGGAAAGCATTCGGACAAAGGCGGTAACCACTCTGGTGGTAATCGTGGTCGTGATAATAGAAGGAGCGAGTCGGGAGGAGATTTCAAGAAGAGAAGGTACAACAATGATAACGTGAAGACGTCAGCACAAACATCAATTGTCTCTAGGGGAGGAGAACGACCACCGGTCGTATGTTACAAATGTGGGAAAGAGGGACATATCAGCCCAAACTGCCCACAACAATCTAAGGTATGTTATAACTGTGGAAAGGAGGGTCATATAGCTCGAAAGTGTTCTGTAGAAAAACCAAGTTCAGCGAGGATGGTGACTCAAAAGTTGTCCCAGATAAGTCGAAATCAGCGGTTCCTGGAAGGGCGTTTGTCGTGACTGCCCAAAACGCGAGGAACCCGAACGAAGGCATAACGGGTTAGTTAATTATAAATTCTTGCGAAGTTTATACCTTACTAGATACCGGTTCTACCCATTCTTTTATCTCTCCTGCTTGTGCTCAACGTTTAAACTTGACTCCGGAGAAATTAAACTTTAACTTATCTGTTGAAACTCCGTTGGGTGAAACCTTCGTTACATCTACAGTTTATAAATCTTGCATGATCCAAGTTGGCACTATCACATTACTTGTTGACCTTATCTCTTTAAAGATACTTGCTTTTGATGTGATTTTAGGGATCGATTGGTTAACTACTCATCATGCCAAATTGATTGCTTTTGTAAGGTTGTTAGTTTTCATAAGCAATCTGTTATTCAAATTCAAGCAACCAAACCATTGAAGTTAAACTCTTTCATATCAAGCCGTAAAGTCATTCGTTTATTGAAAAACGGATGTCAAGCTTTCTTAGATATGTTATGGACTTGAATAAAAATACGTCAGATTTGAATTGTTAGTAAATCCCTGACGTATTTCCTGAAGAATTTCCTGGCCTAACCCAGAGCGTGATATTGAATTTTTGTATTGATCTTCAATCCGATACAAAACTCATTTCTAAAATCTCATATCGAATGACTCCTATTGAACTTCGGGAGTTAAAAACCTAACTGTAGAAGTTTGTACCCGAGCCTTTATCTGGTGACTTCCTTTGCAGAATGTACTGAAGCCAAACTCTCCGTAGGGGACGCCATATTCGTGCAGTAGTAAACTGATAGGTGTCATTGTGACGTACTATCCAAGATTGGGATATGAGTCACAGTTGAGAGCAACCTAAGTCAGTAATCGAAGTACGTAGCTTTCTGGGCTTAGCTGGTTATTATCGGAGATTTGTGGAAGGATTTTCTCGAATAGCTACTCCGTTAACTCAGCTGACTCGGAAAGATATAAAATTCGTATGGAGTAAGGAATGTGAGAAGAGTTTTCAAGAACTCAAGAGGAGACTCATTTCGGCACCTGTTCTGACAATACCATCTGGTTCAGATGGATTTGTTATCTACAGCGATGCTTCAGGCAAAGGGTTAGAATGTGTTCTCATGTAACATGGGAAAGTCATAGCCTATGCCTCGCGACAACTCAAAGAATATGAGAGGAATTATCCTACTCATGATTTGGTGTTGGCAGTAGTCATTTTTGCGTTGAAGATTTGGAGACACTACCTGTATGGGGAGAAAGTGGAGATCTATACGGATCATAAAAGCCTCAAATATTTCTTCACCCAAAAGGAACTCAACATGCGCCAACGACGTTGGCTCGAGCTGTTGACAGATTATGATCATACCATCCAATATCATCCTGGAAAAGCAAACGTAGTAGCTGACGCATTGAGTAGAAGATCATATGCGGGTACGAGTGCAATGTTGTTAACACAAAGGCCCATTTTGTATGACTTGCAAAGGATGGAGATAGAGATGAAGGCTCCAAGTACCCACATAATGATATCAAATATACGAGTAGAACCGACTTTAATCGATAAAGTTAAAGCTGCTCAAGCTACGGACATGGAGCTGATGCGTATGAAGAAGAAAGTGCAAGAAGGTGCTATTCCAGAAGCAAGAATCGATGAAGAAGGAATACTTCGAGTCAACTCCAGACTTTGTGTTCCTAACGATTTTGACTTGAAGCATAGAATAATGATGGAGGCACACAATACACCGTTTGCAATCCATCTTAGGAGTACCAAAATGTATCACGATCTTCGACATACATTTTGGTGGAGCAATATGAAAAGAGAGATCGCGGAGTTTATCTCGAGATGTTTAACTTGTCAACATGTAAAAGCGGAGCATCAAGTACCAAAGGGTCCATTGCAACCACTTGAGACTCCGAAATGGAAGTAGGAACACATTACTATGGATTTTGTTACGGGTCTTCTCAAGGTTTCTCAAGGCATAGATGCGATTTGGGTTATTGTTGATAGATTAACCAAGTCCGCTCATTTCTTGCCGATACGTGAGACTTATTCCCTTGAACGTCTTGCTAGTATGTACGTGAATGAGATTGTGAGATTGCATGGCATGCCAGTATCCATAGTTTCGGATCGTGACCCAAGATTCACTTCACGATTTTGGGTTAGCTTGCAGAAAGCTATGGGCACGGATTTACGATTCAGTTCGACATACCATCCTCAAACGGACGGACAATCAGAGAGGACTATTCAAACTCTTGAAGATCTATTAAGACTTTGTGTCCTAGATCTCAAAGGGAGTTGGGATAAGTACCTACCATTGGTGGAATTCTCCTACAACAACAGTTATCAGGCGAGCATAGGTGTGGCTCCATTCGAGGCGTTTTATGGAAGAAAATGTCGTTCTCCAGTATGCTGGGACGAGGTGGGTGAAGCAACATTGTTGGGACCAGAGTTGGTACGCATTACTACAGAGAAGATCCAAACGATTCGACAACGTATACAAACGGCACAGGATCGACAAAAGAGTTATGCGGATCTTCATCGGAAGGACGTGGAATTTAATATTGGGGATCATGTATTATTACGTGTTGCACCATGGAAGGGAGTTACAATATTTGGGAAGAGAGGAAAGCTCAATCCAAGATTTGTTGGTCCATTTGAGATTCTTGAGCGAATAGAAAATGTGGCATATAGACTTGCATTACCTCCAAGCATGTCTCGTGTTCATAATGTTTTTCACATATCTATGCTTCGTAAATATGTTAAAGACCCGAACCACATTATTGAGTTAGAACCAGACGAGATAGCTGAAGATTTAACGTACGAGGAGGTACCTGTTAAGATCTTGGATAGGAAAGAGCATGTCCTACGCACGAAGGTTATACCACAAGTTAAGGTTTTGTGGAGAAACCATGCTATTGAAGAAATGACCTGGGAGTTGGAATCAGAAATGAAAACGAGGTATCCTCACCTTTTTGAAATATCAGGTACGTACGTCAATTTCGAGGACGAAATTTCATAAGGAGGGGAGGTTGTAAGACCCCAACTTATTAATGAATAAAATCAAATTTTTTCTAAATATTATTGTGAATAATAAGGGGTTAATTTGATATAATACTTTGGTTATGGGTGAAATGTGCAAATTTTGCAAAATAAGCAAGTGGTTATAAAATATTCATTTTGTCGGGGAATATTCGTTTGGTCGTGGAATATTCTTGCTGTCGGGGAATATTCGTACGACGGCGCAGCCTTGTGTGGGCCCCATAACGGAAAGCGATTGGATGAAGAAAACGACAAGTATAAGTTATTTATAAATAACAGCGTAGTTGTTACCGTTAATACTGTTGGAATACCCGGTGGTTAAAATACAGTAGCACACGGTATTGCACCAATTATTGATTCTTACGTAAGAAGGCACTACTCAATAATTGTTACAGTAGTTATTGTTCAATATTTTATTTTATTGATTCAATAATTATTGCGTTGATATTTTATATTATTGTTGTTTCAATAATTGTTGCTGCATAGTATTTTCCATTATCAGATCAATAATTCATATTATTTGAATAATATTATTAGATAACATTATTGGCAATGTCTAGAAAGTTCTGTCTAAGAGAGGTTTGGTCATCTAATTGCGCGCCAGTAAGGAGAAATCCTTATTGGAAAGCCCCCTCTTTCCTGGGAACGGCCTGGTTGTCATAAATGTGATTCTGTAATATTATTTGTGAATAATTAATTATTGATTCATATGATAAGGAAATATTTATTTTATGTGGATATAAATGATTGGATATATTTTTGTGGTTAAAAATGAAGGAGTTAATGTTGAGGTGTTTTATCAGTATTTTTATCGGAATGGAGGTATTAAAAATCAAATCAGTTTTTGAGAAATATTGCGGGTGTTATAATTTTTAATCCGACCGTTGGATCGTGGTAATTTTTGGATATGTTATACATATATAAGTTGAGTATATGTCCACAAATTTTGAACCGTTAAAAATGAACGTATGATTTATTATGAATTTTACGAGATGACTGGTTCAGAAATTGTTGAATTTTCAGAGTTTATCATTTTGATGGAAAATTCTAGAATTGGTGGGCCCCACTTGTGGTTGGTGAAGAAATGTGCTGAATTATATTTCAAATGTGGTGGGTGGGAATAGTAGCAGGTAAAGCCATCAGGTTGCAGGTCAAACCTACTAAAATTTTCCTATAAATAGAGGGCTAAGTTAGAATTGAAAATCACACCAGAAACAAGTTTTCTCTCTCTAGATTATTGAGTGTATTTTGTGAGTATTTAGATACTTTGAGAGTTTCTATTCATCAGAGCAAGTTTCTTTCAGCCTTATACCGGTATTCCGACCAGAAGTACTGATATCTTGAGGTAAGGGATATTATTTTCTTCTTAAATGATATTATTTTCTTCAATATCATTATGCTGAAATATTGATATGAGTTTTTATCAAATTTGGAACTTTTTGTGTCGGGGTTACTATTTATGTATACGGTACTATTCACGTATACGGCACTATTCACGAATACGGCACTATTCACCGAAAAATAAAATTTTCTCTTTTTGTCCAAGATGTCTATTATGGTTACTATCTTTGATTGTATCCATGTTTTGATCTTTATTTTTGAATTCTGCTTCACAATTGATTATTATGAAGTATTATTGATCTTGGATAAACTGTTATACGAATCCCTACTATTTTTCCTTCTGTCTCACTGGATTCGTTCTCTTTAAGATATTTTTCATCATCCTCCTTCCTAAATGATGATATTACTGAATATCTTTGGCCTGTAGTGCAAAGATGTATGATTACTTGATGAATATCTTTGGCCTGTAGTGCAAAGATGAACAGGTGTTGAGATGAACATGACTGACACGTGATACAAATGAATATCTTTGGCTTGTAGTGCAAAGATGAATATTTGGATAAAGATGATTATTAATTGATATTACAGGGATAGAATATTGATGATGGACTTTTAAATCTTAGAAGCTAGTAGAATTCTTTCTCTACTTGACTCTTCTAATGGTTTGCTGTTTCCGCTGCAGTTGTTGATCTAAAACTTGTTGTCGATTATATTCTATCAGATTTTTCCCTGTTGAAGACTAACGATAATTTGTTGTATATTATCTTAGTCATAATATTCTTTACTGGGCTAGTTGAGCTCACCCTTTTCCTTTTTGTTCCATTTTTCTTCTCAGGAGGTGAGAACATAGCAGGATCTAGTCGGGGTATGGAGTGATGGTTCTAGAAAGATGTTTTAGCATTCCTCACTATTTCTGTAAAATAGTGTTTGAATAATTGTAATGAGGATTTTTTTGAGTGTGGATATTGTCCAGAAGATAATATTTGTATTTAAACTCACAGTATGTGTTGTCGTATTTTGCACGATAATTGTATTATTGAAGTTGTAGTTTGCTTTCTGTACCATGTATTTGGCGACTCAGAATGGGTGTTGTATACCTATTTTGGGGGCGTCACACTAGTCGGGGAACGGAGTGACGGTCCAGATGATAACATTAGTAGTCCTCACCATTCTGTGAAATAGTGTGATAATAAGTGTAATGAGGATTCCATTGAGTGTGAATATTGTCTAAATGACAATATTCCTATTAAAACTCACAACATATGTTTTGTCGTATTTTACACGACAGTTGTATTATTAAGTTGTATTTGAATTTCAGTACCATGTAAGTGGCGACCCAAGATGGGTGACGTATTCCTGTTTTGGAGGCGTCACATTATCAAACTTGCACCACCTCCCCTAATAGTAAATAATGTGAATCAATAGTAAATCATGTGACTCAATAGTTCTAATCATGTGATAAAAATAATTACTGTATAGTACCTCCATCTATCCCTCCATTTTTAACTTAGTCATGCACGTATTATCAATCTTGCACTACAACCCTTAATAGTATAAGAATGTGAATCAATAGTATCCCGTGAATAGTAACTCGTGAATAGTACTACGACATAAAAAGTGCTCCGAATACTCGAGTGAACAATATAACCTCCAGACATCAATTATCATCGAAAAAAATGTCAATTTTCACTAACACTAATAATTCTAACACAATAGAACAATCAATTTCATCTTTAATCAACACAACTTATTCATCATTAATATTATAACTCACAATATTTAACAACCAGGTCGTTCCCAGTAAAGAAGGGGGCTTTCCGATAAGGATTTCTCCTTATTGGCGCGCAATTAGGTGACCAAACCTCTCCTTGACAGAACTTCTAGACATTGTCAATATTGCAAATAATAATATGAATAACTTTGTCGTCTCAATTATTGATTTAATAATAATAAATATTATGCAGATTATACTATGACAATAATTGAATCAATAATATGAGAGATATGATGCAGCAATTACTGTAGCAATAATTGAGTATAACTGAGTGACTTCTCACGTAAGCATCAATAATCAATACCGTGTGCTACTATGCAACCACGCGTATTACTGTACTTTTACTACCGAGTAGTTTAACAATTTTAACGGTAACACTTCCGCCGTTATTTTCATAAAAGATAATTCTGTCGTTTTCTAACTACGACAATACTTCCATTGTGGGGTCCACCCATGATTGTGCCGTCGTACGAATATTTTTCGACAAAAATAATATTCCCCGACCAATCGAATATTTTATAACAACTTGCATACTTTTCAAAATTTATAAATACTACCCACAACTATAATATTATATCAAATCCACACCATAATATTTAAAAAAAATATTTCGTGAAATTTAAATCTTTATTCATAAAATCTGGGGTTTCACAATCTCCCCTCCTTATGAAATTTCGCCCTCGAAATTTACGTACGTACCTGGTATGCCGAACAAATGAGGATACCTTGACTTCACTTCAAATTCTAACTCTTGAGGTATAACCTTTGAGCGTTGAATATGATCCTTCTTATCCAAGATGTTAACACGTATCTCCTCATATGTTAAATCTTCTACTATCTCGTCCGGTTCTAAATTATTAATGTTGTTCAGGTAGTCCACATATTTACGTAACATCGATACGTAAAAACGTTCTGAACACGCAACATACTTGGCGATAAAACGAGTCTATAGGCCACAGTTCCTACTTTATCAAGGATTTCAAATGGGCCAATTAAATCGAGGGTTGAGATTTCCTCTCTTCGTCGATTCTTGCTTCTAGAATAACGCCCTCTTGAACCTTCTTCTTCACATTCATCAGCTCTGAGTATGTAGCTTGAGCTGCTTTAACTTTATCGATTAAAGTCGATTCTAATCATATATTCATTATCTTCACGTGAGTTCGTATATTCACACTTGTAACCGCATACGATCTTCTACTCAATGCGTCAGCTACCACGTTCGCACTTCCACGATGATATTGCATGGTACGATCGTAATCTTCAACAGCTCGAGCCAACGTCTTTGGCGCATGTTACGTTCATTTTAAGTAAAGAAATAGTTGAGGGTTTAAGAAATGGGTTTTGTACTGGGGTCAATACAAAATTCGATTTCACGCTCTAGAGGTAGGCTAAGAAGTCTTCAAGAATATGTCAGGAAATTTATTAACAATAGAAATATCATTCAAAACTATGACTCTCATCCAAGACTTGGATAGAACGTCACATTGATACCTATTAACTTGCCACCGTTATTCACTACGTCCCCTACGGATAGTATGGCTTCGGTGTATTCCAAGACTTGGAAGTCACCAGCGAAAGGCTCGGAGCTCTTTACTTATGGCTTGATATGACAGTGATTGACTTTAGTGGTTTGGTTACTTGAATTCGCATAACAGGTTGGTTAGGAATATGAAAGCTAACAACCTTACGAAAAGCATGATGAGTAGTTAACCAATCGATTCCTAAAATCACATCAAAGGAAAGTATTTTCAAATAGATAAGATCGACAGGTAACGTGAAAATGTCGATTTTGAATCAACAAGATTTATAAACAGTGGAGGTAACGAAGGTTTCTACTATCGAAGTTTCAACCAATAAGTTAAAGTCTAATTTCTCCGAAGTCAAATTTAAACGTTGAGCGCAAGCAAGACAGATAAAAGAATGGGTAGAACCGGTATCTAATAAGGTATAGACTTCGTAAAAATTTATAATTAACTAACCCGTGATAATTTCGTTCGATTCCTCGTCACGAAAAATGCTCTCCCTTAAACTACCGAATTTGACTTTTTCGGGACAGTCTTTGGTGTCATCATTACCACTGGAATTGACTTTCGCTATAGGGCATATTCCACCCTCAACTGCTTCGTCGTACTCCTGCTCCATGATCTGAATCATTAACCTTCGATCCATATCGAATTGGGATTGACCGCAATGTATAGGGTAATTCAAAACTCGATGTTGGGTTCTCCCAATTGCTGTCGAAAAAGAAAAATACATATAATCTATTTTAGCTTTCTTGGATCGGACCTCTCTTTCCACAATATCAACGCGTCGTGTGGCTTTTACCCATGCATCTTTCATTCTCACTCGTTCAGTTGTTTCTTCTTTCAGCTGCTCCTTGACATTTGAATTCTTAGATTCCAGCTTTAATATTGTATACTCTGCCAAAGAGCGCTCCTGTTCAGCTATCGCACATCGGGTAATACAATTTTGAATTGTTACATTCCTTTGCTCCACGACCGCCTTCCGTTCTTCAGCCTGCTCTTCTAACTCATGAATACGATTTTGAAATTCTACATTTTGATCATATAATACCTCTAATAAACTCTCCTCTGGTACTTCTTCTTCCTCTTCTTCCTCAGTCTCAGCTGTTACCTCTGCGACTATCTCGGGTGCAACTATCAATTCTTCACTCACCACATAGATATCTCTAATTCCTTCTTCGTCTGACATCACATTATCATGGTTAGTGATTAGAGGTATCCCCACAGTCTCATTCACTCCATTGTTAGCATTCTCAGCTGCCATTCTCAAATACTGCCATAAAATAAGGGTTAATTAAACAAATTAACCTATCACATAATATCTCGATATTATGACTGACCAACAAATAAGCTTAGGTAGGACACACTAGCGAAGGATTTACTCATCTCTCCCCTCCTAGTTCTATTCCCCGATCTCCGCCAGAGATCATATCCCTAAGCTCTGATACTAAATGTGACTCTGGACACCAACTTGTGTCAGCACCTTACATTGATACCTATCAGTTTGCCACCGCAGAACGGCGTCCCCTACGGAGAGTCTGGCTTCGGTGCATTCCCCATCAACAGGAAGTCACCAGCGAAAGGCTCGGGGCTCTTTACTTATAGCTCTGATACCACCTGTGACGCCCCCAAAATAGATCCATTCCATCCAACCTATTCTGAGTCGCCAAATACATGGTACAGAAAACAACTATAACTTTATTACAACAATTGTCGTGCAAAATACAACAACACATATGCTGTGAGTTTGGATACAAATATATACCAAATGTGACTCATGTTCCAACCGTGGACATCACCTCACAATGACACCTTACATAAAGGTATAGTCAAAAATTGTTTTAGAAATTAGAATCTTTGGGAAGTGCTCAAGGAAACCTTCGTACATGGGAGGCCATGCATCTAGGTTATGATAGATATCATATGGCCACAGAATTATCCTTGGTTTACCCAATAGACCCCAAAGAAAAACGAGAAGATTACTATCATATTCTTCCCAATGGTGAGTCTTCTCTTGACATATCATTATCTCTACTGTCTCTAATTGAGAATTATACTTTAAACAAACACCAAGATTATATAGGTAGTGCTCGTATATATACTCAGCAAGTGGATGAGCACATCCCTGTCTTATGATGACACGAGATTGTATGTCGTTAGACATCTTGTATGATAGTGGCAAACCACCCTTCCAACGTTGGGTACACCTTACCCTATTGGATTCACCAAATATAACTACTAAATGAACTTTTCTATACTACTTCGGGAGAACATCCACAGCTAGAGACCACCGTTCTATTTCCCCGTTACCCTCGCTCGACCCAGCTACACTCTTATTACCTGAAAGGAATTATGAAGCAAAAGGGTGAGCACAACTAGCTCAGTAAAGAATATCATGACTAAAGATAATTAAATTATCAATAGCCTTCATCAATAATAAATCAGAGATTTAGAATATATGGTAAATGATAAAAATTTCAACCATAGTTGCAGCGGAACGAGCAATCCATTAGAAGAGTCAAATAGACTATAAAGTCTATTATTTTTTTCATGTTAAAAATCCACCAACAATGTTTTATCCCTGTAACATCAATCAACAATTCTGGTCCACAATCATATGAATAACTCATAATCATAACTGTAGTTCTAAATTCCTCTTCTCATCTAGGACGAATATAATTTTCATCACCTGAAACATCAAACATCATGGTTATACCAAATCACAGTTCCTGTTCATAATCATACTAATAACTTCATCTTTGCACTACGGGGCAAAGATATTCATCAACAAGTCATCTTTGCACTACAGGCCAAAGATATTCGTCAACAGTTTATCTTTGCTTTACTGGCCAAAGATATTCAACAACAGGTCATCTTTGTACTACGGGCCAAAGATATTCATCAACAGACCATCTTTGCACTACAGGCCAAAGATATTCATCTACAATTCATCTTTGCACTACAGGCCAAAGATATTCCTCAACAATTCATATTTGCACTACATGCCAAATATATTAATACCTCAAAGAATATATAATCATTTAAGAATTTATATAAACAATAATTATAACCATGTTGATCATTTCACCTTTGCACTTAAGCTAAAGATATTCAATTATAAATTCAATGGTCATGATCATGCCAGTCAACAATTCAACTTTACACTACTGGCCAAAGAGAACCCATAGTCATGATCGTACCAAAAATCTACCCATCTTTACACTCAAGTCAAAGAGAAATATCATCATTAGGGTTATAAAAATGTTATATATGATAATAAAATCAATATAATCAACATATAGATTTAATCTCAAGAGTAATATTCATAAATCAACTATAATTTGGTTAGAAAAAAAAAACCAATTTTGTCGTGAATAGTAACTCGTGAATAGTAACTCATGAATAGTAACTCGTGAATAGTAACTCGTGAATAGTAACCTCGACTCAAAAAGGTAGAAATTCCACAATAAAATCTATAACAATATTTCGGTATAATGATATTGAAAGAATAACATTTCTTAAGCTTATAAACAATTTATTTAAATTGTTTACACTTTACTAATTAATGCATTTAATCATCATAAAATGTCAACTCTTAAGATTTCATCATCAATAGTCAAAACCCTCATCAAAAATCTGCATATACCTCATATAGGATTCTCAAGCCATAAAATCCTATTTTCCAATTTTCTTACTTCACATAACATATTTAATTTATTTTCTCATAACTTGTCCATTTTCATGAAAAATACCAAATCAGTTCCAAAAATATTTCTTTTCTGGGATTTATCAGAATATAGTCCCATATTGAACATATATTTTTCTCAGAATTTTTAAAAGTCATTTACTATTTTTCATATGGTCAAAACAGCCGAATATTTAGACATTTATCAAAAATTGTACTTTTGTCCAAAAATTCTGAAATTAACAGAGTATACTTCCATCATATACATGTACTCCCAATAAAAATTTCATCAATTTTGGAGTTAACCACAAGAAATTATAAGCAGTTACTTTTAAAATAGTCTTTTCTCATAAAATTCATAACTCTCAATCTATACATCCAAAAATCACCATTTTTGGACACAATCAATAAAACTCATCAAAATATCATTTCAAATTTTTTCAGAATTTTTGAAGTTCAGAAAAATTACGAAACTGAAAAACATAACAACCCTTAAAATCCCTTACTATCCCTTACTATCCCTTACAATCCCTTACCTCAAAAGAGCAGTACTTCTGACTGGATATCGGATATGATTCTGAAGGAAACTTGCACTGATGAATATAAACTCACCATCACAAAATATGCTTCATAATATAGAGAGAGAAAGAGAGAAAGCTTATGTTTCTAGTGTGATTTTCAATTCTAACTTAGCCCTCTATTTATAGGAAAATTTTGGTAGGTTTGACCTGCAACCTGATGGCTTTACCTGCTACTATTCCCACCCACCACATTTGAAATATAATTCAGCACATTTCTTCACCAACCACAAGTGGGGCCCACCAATTCTAGAATTTTCCACCAAAAATGATTTATAACCTGATTTCCGAATCAGCCACCTCTTAAAATTCATAACAAATCATACGTTCATTTTTAACGGTTCAAAATTTATGGACATATACTCAACTTATATATGTATAACATATCCAAAAATTACCACGATCCAACGGTCGGATTAAAAATTATAACCCCCGCAAAATATCTCAAAAATCCTAATTTGATTTTCAATACCTCCGTTCCGACAAAAATACAGATAAAACACTTCAACATTAACTCCTTCATTTTTAACCACAAAAATATATCCCTCATTTATATCCACATAAAATAAATATTTCCTTATCATATGAATCAATAATTAATTATTCACAAATAATATTACAGAATCACATTTATGACAACCAGGCCGTTCCCAGGAAAGAGGGGGCTTTCCAATAAGAATTTCTCCTTACTGGCGCGCAATTAGATGACCAAACCTCTCCTTAGACAGAACTTTCTAGACATTGCCAATAATGTTATCTAATAATATTATTCAAATAATATGAATTATTGATCTGATAAAGGAAAATACTGTGCAACAACAATTATTGAAACAACAATAATATAAAATATCAACGCAATAATTATTGAATCAATAAAATAAAATATTGAACAATAACTACTGTAACAATTATTGAGTAGTGCCTTCTTACGTAAGAATCAATAATTTCAAAAATACTATGCAATACCGTGTGCTACTGTGCAATAACGCGTATTACTGTATTTTAACCACCGGGTATTCCAACAGTGTTAACGGTAACAACTACATCGTTATTTGTAAAAACTCAAATTTGTCGTTTTTTTCACCCGACAGTTATTCGTTATGGGGCCCACAAATAGCTGCGCCGTCGTACGAATATTCTCCGACAGAAAGAATATTCCACGACCAAACGAATATTCCCCGACAACAATGATTATTTTATAACCACTTGTGTATTTTGAAAAAAAAAACATATATCACCCTTAACTTTAACATTTATCAATTTAACCATTTACTGAATAGTAATTATAAGAAAAATTGAATACTTTTATTTCATAAAATTCGGGGTCTTACAATCTCCCCTCCTTATGAAATTTCGTCCCCGAAATTTACGTACCTGATATTTCGAAGAGTTGAGAATACCTTGCTTCCATTTCAGATTCTATCTCTCAGATCATCATGATTTCTCCATTGCTCTTCTCCCATGATAACTTCATTTGGGTTCCTCATTTGTTGGGAAGTCATGACAACCGCCATCCCTCGAACTACTCGGCTTTGACTTGTCTGGAGCAGCATTTGGCGTCATCATTACCGTTGGAATATACCTTTCTATAGGACATATTCCTCCCTTAACTGCCTCTTCGTACTCCTCATTCATGATCTGAATCATCAATCTTCGATCCATATCGGATTCAGGTTGACCGCTATGTACAGGGTAATTCAAAACTCGATGTTGGGTTCTCCCAATTGCTTTCCAAAAAGAGAAATTCATATCATCTATTTTAGCCTTCTTAGATCGAACATCTCTTTCCACAATATCCACGTGTCGTGCGGCTTTTGCCCATGCATCACTTATTCTCACTCGTTCAATTTTTTCTTCTTTCAGCTCAGATTCCATTTTTATCATCTTATACTCTGCCAAAGAATGTTTCTGTTCAAGCATCACATATCGGGTAACACAAGCTTGAATTGTTGCATCTTTTTGTTCCACGACCGCCTATCGTTCTTCTGCCTGCTCTTCTAACTCATGAATACGATTTTGAAATTCTACATTTTGATCATATAATACCTCTAATAAACTCTCCTCTGGTACTTCTTCTTCCTCTTCTTCCTCAGTCTCAGCTGTTACCTCTGCGACTATCTCGGGTGCAACTATCAATTCTTCACTCACCACATAGATATCTCTAATTCCTTCTTCGTCTGACATCACATTATCATGGTTAGTGATTAGAGGTATCCCCACAGTCTCATTCACTCCATTGTTAGCATTCTCAGCTGCCATTCTCAAATACTGCCATAAAATAAGGGTTAATTAAACAAATTAACCTATCACATAATATCTCGATATTATGACTGACCAACAAATAAGCTTAGGTAGGACACACTAGCGAAGGATTTACTCATCTCTCCCCTCCTAGTTCTATTCCCCGATCTCCGCCAGAGATCATATCCCTAAGCTCTGATACTAAATGTGACTCTGGACACCAACTTGTGTCAGCACCTTACATTGATACCTATCAGTTTGCCACCGCAGAACGGCGTCCCCTACGGAGAGTCTGGCTTCGGTGCATCAACAGGAAGTCACCAGCGAAAGGCTCGGGGCTCTTTACTTATAGCTCTGATACCACCTGTGACGCCCCCAAAATAGATCCATTCCATCCAACCTATTCTGAGTCGCCAAATACATGGTACAGAAAACAACTATAACTTTATTACAACAATTGTCGTGCAAAATACAACAACACATATGCTGTGAGTTTGGATACAAATATATACCAAATGTGACTCATGTTCCAACCGTGGACATCACCTCACAATGACACCTTACATAAAGGTATAGTCAAAAATTGTTTTAGAAATTAGAATCTTTGGGAAGTGCTCAAGGAAACCTTCGTACATGGGAGGCCATGCGTCTAGGTTATGATAGATATCATATGGCCACAGAATTATCCTTGGTTGACCCAATAGACCCCAAAGAAAAACGAGAAGATTACTATCATATTCTTCCCAATGGTGAGTCTTCTCTTGACATATCATTATCTCTACTGTCTCTAATTGAGAATTATACTTTAAACAAACACCAAGATTATATAGGTAGTGCTCGTATATATACTCAGCAAGTGGATGAGCACATCCCTGTCTTATGATGACACGAGGTTGTATGTCGTTAGACATCTTGTATGATAGTGGCAAACCACCCTTCCAACGTTGGGTACACCTTACCCTATTGGATTCACCAAATATAACTACTAAATGAACTTTTCTATACTGCTTCGGGAGAACATCCACAGCTAGAGACCACCGTTCTATTTCCCCGTTACCCTCGCTCGACCCAGCTACACTCTTATTACCTGAAAGGAATTGTGAAGCAAAAGGGTGAGCACAACTAGCTCAGTAAAGAATATCATGACTAAAGATAATTAAATTATCAATAGCCTTCATCAATAATAAATCAGAGATTTAGAACATATGGTAAATGATAAAAATTTCAACCATAGTTGCAGCGGAACGAGCAATCCATTAGAAGAGTCAAATAGACTATAAAGTCTATTATTTTCTCCATGTTAAAAATCCACCAACAATGTTTTATCCCTGTAACATCAATCAACAATTCTGGTCCACAATCATATGAATAACTCATAATCATAACTGTAGTTCTAAATTCCTCTTCTCATCCAGGACGAAGATAATTTTCATCACCTGAAACATCAAACATCATGGTTATACCAAATCACAGTTCCTGTTCATAATCATACTAATAACTTCATCTTTGCACTACGGGCAAAGATATTCATCAACAAGTCATCTTTGCACTACAGGCCAAAGATATTCGTCAACAGTTTATCTTTGCACTACTGGCCAAAGATATTCAACAACAGGTCATCTTTGCACTACGGGCCAAAGATATTCATCAACAGACCATCTTTGCACTACAGGCCAAAGATATTCATCTACAATTCATCTTTGCACTACAGGCCAAAGATATTCCTCAACAATTCATATTTGCACTACATGCCAAATATATTAATACCTCAAAGAATATATAATCATTTAAGAATTTATATAAACAATAATTATAACCATGTTGATCATTTCACCTTTGCACTTAAGCTAAAGATATTCAATTATAAATTCAATGGTCATGATCATACCAGTCAACAATTCAACTTTGCACTACTGGCCAAAGAGAACCCATAGTCATGATCATACCAAAAATCTACCCATCTTTACACTCAAGTCAAAGAGAAATATCATCATTAGGGTTATAAAAATGTTATATATGATAATAAAATCAATATAATCAACATATAGATTTAATCTCAAGAGTAATATTCATAAATCAACTATAATTTGGTTAGAAAAAGAAACCAATTTTGTCGTGAATAGTAACTCGTGAATAGTAACTCATGAATAGTAACTCGTGAATAGTAACTCGTGAATAGTAACCTCGACTCAAAAAGGTAGAAATTCCACAATAAAATCTATACCAATATTTCGGTATAATGATATTGAAAGAATAACATTTCTTAAGCTTATAAACAATTTATTTAAATTGTTTACACTTTACTAATTAATGCATTTAATCATCATAAAATGTCAACTCTTAAGATTTCATCATCAATAACCAAAACCCTCATCAAAAATCTGCATATACCTCATATAGGATTCTCAAGCCATAAAATCCTATTTTCCAATTTTCTTACTTCACATAACATATTTAATTCATTTACTCATAACTAGTCCATTTTCATGAAAAATACCAAATCAGTTCCAAAAATATTTCTTTTCTGGGATTTAGCATAATATAGTCCCATATTGAACATATATTTTTCTCAGAATTTTTAAAAGTCATTTACTATTTTTCATATGGCCAAAACAGCTGAATATTTAGACATTTATCAAAAATTGTACTTTTGTCCAAAAATTCTGAAATTTACAGAGTATACTTCCATCATATACATGTACTCCCAATAAAAATTTCATCAATTTTGGAGTTAACCACAAGAAATTATAAGCAGTTACTTTTAAAATAGTCTTTTCTCATAAAATTCATAACTCTCAATCTATACATCCAAAAATCACCATTTTTGGACACAATCAATAAAACTCATCAAAATATCATTTCAAATTTTTCAGAATTTTTGAAGTTCAGAAAAATTACGAAACTGAAAAACATAACAACCCTTAAAATCCCTTACTATCCCTTACTATCCCTTACAATCCCTTACCTCAAAAGAGCAGTACTTCTGACTGGATATCGGATATGATGCTGAAGGAAACTTGCACTGATGATATAAACTCACCATCACAAAATATGCTTCATAATATAGAGAGAGAAAGAGAGAAAGCTTATGTTTCTGGTGTGATTTTCAATTCTAACTTAGCCCTCTATTTATAGGAAAATTTTGGTAGGTTTGACCTGCAACCTGATGGCTTTACCTGCTACTATTCCCACCCACCACATTTGAAATATAATTCAGCACATTTCTTCACCAACCACAAGTGGGGCCCACCAATTCTAGAATTTTCCACCAAAAATGATTTATAACCTGATTTCCGAATCAGCCACCTCTTAAAATTCATAACAAATCATACGTTCATTTTTAACGGTTCAAAATTTGTGGACATATACTCAACTTATATATGTATAACATATCCAAAAATTACCACGATCCAACGGTCGGATTAAAAATTATAACCCCCGCAAAATATCTCAAAAATCCTAATTTGATTTTAATACCTCCATTCCGACAAAAATACAGATAAAACACTTCAACATTAACTCCTTCATTTTTAACCACAAAAATATATCCCTCATTTATATCCACATAAAATAAATATTTCCTTATCATATGAATCAATAATTAATTATTCACAAATAATATTACAGAATCACATTTATGACAACCAGGCCGTTCCCAGGAAAGAGGGGGCTTTCCAATAAGAATTTCTCCTTACTGGCGCGCAATTAGATGACCAAACCTCTCCTTAGACAGAACTTTCTAGACATTGCCAATAATGTTATCTAATAATATTATTCAAATAATATGAATTATTGATCTGATAAAGGAAAATACTGTGCAGCAACAATTATTGAAACAACAATAATATAAAATATCAACGCAATAATTATTGAATCAATAAAATAAAATATTGAACAGTAATTACTGTAACAATTATTGAGTAGTGCCTTCTTACGTAAGAATCAATAATTTTAAAAATACTATGCAATACCGTGTGCTACTGTGCAATAACGCGTATTACTGTATTTTAACCACCGGGTATTCCAACAGTGTTAACGGTAACAACTACGCCGTTATTTGTAAAAACTCAAATTTGTCGTTTTTTTCACCCGACAGTTATTCGTTATGGGGCCCACAAATAGCTGCGCCGTCGTACGAATATTCCCCGACAGAAAGAATATTCCACGACCAAACGAATATTCCCCGACAACAATGATTATTTTATAACCACTTGTGTATTTTGAAAAAAAAAACATATATCACCCTTAACTTTAACATTTATCAATTTAACCATTTACTGAATAGTAATTATAAGAAAAATTGAATACTTTTATTTCATAAAATTCGGGGTCTTACAATCTCCCCTCCTTATGAAATTTCGTCCCCGAAATTTACGTACCTGGTATTTCGAAGAGTTGAGAATACCTTGCTTCCATTTCAGATTCTATCTCTCAGATCATCATGATTTCTCCATTGCTCTTCTCCCATGATAACTTCATTTGGGTTCCTCATTTGTTGGGAAGTCATGACAACCGCCATCCCTCGAACTACTCGGCTTTGACTTGTCTGGAGCAGCATTTGGCGTCATCATTACCGTTGGAATATACCTTTCTATAGGACATATTCCTCCCTTAACTGCCTCTTCGTACTCCTCATTCATGATCTGAATCATCAATCTTCGATCCATATCGGATTCAGGTTGACCGCTATGTACAGGGTAATTCAAAACTCGATGTTGGGTTCTCCCAATTGCTTTCCAAAAAGAGAAATTCATATCATCTATTTTAGCCTTCTTAGATCGAACATCTCTTTCCACAATATCCACGTGTCGTGCGGCTTTTGCCCATGCATCACTTATTCTCACTCGTTCAATTTTTTCTTCTTTCAGCTCAGATTCCATTTTTATCATCTTATACTCTGCCAAAGAATGTTTCTGTTCAAGCATCACATATCGGGTAACACAAGCTTGAATTGTTGCATCTTTTTGTTCCACGACCGCCTGTCGTTCTTCTGCCTGCTCTTCTAACTCATGAATACGATTTTGAAATTCTACATTTTGATCATATAATACCTCTAATAAACTCTCCTCTGGTACTTCTTCTTCCTCTTCTTCCTCAGTCTCAGCTGTTACCTCTGCGACTATCTCGGGTGCAACTATCAATTCTTCACTCACCACATAGATATCTCTAATTCCTTCTTCGTCTGACATCACATTATCATGGTTAGTGATTAGAGGTATCCCCACAGTCTCATTCACTCCATTGTTAGCATTCTCAGCTGCCATTCTCAAATACTGCCATAAAATAAGGGTTAATTAAACAAATTAACCTATCACATAATATCTCGATATTATGACTGACCAACAAATAAGCTTAGGTAGGACACACTAGCGAAGGATTTACTCATCTCTCCCCTCCTAGTTCTATTCCCCGATCTCCGCCAGAGATCATATCCCTAAGCTCTGATACTAAATGTGACTCTGGACACCAACTTGTGTCAGCACCTTACATTGATACCTATCAGTTTGCCACCGCAGAACGGCGTCCCCTACGGAGAGTCTGGCTTCGGTGCATTCCCCATCAACAGGAAGTCACCAGCGAAAGGCTCGGGGCTCTTTACTTATAGCTCTGATACCACCTGTGACGCCCCCAAAATAGATCCATTCCATCCAACCTATTCTGAGTCGCCAAATACATGGTACAGAAAACAACTATAACTTTATTACAACAATTGTCGTGCAAAATACAACAACACATATGCTGTGAGTTTGGATACAAATATATACCAAATGTGACTCATGTTCCAACCGTGGACATCACCTCACAATGACACCTTACATAAAGGTATAGTCAAAAATTGTTTTAGAAATTAGAATCTTTGGGAAGTGCTCAAGGAAACCTTCGTACATGGGAGGCCATGCATCTAGGTTATGATAGATATCATATGGCCACAGAATTATCCTTGGTTTACCCAATAGACCCCAAAGAAAAACGAGAAGATTACTATCATATTCTTCCCAATGGTGAGTCTTCTCTTGACATATCATTATCTCTACTGTCTCTAATTGAGAATTATACTTTAAACAAACACCAAGATTATATAGGTAGTGCTCGTATATATACTCAGCAAGTGGATGAGCACATCCCTGTCTTATGATGACACGAGATTGTATGTCGTTAGACATCTTGTATGATAGTGGCAAACCACCCTTCCAACGTTGGGTACACCTTACCCTATTGGATTCACCAAATATAACTACTAAATGAACTTTTCTATACTACTTCGGGAGAACATCCACAGCTAGAGACCACCGTTCTATTTCCCCGTTACCCTCGCTCGACCCAGCTACACTCTTATTACCTGAAAGGAATTGTGAAGCAAAAGGGTGAGCACAACTAGCTCAGTAAAGAATATCATGACTAAAGATAATTAAATTATCAATAGCCTTCATCAATAATAAATCAGAGATTTAGAATATATGGTAAATGATAAAAATTTCAACCATAGTTGCAGCGGAACGAGCAATCCATTAGAAGAGTCAAATAGACTATAAAGTCTATTATTTTTTCCATGTTAAAAATCCACCAACAATGTTTTATCCCTGTAACATCAATCAACAATTCTGGTCCACAATCATATGAATAACTCATAATCATAACTGTAGTTCTAAATTCCTCTTCTCATCTAGGACGAATATAATTTTCATCACCTGAAACATCAAACATCATGGTTATACCAAATTACAGTTCCTGTTCATAATCATACTAATAACTTCATCTTTGCACTACGGGGCAAAGATATTCATCAACAAGTCATCTTTGCACTACAGGCCAAAGATATTCGTCAACAGTTTATCTTTGCTTTACTGGCCAAAGATATTCAACAACAGGTCATCTTTGTACTACGGGCCAAAGATATTCATCAACAGACCATCTTTGCACTACAGGCCAAAGATATTCATCTACAATTCATCTTTGCACTACAGGCCAAAGATATTCCTCAACAATTCATATTTGCACTACATGCCAAATATATTAATACCTCAAAGAATATATAATCATTTAAGAATTTATATAAACAATAATTATAACCATGTTGATCATTTCACCTTTGCACTTAAGCTAAAGATATTCAATTATAAATTCAATGGTCATGATCATGCCAGTCAACAATTCAACTTTGCACTACTGGCCAAAGAGAACCCATAGTCATGATCGTACCAAAAATCTACCCATCTTTACACTCAAGTCAAAGAGAAATATCATCATTAGGGTTATAAAAATGTTATATATGATAATAAAATCAATATAATCAACATATAGATTTAATCTCAAGAGTAATATTCATAAATCAACTATAATTTGGTTAGAAAAAAAAAACCAATTTTGTCGTGAATAGTAACTCGTGAATAGTAACTCATGAATAGTAACTCGTGAATAGTAACTCGTGAATAGTAACCTCGACTCAAAAAGGTAGAAATTCCACAATAAAATCTATAACAATATTTCGGTATAATGATATTGAAAGAATAACATTTCTTAAGCTTATAAACAATTTATTTAAATTGTTTACACTTTACTAATTAATGCATTTAATCATCATAAAATGTCAACTCTTAAGATTTCATCATCAATAGTCAAAACCCTCATCAAAAATCTGCATATACCTCATATAGGATTCTCAAGCCATAAAATCCTATTTTCCAATTTTCTTACTTCACATAACATATTTAATTTATTTCTCATAACTTGTCCATTTTCATGAAAAATACCAAATCAGTTCCAAAAATATTTCTTTTCTGGGATTTATCAGAATATAGTCCCATATTGAACATATATTTTTCTCAGAATTTTTAAAAGTCATTTACTATTTTTCATATGGTCAAAACAGCCGAATATTTAGACATTTATCAAAAATTGTACTTTTGTCCAAAAATTCTGAAATTAACAGAGTATACTTCCATCATATACATGTACTCCCAATAAAAATTTCATCAATTTTGGAGTTAACCACAAGAAATTATAAGCAGTTACTTTTAAAATAGTCTTTTCTCATAAAATTCATAACTCTCAATCTATACATCCAAAAATCACCATTTTTGGACACAATCAATAAAACTCATCAAAATATCATTTCAAATTTTTTCAGAATTTTTGAAGTTCAGAAAAATTACGAAATTGAAAAACATAACAACCCTTAAAATCCCTTACTATCCCTTACTATCCCTTACAATCCCTTACCTCAAAAGAGCAGTACTTCTGACTGGATATCGGATATGATGCTGAAGGAAACTTGCACTGATGAATATAAACTCACCATCACAAAATATGCTTCATAATATAGAGAGAGAAAGAGAGAAAGCTTATGTTTCTAGTGTGATTTTCAATTCTAACTTAGCCCTCTATTTATAGGAAAATTTTGGTAGGTTTGACCTGCAACCTGATGGCTTTACCTGCTACTATTCCCACCCACCACATTTGAAATATAATTCAGCACATTTCTTCACCAACCACAAGTGGGGCCCACCAATTCTAGAATTTTCCACCAAAAATGATTTATAACCTGATTTCCGAATCAGCCACCTCTTAAAATTCATAACAAATCATACGTTCATTTTTAACGGTTCAAAATTTATAGACATATACTCAACTTATATATGTATAACATATCCAAAAATTACCACGATCCAACGGTCGGATTAAAAATTATAACCCCCGCAAAATATCTCAAAAATCCTAATTTGATTTTCAATACCTCCGTTCCGACAAAAATACAGATAAAACACTTCAACATTAACTCCTTCATTTTTAACCACAAAAATATATCCCTCATTTATATCCACATAAAATAAATATTTCCTTATCATATGAATCAATAATTAATTATTCACAAATAATATTACAGAATCACATTTATGACAATCAGGCCGTTCCCAGGAAAGAGGGGGCTTTCCAATAAGAATTTCTCCTTACTGGCGCGCAATTAGATGACCAAACCTCTCCTTAGACAGAACTTTCTAGACATTGCCAATAATGTTATCTAATAATATTATTCAAATAATATGAATTATTGATCTGATAAAGGAAAATACTGTGCAACAACAATTATTGAAACAACAATAATATAAAATATCAACGCAATAATTATTGAATCAATAAAATAAAATATTGAACAATAACTACTATAACAATTATTGAGTAGTGCCTTCTTACGTAAGAATCAATAATTTCAAAAATACTATGCAATACCGTGTGCTACTGTGCAATAACGCGTATTACTGTATTTTAACCACCGGGTATTCCAACAGTGTTAACGGTAACAACTACATCGTTATTTGTAAAAACTCAAATTTGTCGTTTTTTTCACCCGACAGTTATTCGTTATGGGGCCCACAAATAGCTGCGCCGTCGTACGAATATTCCCCGACAGAAAGAATATTCCACGACCAAACGAATATTCCCCGACAACAATGATTATTTTATAACCACTTGTGTATTTTGAAAAAAAAAACATATATCACCCTTAACTTTAACATTTATCAATTTAACCATTTACTGAATAGTAATTATAAGAAAAATTGAATACTTTTATTTCATAAAATTCGGGGTCTTACAATCTCCCCTCCTTATAAAATTTCGTCCCCGAAATTTACGTACCTGGTATTTCGAAGAGTTGAGAATACCTTGCTTCCATTTCAGATTCTATCTCTCAGATCATCATGATTTCTCCATTGCTCTTCTCCCATGATAACTTCATTTGGGTTCCTCATTTGTTGGGAAGTCATGACAACCGCCATCCCTCGAACTACTCGGCTTTGACTTGTCTGGAGCAGCATTTGGCGTCATCATTACCGTTGGAATATACCTTTCTATAGGACATATTCCTCCCTTAACTGCCTCTTCGTACTCCTCATTCATGATCTGAATCATCAATCTTCGATCCATATCGGATTCAGGTTGACCGCTATGTACAGGGTAATTCAAAACTCGATGTTGGGTTCTCCCAATTGCTTTCCAAAAAGAGAAATTCATATCATCTATTTTAGCCTTCTTAGATCGAACATCTCTTTCCACAATATCCACGTGTCGTGCGGCTTTTGCCCATGCATCACTTATTCTCACTCGTTCAATTTTTTCTTCTTTCAGCTCAGATTCCATTTTTATCATCTTATACTCTGCCAAAGAATGTTTCTGTTCAAGCATCACATATCGGGTAACACAAGCTTGAATTGTTGCATCTTTTTGTTCCACGACCGCCTGTCGTTCTTCTGCCTGCTCTTCTAACTCATGAATACGATTTTGAAATTCTACATTTTGATCATATAATACCTCTAATAAACTCTCCTCTGGTACTTCTTCTTCCTCTTCTTCCTCAGTCTCAGCTGTTACCTCTGCGACTATCTCGGGTGCAACTATCAATTCTTCACTCACCACATAGATATCTCTAATTCCTTCTTCGTCTGACATCACATTATCATGGTTAGTGATTAGAGGTATCCCCACAGTCTCATTCACTCCATTGTTAGCATTCTCAGCTGCCATTCTCAAATACTGCCATAAAATAAGGGTTAATTAAACAAATTAACCTATCACATAATATCTCGATATTATGACTGACCAACAAATAAGCTTAGGTAGGACACACTAGCGAAGGATTTACTCATCTCTCCCCTCCTAGTTCTATTCCCCGATCTCCGCCAGAGATCATATCCCTAAGCTCTGATACTAAATGTGACTCTGGACACCAACTTGTGTCAGCACCTTACATTGATACCTATCAGTTTGCCACCGCAGAACGGCGTCCCCTACGGAGAGTCTGGCTTCGGTGCATTCCCCATCAACAGGAAGTCACCAGCGAAAGGCTCGGGGCTCTTTACTTATAGCTCTGATACCACCTGTGACGCCCCCAAAATAGATCCATTCCATCCAACCTATTCTGAGTCGCCAAATACATGGTACAGAAAACAACTATAACTTTATTACAACAATTGTCGTGCAAAATACAACAACACATATGCTGTGAGTTTGGATACAAATATATACCAAATGTGACTCATGTTCCAACCGTGGACATCACCTCACAATGACACCTTACATAAAGGTATAGTCAAAAATTGTTTTAGAAATTAGAATCTTTGGGAAGTGCTCAAGGAAACCTTCGTACATGGGAGGCCATGCATCTAGGTTATGATAGATATCATATGGCCACAGAATTATCCTTGGTTTACCCAATAGACCCCAAAGAAAAACGAGAAGATTACTATCATATTCTTCCCAATGGTGAGTCTTCTCTTGACATATCATTATCTCTACTGTCTCTAATTGAGAATTATACTTTAAACAAACACCAAGATTATATAGGTAGTGCTCGTATATATACTCAGCAAGTGGATGAGCACATCCCTGTCTTATGATGACACGAGATTGTATGTCGTTAGACATCTTGTATGATAGTGGCAAACCACCCATCCAACGTTGGGTACACCTTACCCTATTGGATTCACCAAATATAACTACTAAATGAACTTTTCTATACTACTTCGGGAGAACATCCACAGCTAGAGACCACCGTTCTATTTCCCCGTTACCCTCGCTCGACCCAGCTACACTCTTATTACCTGAAAGGAATTATGAAGCAAAAGGGTGAGCACAACTAGCTCAGTAAAGAATATCATGACTAAAGATAATTAAATTATCAATAGCCTTCATCAATAATAAATCAGAGATTTAGAATATAAGGTAAATGATAAAAATTTCAACCATAGTTGTAGCGGAACGAGCAATCCATTAGAAGAGTCAAATAGACTATAAAGTCTATTATTTTTTCCATGTTAAAAATCCACCAACAATGTTTTATCCCTGTAACATCAATCAACAATTCTGGTCCACAATCATATGAATAACTCATAATCATAACTGTAGTTCTAAATTCCTCTTCTCATCTAGGACGAATATAATTTTCATCACCTGAAACATCAAACATCATGGTTATACCAAATCACAGTTCCTGTTCATAATCATACTAATAACTTCATCTTTGCACTACGGGGCAAAGATATTCATCAACAAGTCATCTTTGCACTACAGGCCAAAGATATTCGTCAACAGTTTATCTTTGCTTTACTGGCCAAAGATATTCAACAACAGGTCATCTTTGTACTACGAGCCAAAGATATTCATCAACAGACCATCTTTGCACTACAGGCCAAAGATATTCATCTACAATTCATCTTTGCACTACAGGCCAAAGATATTCCTCAACAATTCATATTTGCACTACATGCCAAATATATTAATACCTCAAAGAATATATAATCATTTAAGAATTTATATAAACAATAATTATAACCATGTTGATCATTTCACCTTTGCACTTAAGCTAAAGATATTCAATTATAAATTCAATGGTCATGATCATGCCAGTCAACAATTCAACTTTGCACTACTGGCCAAAGAGAACCCATAGTCATGATCGTACCAAAAATCTACCCATCTTTACACTCAAGTCAAAGAGAAATATCATCATTAGGGTTATAAAAATGTTATATATGATAATAAAATCAATATAATCAACATATAGATTTAATCTCAAGAGTAATATTCATAAATCAACTATAATTTGGTTAGAAAAAAAAAACCAATTTTGTCGTGAATAGTAACTCGTGAATAGTAACTCATGAATAGTAACTCGTGAATAGTAACTCGTGAATAGTAACCTCGACTCAAAAAGGTAGAAATTCCACAATAAAATCTATAACAATATTTCGGTATAATGATATTGAAAGAATAACATTTCTTAAGCTTATAAACAATTTATTTAAATTGTTTACACTTTACTAATTAATGCATTTAATCATCATAAAATGTCAACTCTTAAGATTTCATCATCAATAGTCAAAACCCTCATCAAAAATCTGCATATACCTCATATAGGATTCTCAAGCCATAAAATCCTATTTTCCAATTTTCTTACTTCACATAACATATTTAATTTATTTTCTCATAACTTGTCCATTTTCATGAAAAATACCAAATCAGTTCCAAAAATATTTCTTTTCTGGGATTTATCAGAATATAGTCCCATATTGAACATATATTTTTCTCAGAATTTTTAAAAGTCATTTACTATTTTTCATATGGTCAAAACAGCCGAATATTTAGACATTTATCAAAAATTGTACTTTTGTCCAAAAATTCTGAAATTAACAGAGTATACTTCCATCATATACATGTACTCCCAATAAAAATTTCATCAATTTTGGAGTTAACCACAAGAAATTATAAGCAGTTACTTTTAAAATAGTCTTTTCTCATAAAATTCATAACTCTCAATCTATACATCCAAAAATCACCATTTTTGGACACAATCAATAAAACTCATCAAAATATCATTTTAAATTTTTTCAGAATTTTTGAAGTTCAGAAAAATTACGAAACTGAAAAACATAACAACCCTTAAAATCCCTTACTATCCCTTACTATCCCTTACAATCCCTTACCTCAAAAGAGCAGTACTTCTGACTGGATATCGGATATGATGCTGAAGGAAACTTGCACTGATGAATAGAAACTCACCATCACAAAATATGCTTCATAATATAGAGAGAGAAAGAGAGAAAGCTTATGTTTCTAGTGTGATTTTCAATTCTAACTTAGCCCTCTATTTATAGGAAAATTTTGGTAGGTTTGACCTGCAACCTGATGGCTTTACCTGCTACTATTCCCATCCACCACATTTGAAATATAATTCAGCACATTTCTTCACCAACCACAAGTGGGGCCCACCAATTCTAGAATTTTCCACCAAAAATGATTTATAACCTGATTTCCGAATCAGCCACCTCTTAAAATTCATAACAAATCATACGTTCATTTTTAACGGTTCAAAATTTATAGACATATACTCAACTTATATATGTATAACATATCCAAAAATTACCACGATCCAACGGTCGGATTAAAAATTATAACCCCCGCAAAATATCTCAAAAATCCTAATTTGATTTTCAATACCTCCGTTCCGACAAAAATACAGATAAAACACTTCAACATTAACTCCTTCATTTTTAACCACAAAAATATATCCCTCATTTATATCCACATAAAATAAATATTTCCTTATCATATGAATCAATAATTAATTATTCACAAATAATATTACAGAATCACATTTATGACAATCAGGCCGTTCCCAGGAAAGAGGGGTGTAAGACTCCGAATTTTATGAAATAAAAGTATTCAATTTTTCATATAATTACTATTCAGTAAATGGTTAAATTGATAAAAGTTTAAAGTTATGGGTGAAATATGAATTTTTTTTTTCAAAATAAGCAAGTGGTTATAAAATAATCATTGTTGTCGGGGAATATTCGTTTGGTCGTGGAATATTCTTTCTGTCGGAGAATATTCGTACGACGGCGCAGCTATTTGTGGGCCCCATAACGAATAACTGTCGGGTGAAGGAAAACGACAAATTTGAGTTTTTACAAATAATGGCGTAGTTGTTACCGTTAACACTGTTGGAATACCCGGTGGTTAAAATACAGTAATACGAGTTATTGCACAGTAGCACACGGTATTGCATAGTATTTTTGAAATTATTGATTCTTACGTAAGAAGGCACTACTCAATAATTGTTACAGTAATTACTGTTCAATATTTTATTTTATTGATTCAATAATTGCTACGTTAAAATTTTATATTATTGTTGTTTAATAATTGTCACTGCACAGTATTTCCAATTATCAGATCAATAATTCATATTATTTAAATAATATTATTAGATAGCATTATTGACAATGTCTAGAAAGTTCTGTCTAAGGAGAGGTTTGGTCATTTAATTGCGCGCCAATAAAGAGAAATTCTTATTGGAAAGCCCCCTCTTTCCTGGGAACGGCCTGGTTGTCATAAATGTGATTCTGTAATATTATTTGTGAATAATTAATTATTGATTCATATGATAAGGAAATATTTATTTTATGTGGATATAAACGAGGGATATATTTTTGTGGTTAAAAATGAAGGAGTTAATGTTGAGATTTTTATCCGTATTTTTGTCGGAATGGAGGTATTAAAAATTAGGGTTTTTGAGATATTTTGCGGGGGTTATAATTTTTAATCCGACCGTTGGATCGTGGTAATTTTTGGATATGTTATACATATATAAGTTGAGTATATGTCCACAAATTTTGAACCGTTAAAAATGAACGTATGATTTATTATGAATTTTACGAGATGACTGGTTCAGAAATTGTTGAATTTTCGGAGTTTATCATTTTGATGGAAAATTCTAGAATTGGTGGGCCCCACTTGTGGTTGGTGAAGAAATGTGCTGAATTATATTTCAAATGTGGTGGGTGAGAATAGTAGCAGGTAAAGCCATCAGGTTGCAGGTCAAACCTACCAAAATTTTCCTATAAATAGAGGGCTAAGTTAGAATTGAAAATCACACCAGAAACATAAGCTTTCTCTCTTTCTCTCTCTATATTATGAAGCATATTTTGTGAGTTTTTAGATACTTGGTGAGTTGCTATTCATCAGTGCAAGTTTCCTTCATCATCATATCCGATATCCAGTCAGAAGTACTGCTCTTTTGAGGTAAGGGATAGTAAGGGATAGTAAGGGATTGTAAGGGATATTATTTTCTTCTAAATGATATTATTTTCTTCAATATCATTATGCTGAAATATTGATATGAGTTTTTATCAAATTTGGAACTTTTTGTGTCGGGGGTTACTATTCACGTATACGGCACTATTCACGTATACGGTACTATTCACGAATACGACACTATTCACCGAAAAATAAAATTTTCTCTTTTTGTCCAAGATGTCTATTATGGTTACTATCTTTGATTGTATCTATGTTTTGATCTTTATTTTTGAATTCTGCTTCACAATTGATTATTATGAAGTATTATTGATCTTGGATAAACTGTTATACGAATCCCTACTATTTATCCTTCTGTCTCATTGGATTCGTTCTCTTTAAGATATTTTTCATCATCCTCAGTCCTAAATGATGATATTACTGAATATCTTTGGCCTGTAGTGCAAAGATGTATAATTACTTGATGAATATCTTTGGCCTGTAGTGCAAAGATGAACAGGTGTTGAGATGAACATGACCGACTGATGATACAAATGAATATCTTTGGCCTGTAGTGCAAAGATGAATATTTGGTTAAAGATGATTATTAATTGATGTTACAGGGATAAAATATTGATTATGGACTTTTAAATCTTAGAAGATAGTAGAATTCTTTCTCTACTTGACTCTTCTAATGGTTTGCTGTTTCCGCTGCAGTTGTTGATCTAAAACTTGTTGTCGATTATATTTTATCAGATTTTTCCCTGTTGAAGACTAACGATAATTTGTTGTATATTATCTTAGTCATAATATTCTTTACTGGGCTAGTTGAGCTCATCCTTTTCCTTTTTGTTCCATTTTTCTCAGGAGGTGAGAACATAGCAGGATCTAGTCGGGGTATGGAGTGATGGTTCTAGAACGATGTATTAGCAGTCCTCACTATTTCTGTAAAATAGTGTTTGAATAATTGTAATGAGGATTTATTTGAGTATGAATACTGTCTAGATGACAATATTTATATTTAAACTCACAGTATATGTGTTGTCGTATTTTGCACGACAATTGTAATAATAAAGTTGTAGTTATTTTCTGTACCATGTATTTGGCGACTCAGAATGGGTTGGATGGATTGGACCTATTTTGGGGTTGTCACAGTTGGTATCAGAGCTTGGGGATATGATCTCTGGCGGAGATCGGGGAATACAACTAGGAGGGGAGAGATGAGTAAATCCTTTGCTAGTGTGTCCTACCTAAGCTTATTTGTTGGTCAGTCATAATATCGAGATATTATGTGATATGTTAATTTGTTAAATTAACCCTTGTTTTGAAGCTGTATTCTAGAAAGATATCTGAAATACAGGAGATGAGCAATGGAAAAATCATGATGATAAGGAAGATGGAATCTGAAATGAAAGCAAGGTATTCTCAACTCTTTGAAATACCAGGTACGTAAATTTCGGGGACGAAATTTCATAAGGAGGGGAGATTGTAAGACCCCGAATTTTATGAAATAAAAGTATTCAATTTTTCATATAATTACTATTCAGTAAATGGTTAAATTGATAAAAGTTTAAAGTTATGGGTGAAATATGAATTTTTTTTTTCAAAATAAGCAAGTGGTTATAAAATAATCATTGTTGTCGGGGAATATTTGTTTGGTCGTGGAATATTCTTTCTGTCGGAGAATATTCGTACGACGGCGCAGCTATTTGTGGGCCCCATAACGAATAACTGTACAAATAACTGTCGGGTGAAGGAAAACGACAAATTTGAGTTTTTACAAATAATGGCGTAGTTGTTACCGTTAACACTGTTGGAATACCCGGTGGTTAAAATACAGTAATACGAGTTATTGCACAGTAGCACACGGTATTGCATAGTATTTTTGAAATTATTGATTCTTACGTAAGAAGGCACTACTCAATAATTGTTACAGTAATTACTGTTCAATATTTTATTTTATTGATTCAATAATTGCTACGTTAAAATTTTATATTATTGTTGTTTAATAATTGTCACTGCACAGTATTTCCCATTATCAGATCAATAATTCATATTATTTAAATAATATTATTAGATAGCATTATTGACAATGTCTAGAAAGTTCTGTCTAAGGAGAGGTTTGGTCATTTAATTGCGCGCCAGTAAAGAGAAATTCTTATTGGAAAGCCCCCTCTTTCCTGGGAACGGCCTGGTTGTCATAAATGTGATTCTGTAATATTATTTGTGAATAATTAATTATTGATTCATATGATAAGGAAATATTTATTTTATGTGGATATAAACGAGGGATATATTTTTGTGGTTAAAAATGAAGGAGTTAATGTTGAGATTTTTATCCGTATTTTTGTCGGAATGGAGGTATTAAAAATTAGGGTTTTTGAGATATTTTGCGGGGGTTATAATTTTTAATCCGACCGTTGGATCGTGGTAATTTTTGGATATGTTATACATATATAAGTTGAGTATATGTCCACAAATTTTGAACCGTTAAAAATGAACGTATGATTTATTATGAATTTTACGAGATGACTGGTTCAGAAATTGTTGAATTTTCGGAGTTTATCATTTTGATGGAAAATTCTAGAATTGGTGGGCCCCACTTGTGGTTGGTGAAGAAATGTGCTGAATTATATTTCAAATGTGGTGGGTGAGAATAGTAGCAGGTAAAGCCATCAGGTTGCAGGTCAAACCTACCAAAATTTTCCTATAAATAGAGGGCTAAGTTAGAATTGAAAATCACACCAGAAACATAAGCTTTCTCTCTTTCTCTCTCTATATTATGAAGCATATTTTGTGAGTTTTTAGATACTTGGTGAGTTGCTATTCATCAGTGCAAGTTTCCTTCAGCATCATATCCGATATCCAGTCAGAAGTACTGCTCTTTTGAGGTAAGGGATAGTAAGGGATAGTAAGGGATTGTAAGGGATATTATTTTCTTCTAAATGATATTATTTTCTTCAATATCATTATGCTGAAATATTGATATGAGTTTTTATCAAATTTGGAACTTTTTGTGTCGGGGGTTACTATTCACGTATACGGCACTATTCACGTATACGGTACTATTCACGAATACGACACTATTCACCGAAAAATAAAATTTTCTCTTTTTGTCCAAGATGTCTATTATGGTTACTATCTTTGATTGTATCTATGTTTTGATCTTTATTTTTGAATTCTGCTTCACAATTGATTATTATGAAGTATTATTGATCTTGGATAAACTGTTATACGAATCCCTACTATTTATCCTTCTGTCTCATTGGATTCGTTCTCTTTAAGATATTTTTCATCATCCTCAGTCCTAAATGATGATATTACTGAATATCTTTGGCCTGTAGTGCAAAGATGTATAATTACTTGATGAATATCTTTGGCCTGTAGTGCAAAGATGAACAGGTGTTGAGATGAACATGACCGGCTGATGATACAAATGAATATCTTTGGCCTGTAGTGCAAAGATGAATATTTGGTTAAAGATGATTATTAATTGATGTTACAGGGATAAAATATTGATTATGGACTTTTAAATCTTAGAAGATAGTAGAATTCTTTCTCTACTTGACTCTTCTAATGGTTTGCTGTTTCCGCTGCAGTTGTTGATCTAAAACTTGTTGTCGATTATATTTTATCAGATTTTTCCCTGTTGAAGACTAACGATAATTTGTTGTATATTATCTTAGTCATAATATTCTTTACTGGGCTAGTTGAGCTCATCCTTTTCCTTTTTGTTCCATTTTTCTCAGGAGGTGAGAACATAGCAGGATCTAGTCGGGGTATGGAGTGATGGTTCTAGAACGATGTATTAGCAGTCCTCACTATTTCTGTAAAATAGTGTTTGAATAATTGTAATGAGGATTTATTTGAGTATGAATACTGTCTAGATGACAATATTTATATTTAAACTCACAGTATATGTGTTGTCGTATTTTGCACGACAATTGTAATAATAAAGTTGTAGTTATTTTCTGTACCATGTATTTGGCGACTCAGAATGGGTTGGATGGATTGGACCTATTTTGGGGTTGTCACAAGGGGGCTTTCCAATAAGAATTTCTCCTTACTGGCGCGCAATTAGATGACCAAACCTCTCCTTAGACAGAACTTTCTAGACATTGCCAATAATGTTATCTAATAATATTATTCAAATAATATGAATTATTGATCTGATAAAGGAAAATACTGTGCAACAACAATTATTGAAACAACAATAATATAAAATATCAACGCAATAATTATTGAATCAATAAAATAAAATATTGAACAATAACTACTATAACAATTATTGAGTAGTGCCTTCTTACGTAAGAATCAATAATTTCAAAAATACTATGCAATACCGTGTGCTACTGTGCAATAACGCGTATTACTGTATTTTAACCACCGGGTATTCCAACAGTGTTAACGGTAACAACTACATCGTTATTTGTAAAAACTCAAATTTGTCGTTTTCTTCACCCGACAGTTATTCGTTATGGGGCCCACAAATAGCTGCGCCGTCGTACGAATATTCCCCGACAGAAAGAATATTCCACGACCAAACGAATATTCCCCGACAACAATGATTATTTTATAACCACTTGTGTATTTTGAAAAAAAAACATATATCACCCTTAACTTTAACATTTATCAATTTAACCATTTACTGAATAGTAATTATAAGAAAAATTGAATACTTTTATTTCATAAAATTCGGGGTCTTACACTTAAGCTCTGATACCAACTGTGACGCCCCTAAAACAGGTATACATCACCCATCTTGGGTCGCCAGATACATGGTACAAAAATCAAATACAACTTAATTATACAACTTTCGTGTAAAGTACGACAAAACATAAGCTGTGAGTTTTAATACAAAAATTGTTGTCTAGACAATATACAAACTCAAATTCAATATTATTACATTTATTATCACACTATTTCACAGAATAGTGAGCACTACTAATGCACCATCTAGGACCATCACTCTATTCTCCGACTAGTCCCAACTACGTTCTCATTTCCTGAAGAGAACAATGAAAGCAAAAAGGGGTGAGCTCAACTAGCCCAGTAAGAAATATTATGACTAAGATAATGCAGAATAAATTATCGTTAGCCTGCAACAGTGTTAAACTGATAAAATATAACAAACATCAAGTTTAACTGCAGCGAAACAAGCAATCCATTAGAAGAGTCAAGTAGAGAATAAAATCTACTATCTTCTATGATTTAAAAAGTTTTTCATCACTTTTATCGCAGAGACTCAGCTTAATAAATAATCCACATCATTAAATCATCCCTGCACTATAGGCCAAGGATATTCTTTAGTATCACAACCACGAATTATCCATGCTCTACGGCAAAAGATAATCGTGTTTTCATCAACGGCCCTGATCATGCCATAAAATAATTCATCTTTGCACACTTGGCCGAAGAGAATCCATAGCCATAATCATACCAAAAACTGTCCATCAATGCACTACGGGTCAATGAGGACTTTTTCCACATCATTTGTAACATTACGGTCATGATTATACCGAATAATTCTTAGTCATAATCATACCAAGTCCATCTATGCACTACAGGCCACAGATGACTTTCAACACAATATAAACATGAGGATGATGACAATGACATAATAATTCAATAAAATAAGTTCAAGAATTAATTTATCCAGGAACCAATAACGTCCAAATTGTCAACATGATACTTCTTTGTATAGTAAAATTCAAGAATGCTCAGAAGAATATTTTCATGATAAGATACTGGATGAAGCACAAATATCAAGGATATTCCACTAATTTCATGGAGTATAGAAGTCAAAACTTTAACCAACTGATTACAATAAAGAATGAAATAACAAAAAAAATTATCAGGCATGCGATAGACCGCACAGACAGGTTATTCCAACAGAATAATAAATAACGGAATCCGGTTCGGCGTAAAACGCACAGACAGGATATTCCAACAAAATAATAAAGACGGAATCAGGCCCTACGTAAAACACATAGACAGGATATCCCAACAGAATAATAAAGACGAAACCAGATCCGGCGTAGAACGCACAGACAGGATATTCCAACAGAATAATAAAGTCAGAACCAGGTCCGGCGTAGAACGCACAGACAGGATATTCCAATAGAATAATAAAAAATGGAATAACAGAAGAATTTTACCAAGTATAGGGTAGCCCGCGTATACAGGTTATTCCAACAGAACAATAAAGAATAGAATAACAGAAGTTTTCTTCATGGATAAGAAAGAAATAATACTCCCTACCTTAGAAAAACTTGATAATGGAATAGTGAGGTAGCAGACTTCTCTTCTTCTTTCTCTCTATAATAATTGCTCTATAGCTTTAGTGAATTGGTGAGAAATGAAGGAAGAATGAGCTTCTATTTATAGGAAAATATAGTTTCGATAATTGCACGTTTTGGGGCTTAAAAAATTACAGAATAATACCTCCCACTTTTTCTTCATTTTTAATTTAGTCCTGCAAGTATTATCAAACTTGCACCACCTCCCCTAATAGTAAATAATGTGAATCAATAGTAAATCATGTGACTCAATAGTTCTAATTATGTGATAAAAATAATTACAGTATAGTACCTCCATCTATCCCTCCATTTTAACTTAGTCATGCAGGTATTATCAATATTGCACCACCACCCCTAATAGTATAAGAATGTGAATCAATAGTATCCCGTGAATAGTAACTCATGAATAGTAACTCGTAAATAGTACTCCGACAAGAAAAGTGCTCCGAATACCCGAGTGAACAATATAACCTCCAAACATCAATTATCATCGAAATAAATGTCAATTTCCACTAACACTAATAATCCCAACACAATGGAACAATCAATTTCATCTTTAATCAACACAACTTATTCATCATTAATATTATAACTCACAATATTTAACAACCAGGTCGTTCCCAGTAAAGAAGGGGGCTTTCCGATAAGGATTTCTCCTTATTGGTGCGTAATTAGGTGACCAAACCTCTCCTTGACAGAACTTCTAGACATTGTCAATATTGTAAATAATAATATGAATAACTTTGTCGTCTCAATTATTGATTTAATAATAATAAATATTATGCAGATTATACTATGACAATAATTGAATCAATAATATGAGAGATATGATGCAGCAATTACTGTAGCAATAATTGAGTATAACTGAGTGACTTCTCACGTAAGCATCAATAATCAATATCGTGTGCTACTATGCAACCACGCGTATTACTGTACTTTTACTACCGAGTAGTTTAACAATTTTAACGGTAACACTTCCGCCGTTATTTTCATAAAAGATAATTCTGTCGTTTTCTAACTACGACAATACTTTCGTTGTGGGGTCCACCCATGATTGTGCCGTCGTACGAATATTTTCTGACAAAAAGAATATTTTCCGACCAATCGAATATTTTATAACAACTTGCATACTTTACAAAATTTGTAAATACTACCCACAACAATAACATTATATCAAATCCACACCATAATATTCAAAAAAATATTTCAAAAAATTTAAATCTTTATTCATAAAATTTAGGATTTCACATCAATACAAAATTCGATTTCACGCTCTAGGGGTAAGCTAAGAAGTTTTCAAGAATACGTCAGAAAATTTATTAACAATAGAAATATCATTCAAAACTATGACTCTCATCCATGACTTGGATAACACGTCACATTGATACCTATAAACTTGTCATCGTCATTCACGAAGTCGCCTACAGAAAGTCTGACTTCGGTGCATTCCACACAAGAAAGTCAACAACGAAAGGATCGGGGCTCTTTATTTATGGCTTGATATGACAATGATTGACTTTAGTGGTTTGGATACTTTGAATTCGCATAACAGGTTGGTTAGGAGTATGAAAGCTAACAACCTTACGAAAAGCATGATGAGTAGTTAACCAATTGATTCCAAAAATCACATCAAAGGCAAGTATTTTCAAAGAGATAAGATCGACAGGTAACGTGAAAGTGTTGATTTGAACAAGATTTATAAATAGTGGAGGTAGCGAAGGTTTCTCCCAACTGAGTTTAAACAGATATATCAAAGTCTAACTTCTCCGGAGTTAACTTCAAACATTAAACACAACTAGGTGTAATAAAAGAGTGAGTAGAACCGGTATCTAACACGGTATAGACTTCGCAAGAGTTTATGACTAACATACCCGTGATAAGTGACCTTCATCCTAGCTGAACTTGTCTTCGGTGAACGGCAAAATCGGGCTAAGTGACCTTCTCTTCCACAATTATAGCATGCTTTAGACGGCATCGCGCAGTTTGGACTGATGTGTCCCTCCCCTCCGCATTTGAAGCATATGATAGGTGGTCGTTCTCCTTCCTTAATAACGGGTGCTGGTGTTGACGTTTTTCCATCATTGTTGAATCTCCTCTTCTTGAAATGTCCATTCTTATTGTTTTGACCATTATTACCACCGAAGTGGTTACCATTTCGAACATGTTGATTCCCTCCATGCTTATTGTCACCGCTTTGATGACTGTTATCACCGGTATTATCATTTTTCTGGCTGCTCTCTTTTGGTTGCTTTGACTTGTTATCGCGCTCCACTAACTGAGCCCTATTTATAACATCTGAATACAAACACAGTTTATGAGAAATAAGATATTGACGTATCTCCGGCTTCAAACCTCTTAAAAACATCCGCGTCATTCTCTCTTCATTATCAACTAAGTGGGACGCAAATCGGGACAACTCGGCAAACTTGGCTTCGTACTGCGACACGGTCATGTTGTTTTGCTCCAACTTGATAAATTACACCTCCTTCATGTGACAAATACTTTCGAGAAAGTACTTGTCGTTGAACAGCTCTTAGAACTTCTCCCAAGACATCTTGAGTGCGTCAGGCTGGATACGTTTTACAGATTCCCACCAGTGATTTGCCTCTTCACGCAACATAAAGGTGGCAAAGGGAATCTTTTGCTCCTCGGAGCATCCCAAGACATCAAATATCTTGGTGATCTGCTTTAACCACGTCTCCGCCTTCAGTGGTTCTGGATTTCCTAAAAACTCCGGTGGTCCCAGCTCCTTGAATTGCTTAGCGATGACCAACCGTGGGTTGTCATTGTTTCCTCCTGCATTATGAACAGGAGCGGCCTTTGCCTGATGTTGCATGAATTCTAAAAAGCTCCTAAACGTACCGTAATTCGTCAATTGATCAGTGTTGTTATTTACAGGAGGATTATCGCCATCCTGTTGCACATTGTCCTAATTATTGATCTGTAGAGAATCAACGGTCTCCTGTGCTCCATTGCTATTCTCAACATTCTCGGATGTCATTTTCAGATACTGCCACAAAACAAAGGTTAATTGACATGTAACATATTATCCCTATATTCTAACCATTCAATTAAATACCAAATAAACTTAGGTAGGTCATACTAGCGAAGGAATTTTCCGTCTCTCCCCTCCTAGTTCTATTCTCACATCCTAGCCAGGGATCATATCCCTAAGCTTTGATACCAACTGTGACGCCCCCAAAATTGGTGTACATCACCCATCTTGAGTCGCCAGCTACATGGTACAGAATTCAAATACAACTTAATAATACAACTGTCATGTACAATACAACAAAACATAAACTGTGAGTTTGAATACAAATATTGTCTCCTAGAGAGTATACAAACTCAAAAGGAGTCCTCATTATAATTATTATCACACTATTTCACAGAATAGTGAGTACTACTAATGCACCATCTAGGACCATCACTCTATTCCCCGACTATTCCCAGCTACGTTCTCATTTCCTGAAGAGAACAGTGAAAGAAAGGGTGAGCTCAACTAGCCCAGTAAGAAATATTATGACTAAGATAATGCAGAATAATTTATCGTTAGCCTTCAACAGTGTTAAACTGATAAAATATAATAACTATCAAGTTTAACTGCAGCGGAACAAGCAATCCATTAGAAGAGTCAAATAAGGAATAAAATCTAGTTACTATCTTCTATGATTTAAAAGGTTTTTCATGACTTTTATCGCTGGGACTCAGCTTAATAAATAATCTACATCATCGAATCACCCTGCACTACGGCCAAGGATATTCTTTAGTATCACGACCACAAATTATCCATGCACTACGGCTGAAGATAATCATGTTTTCATCAACAGTCCTGATCATGCCATAAAACAATTCATCTTTGCATTACTGCCAAAGAGAATCCATAGCCATAATCATACCAAAAACTGTCCATCAATGCACTACGGGCTAATGAGGACTTTTTCCACATCATTTGTAATATTACGGTTATGATTATACCGAATAATCCCTGGTCATAATCATACCAAGTCCATCTATGAACTACAGGCCACATATGACTTTTAACATAATATAAACATGAGGATGATGACAATGATATAAGAATTCAATAAAACAAGTTCAAGAATTAATTTATCCAAGAACTAATAACGTCCATATTGTCAACATGATACTTCTTTGTAGAGTAAAATTCAAGAATGCTCAGAAGAATATTTTCATGAAAAGATACTGGATGAAGCGCAAATATCAAGGATATTTCACTAATTTCATGGAGTATAGAAATCAAAGTTTTAACCAACTAAGTATAATAAAGAATGGAATAACAAAAGAAATCACCATGCATGCGATAGACCGCACAGGCAGGTTATTCCAACAGAATAATAAATAACGGAACCAGGTCCGACGTAAAACGCACAGACAGTATATTCCAACAGAATAAAAAAGAATGGAACCAGATTCGGCGTAAATGCACAGATAGGATATTCCGACTAAATAATAAAGAACGGAATAATAAATAATGGAACCAGGTCCGGCGTAAACGCACAGACAAGATATTCCGACTGAATAATAAAGAACGGAATAATAAATAATGGAACCAAATCAGGCGTAAAACACAAATACATGATATTACAAAAGAATAATAATAAAGACAGAATAATAGAAGAATGTCACCAAGTATAGGGTAGTCCGCGTATACTGGTTATTCCAGTAGAATAATAAAAAATAGAATAACAGAAGTTCTCTTCATGAATACAAAAGAAATAATACCCCTTACCGTAAAAGAAACTGAATATAAGAGTAGGGAAGTAGCAGAATACTTTTTTATAGTTTCTTTATAATTTCTCTCTCTAGAGTTTCAGTGAATTCGTAAGAAATAATGAAGGAATGAACTTCTATTTATAAAAAAATGGACTGCATAGTAACTAACTCATGAACGGTCCATGTGACGCCCCCAAAATAGGTATACAACACCCATTCTGAGTCGCCAAATACATGGTACAGAAAGCAAACTACAACTTCAATAATACAATTGTCGTGCAAAATACGACAACACATACTATGAGTTTAAATACAAATATTGTCTTCTGGACAATATCCACACTCAAATAAATCCTCATTACAATTATTCAAACACTATTTTACAGAAATAGTGAGGACTACTAAAACATCTTTCTAGAACTATCACTCCATACCCCGACTAGATCCTGTTATGTTCTCACCTCCTGAGAAGAAAAATGGAACAAAAAGGAAAAGGGTGAGCTCAACTAGCCCAGTAAAGAATATTATGACTAAGATAATATACAACAAATTATCGTTAGTCTTCAACAGGGAAAAATCTGATAGAATATAATCGACAAGAAGTTTTAGATCAACAACTGCAGCGGAAACAGCAAACCATTAGAAGAGTCAAGTAGAAAAAGAATTCTACTATCTTCTAAGATTTAAAAGTTAATCATCAATATTTTATCCCTGTAACATCAATTAATAATCATCTTTATCCAAATATTCATCTTTGCACTACAGGCCAAAGATATTTATTTGTATCACCTGTCAGTCATGTTCATCTCAACACCTGTTCATCTTTGCACTACAGGCCAAAGATATTCATCAAGTAATCATACATCTTTGCACTACAGGCTAAAGATATTCAGTAATATCATCATTTAGGACTGATGATGATGAAAAATATCTTAAAGAGAACGAATCCAGTGAGACAGAAGGACAAATAGTAGGGATTCATATAATAGTTTATCCAAGATCAATAATACTTCATAATAATCAATTGTGAAGCAGAATTCAAAAATAAAGATCAAAACATGGATACAATCAAAGATAGTAACCATAATAGACATCTTGGACAAAAAGAGAAAATTTTATTTTTCGGTGAATAGTGCCGTATTCGTGAATAGTGCCGTATACGTGAATAGTACCGTATACATGAATAGTAACCCCGACACAAAAAGTTCCAAATTTGATAAAAACTCATATCAATATTTCAGCATAATGATATTGAAGAAAATAATATCATTTAAGAAGAAAATAATATCCCTTACCTCAAGATATCAGTACTTCTGGTCGGAATACCGGTATAAGGCTGAAAGAAACTTGCTCTGATGAATAGAAACTCTCAAAGTATCTAAATACTCACAAAATACACTCAATAATCTAGAGAGAGAAAGAGAGAAAACTTGTTTCTGGTGTGATTTTCAATTCTAACTTAGCCCTCTATTTATAGGAAAATTTTAGTAGGTTTGACCTGCAACCTGATGGCTTTACCTGCTACTATTCCCACCCACCACATTTGAAATATAATTCAGCACATTTCTTCACCAACCGCAAGTGGGGCCCACCAATTCTAGAATTTTCCATCAAAATGATAAACTCTGAAAATTTAACAATTTCTGAACCAGTCATCTCGTAAAATTCATAATAAATCATACGTTCATTTTTAACGGTTCAAAATTTGTGGACATATACTCAACTTATATATGTATAACATATCCAAAAATTACCACGATCCAACGGTCGGATTAAAAATTATAACACCCGCAATATTTCTCAAAAATACTGATTTGATTTTTAATACCTCCATTCCGATAAAAATACTGATAAAACACCTCAACATTAACTCCTTCATTTTTAACCACAATAAATATATCCAACATTTATATCCACATAAAATAAATATTTCCTTATCATATGAATCAATAATTAATTATTCACAAATAATATTACAGAATCACATTTATGACAACCAGGCCGTTCCTAGGAAAGAGGGGGCTTTCCAATAAGGATTTCTCCTTACTGGCGCGCAATTAAATGACCAAACCTCTCCTTAGACAGAACTTTCTAGACATTGCCAATAATGTTATCTAATAATATTATTCAAATAATATGAATTATTGATCTGATAATGGAAAATACTATGCAGCAACAATTATTGAAACAATAATAATATAAAATATCAACGCAACAATTATTGAATCAATAAAATAAAATATTGAACAATAACTACTGTAACAATTATTGAGTAGTGCCTTCTTACGTAAGAATCAATAATTGGTGCAATACCGTGTGCTACTGTATTTTAACCACCGGGTATTCCAACAGTATTAACGGTAACAACTACGCCGTTATTTATAAATAACGTATACTTGTCGTTTTCTTCATCCAATCGCTTTCCGTTATGGGGCCCACACAAGGCTGCGCCGTCGTACGAATATTCCCCGACAGCAAGAATATTCCACGACCAAACGAATATTCCCCGACAAAATGAATATTTTATAACCACTTGCTTATTTTGCAAAATTTGCACATTTCACCCATAACCAAAGTATTATATCAAAGTAACCCCTTATTATTCACAATAATATTTAGAGAAAATTTGATTTTATTCATTAATAAGTTGGGGTCTTACAACCTCCCCTCCTTATGAAATTTCGTCCTCGAAATTGACGTACGTACCTGATGTTTTAAAAAGGTGAGGATACCTCGCTTTCATTTCTGATTCCAACTCCCAGGTCATTTCTTCAATAGCATGGTTTCTCCACAAAATCTTAACTTGTGGTATAACCTTCGTGCGTAGGACATGCTCTTTCCTATCCAAGATCTTAACAGGTACCTCCTCATACGTTAAATCTTCAGCTATCTCGTCTGGTTCTAACTGGTTCGGGTCTTTAACATATTTACGAAGCATAGATATGTGAAAAACATTATGAACACGAGACATGCTTGGAGGTAATGCGAGTCTATATGCCACATTTCCTATTCGCTCAAGAATCTCAAATGGACCAATAAATCTTGGATTGAGCTTTCCTCTCTTCCCAAATCTTGTAACTCCCTTCCATGGTGCAACACGTAACAATACATGATCCCCAATATTAAATTCCACGTCCTTCCGATGAAGATCCGCATAACTCTTTTGTCGATCCTGTGCCGTTTGTATACGTTGTCGAATCGTTTGGATCTTCTCTGTAGTAATGCGTACCAACTCTGGTCCCAACAATGTTGCTTCACCCACCTCGTCCCAGCATACTGGAGAACGACATTTTCTTCCATACAACGCCTCGAATGGAGCCACACCTATGCTCGCCTGATAACTGTTGTTGTAGGAGAATTCCACCAATGGTAGGTACTTATCCCAACTCCCTTTGAGATCTATGACACAAAGTCTTAATAGATCTTCAAGAGTTTGAATGGCCCTCTCTGATTGTCCGTCCGTTTGAGGATGGTATGCCGAACTGAATCGTAAATCTGTGCCCATAGCTTTCTGCAAGCTAACCCAAAATCGTGAAGTGAATCTTGGGTCACGATCTGAAACTATGGATACTGGCATGCCATGCAATCTCATAATCTCGTTCACGTACATACTAGCAAGTCGTTCAAGGGAATAAGTCTCACGTATCGGCAAGAAATGAGCGGACTTGGTTAATCTATCAACAATAATCCAAATCGCATCTATACCTTGAGAAACCTTGGGAAGACCCGTAACAAAATCCATAGTAATGTGTTTCCACTTCCATTTTGGAATCTCAAGTGGTTGCAATGGACCCTTTAGTACTTGATGCTCCGCTTTTACACGTTGACAAGTTAAACATCTCGAGATAAACTCCGCGATCTCTCTTTTCATATTGCTCCACCAAAATGTATGTCAAAGATCGTGATACATTTTGGTACTCCCAGGATGGATTGCAAACGGTGTGTTGTGTGCCTCCATCATTATTCTATGCTTCAAGTTAAAATCTTTAGGAACACAAAGTCTGGAGTTGACTCGAAGTATTCCTTCTTCATCGATTCTTACTTCTGGAATAACACCTTCTTGCACTTTCTTCTTCATACGCATCAGCTCTATGTCCGTAGCTTGAGCAGCTTTAACTTTATCGATTAAAGTCGGTTCTACTCGTATATTTGATATCATCATGTGGGTACTTGGAGCCTTCATCTCTATCTCCATCCTTTGCAAGTCATACAAAATGGGCCTTTGTGTTAACAACATTGCACTCGTACCCGCGTATGATCTTCTACTCAATGCGTCAGCTACTACGTTCGCTTTTTCAGGATGATATTGGATGGTATGATCGTAATCTTTCAACAGCTCAAGCCAACGTCGTTGCCGCATGTTGAGTTCCTTTTGGGTGAAAAAATATTTGAGGCTTTTATGATCTGTATAGATCTCCACTTTCTCCCCATACAGGTAGTGTCTCCAGATCTTCAACGCAAAAACGACTGCTGCCAACTCCAAATCATGAGTAGGATAATTCCTCTCATATTCTTTGAGTTGTCGTGAGGCATAGGCTATGACTTTCCCATGTTGCATGAGAACACATCCTAACCCTTTGCCTGAAGCATCGCTGTAGATAACAAATCCATCCGAACCAGATGGTATTGTCAGAACAGGTGCCAAAATGAGTCTCCTCTTGAGTTCTTGAAAACTCTTCTCACATTCCTCACTCCATACGAATTTTATATCTTTCCGAGTCAGCTGAGTTAACGGAGTAGCGATTCGAGAAAATCCTTCCACAAATCTCCGATAATAACCAGCTAAGCCCAGAAAGCTACGTACTTCGATTACTAACTTAGGTTGCTCTCAAGTGTGACTCATATCCCAATCTTGGATAGTACGTCACAATGACACCTATCAGTTTACTACCACACGAATATGGCGTCCCCTACGGAGAGTTTGGCTTCAGTACATTCCGCAAAGGAAGTCACCAGGTAAAGGCTCGGGTACAAACTTCTACAATTAGGTTTTTAACTCCCAAAGTTCAATAGGAGTCATTCGATATGAGATTTTAGAAATGAGTTTTGTATCGGGTTGAAGATCAATACAAAATTTAATATCACGCTCTGGGTTAGGCCAGGAAATTCTTCAAGAAATACGTCAGGAAATTCACTAACAACAGAAATATCATTCAAATCTGACGTATTTTTGTTCAAGTCCATGACATGGGCTAAGAAAGATTGACATTCATTTTTCAATAAACGAATGGCTTTATGGCTTGGTATGACAGCGATTGATTTTAGTGGTTTGGTTGCTTGAATTTGCATAACAGGTTGGTTAGGAATATGAAAACTAACAACCTTACGAAAACAATCAATTTTGGCATGATGAGTGGTTAACCAATCAATTCCTAAAATCACATCAAAAGCAAGTATCTTTAAAGAAATAAGGCCAACAGGTAATGTGATGGTGCCAACTTGGATCAAACAAGATTTATAAACAGTGGATGTAACGAAAGTTTCTCCTAACGGAGTTTCCACAGATAAATCAAAGTCTAATTTCTCCGGAGTCAAGTTTAAACGTTGAGCACAAGCAGGAGAAATAAATGAATGGGTAGAACCGGTATCTAATAAGGTATAGACTTCATAAAAATTTATAATTAACTAACCCGTGCTAACTTCGTTCGGGTTCCTCGCATTCTGACCAGTCACGAAAAACGCTCTTCCAGGAACCGTTGACTTTGACTTTTCTGGGACAACTTTTGGAGTCACCATCCCCGCTGAACTTGGTTTTGCTATAGAACACTCTCGAGCTATATGACCCTCCTTTCCACAGTTATAACATACCTTGGATTGTTGTGGGCAGTTTGGGCTGATATGTCCCTCTTTCCCACATTTGTAACATACGACCGGTGGTCGTTCTCCTCCCCTAAAAACAGTTGATGTTTGTGCTGACGTCTTCACGTTATCATTGTTGTACCTTCTCTTCTTGAAATCTCTTCCCGACTCGCTTCTTCTATTATCACGACCACGATTACCACCAGAGTGGTTACCGCTTTTGTCCGAATGTTTTCCTCCCTGCTGGTTTTCATTGCTTCGATGACTACCGCCACCGGTATGACCCTGGTTGTGGTCCCTCGGTTGCACATACTCATTATCTCGCTCTAATAATTGAGCCCTGTTTACAACATCTGAATATAAAGAAAATTTATGAGAGATAAGATATTGCCGAATCTCGGGTTTTAGACCTCTCAGAAACATCCTTGTCATTCGTTCCTCATTTTCGACCAAATGAGGTGCAAACCTGGATAACTCTGCAAACTTCGCCTCGTACTGGGACACCGTCATGTTGTTTTGTTCTAGTCTGATAAACTCCACCTCCTTCATATGACGAATACTTTCTGGAAAGTACTTGTCATTGAACAGTTTTTGAAATGTTTCCCAGGACATGTTGAGTGCGTCAGGCTGGGTACGCTTCACAGACTCCCACCAGTAGTCTGCCTCACCGCGGAACATAAAGGTGGCGAATGGAACCTTCTGTTCCTCCGTGCATCCCAAGACATCGAATATCTTGGTAATTTGCTTGACCCACGTTTCCGTCATGATCGGATCCGGCTTTTCCTTAAATTCTGGTGGTCCCAATTCTTTGAACTGCTTAGCTGTGACAAACCGTGCGTTGTTATCATTTCCACCCGTATTCTGCACACGAGTCTCCCTCGTCTGATTTTGCATGAACTGCAAAAACCTCCTAAACATTTCATCATTCATCGTTTGCTCGGTAACGTTGTTTACAGGAGGAATATTGCCTTCCTGTTGCACGTTCCCCTGGGTGGTGATCAAAGGTGTCTCCACGGTCTGATTTACTCCATTATTAACGTTCTCAGCTGCCATTCTTAAATATTGCCATAAAACAAGGGTTAATAGTCATGTCATATATTATCCCTATACTCTGACCGACCAAATAAACACCAAATAAACTTAGTCAGGTCATACTAGCGAAGGAATTTCCCGTCTCTCCCCTCCTAGTTCTTGTCTCACATCTCAGCCAGGGATCATATCCCTAAGCTCTGATACCAACTGTGACGCCCCCAAAATAGGTATACAACACCCATTCTGAGTCGCCAAATACATGGTACAGAAAGCAAACTACAACTTCAATAATACAATTGTCGTGCAAAATACGACAACACATACTGTGAGTTTAAATACAAATATTGTCTTCTGGACAATATCCACACTCAAATAAATCCTCATTACAATTATTCAAACACTATTTTACAGAAATAGTGAGGACTGCTAAAACATCTTTCTAGAACCATCACTCCATACCCCGACTAGATCCTGTTATGTTCTCACCTTCTGAGAAGAAAAATGGAACAAAAAAGAAAAGGGTGAGCTCAACTAGCCCAGTAAAGAATATTATGACTAAGATAATATACAACAAATTATCGTTAGTCTTCAACAGGGAAAAATCTGATAGAATATAATCGACAAGAAGTTTTAGATCAACAACTGCAGTGAAAACAACAAACCATTAGAAGAGTCAAGTAGAGAAAGAATTCTACTATCTTCTAAGATTTAAAAGTTCATCATCAATATTTTATCCCTGTAACATCAATTAATAATCATCTTTATCTAAATATTCATCTTTGCACTACAGGCCAAAGATATTCATTTGTATCACCTGTCAGTCATGTTCATCTCAACACCTGTTCATCTTTGCACTACAGGCCAAAGATATTCATCAAGTAATCATACATCTTTGCACTACAGGCCAAAGATATTCTGTAATATCATCATTTAGGACTGAGGATGATGAAAAATATCTTAAAGAGAACGAATCCAGTGAGACAGAAGGACAAATAGTAGGGATTCGTATAACAGTTTATCCAAGATCAATAATACTTCATAATAATCAATTGTGAAGCAGGATTCAAAAATAAAGATCAAAACATGGATACAATCAAAGATAGTAACCATAATAGACATCTTGGACAAAAAGAGAAAATTTTATTTTTCGGTGAATAGTGCCGTATTCGTGAATAGTGCCGTATACGTAAATAGTAACCCCGACACAAAAAGTTCCAAATTTGATAAAAACTCATATCAATATTTCAGCATAATGATATTGAAGAAAATAATATTATTTAAGAAGAAAATAATATCCCTTACCTCAAGATATCAGTACTTCTGGTCGGAATACCGGTATAAGGCTGAAAGAAACTTGCTCTGATGAATAGAAACTCTCAAAGTATCTAAATACTCACAAAATACACTCAATAATCTAGAGAGAGAAAGAGAGAAAACTTGTTTCTGGTGTGATTTTCAATTCTAACTTAGCCCTCTATTTATAGAAAAATTTTAGTAGGTTTGACCTGCAACCTGATGGCTTTACCTGCTACTATTCCCACCCACCACATTTGAAATATAATTCAGCACATTTCTTCACCAATCACAAGTGAGGCCCACCAATTCTAGAATTTTCCATCAAAATGATAAACTCTGAAAATTCAACAATTTCTGAACCAGTCATCTCGTAAAATTCATAATAAATCATACGTTCATTTTTAACGGTTCAAAATTTGTGGATATATACTCAACTTATATATGTATAACATATCCAAAAATTACCACGATCCAACGGTCGGATTAAAAATTATAACACCCGCAATATTTCTCAAAAACCCTGATTTGATTTTTAATACCTCCATTCCGATAAAAATACTGATAAAACACCTCAACATTAACTCCTTCATTTTTAACCACAATAAATATATCCAACATTTATATCCACATAAAATAAATATTTTCTTATCATATGAATCAATAATTAATTATTCACAAATAATATTACAGAATCACATTTATAACAACCAGGCCGTTCCCAGGAAAGAGGGGACTTTCCAATAAGGATTTCTCCTTACTGACGCGCAATTAAATGACCAAACCTCTCCTTAGACAGAACTTTCTAGACATTGCCAATAATGTTATCTAATAATATTATTCAAATAATATGAATTATTGATCTGATAATGGAAAATACTATGCAGCAATAATTATTGAAACAATAATAATATAAAATATCAACGCAACAATTATTGAATCAATAAAATAAAATATTGAACAATAACTACTGTAACAATTATTGAGTAGTGCCTTCTTACGTAAGAATCAATAATTGGTGCAATACCGTGTGCTACTGTATTTTAACCACCGGGTATTCCAACAGTATTAACGGTAACAACTACGCCGTTATTTATAAATAACGTATACTTGTCGTTTTCTTCATCCATTCGCTTTCCGTTATGGGGCCCACACAAGGCTGCGTCGTCGTACGAATATTCCCCGACAGCAAGAATATTCCACGACCAAACGAATATTCCCCGACAAAATGAATATTTTATAACCACTTGCTTATTTTGCAAAATTTGCACATTTCACCCATAACCAAAGTATTATATCAAATTAACCCCTTATTATTCACAATAATATTTAGAGAAAATTTGATTTTATTCATTAATAAGTTGGGGTCTTACAGTCCAGATTAATTTATTTTAATTTGGCGGTCCATATTTAAAGTAAAATCTTTTAAATAAAATAAAATATATTCTATTTATAATCTAATAAAACGAATAACTTTATAAAAGATTTTACTATACAAACACTATGCAGGCACTATGCAACCACTATGCATAATAAAATATAATATATTTTAATTATTGTCTAATAAAACAGATAACTTTATAAAAGTATTCTGTTTTATATAAAAGGATTTTACTATTAGCCTAATAAAACGAATAACTTTATAAAAGTATTTTGTTTTATATAAAAAGTTTTTATGTTTTATTACATTAACAATACCAATAAAACAAAACTGAGTGACTTATCACATAAGTATCAATAATCAATATCGTGTGCTACTGTGCAACTACGTGTATTACTGTACTTTTAACATCTGGTGTTTCAACAGTTAACGGTAAAACTTCTGCCGTTATTTTTATAAAGTATTTTTATCGTTTTCTCAATCTGATAATAATTCCGTTGCGGGGTCCACCAATGATTATACCGTCGTATGGATATTCCCCGACAAAAAGAATATTTCCCGACCAATCAAATATTATATAACCACTTGCTTACTTTATAAAATTTGTAAATATTACCCACAACTATAACATTACATCAAATCAACACCATAATATTAAAAAAATTATTTCAAGAAAATTAAATCTTTATTCATAAAATATGGGGTCTCACAATGTATCTGACATTTCATACCGTCATTTAAGTGGACAACGCATCAATTATACACATCTTGAAAATAGATTTGCTGACATAACTTTTTTACTATTTCATTTTCAAATTATAAAATTAATATTGACTTATTTTTTAAAAATTAATTTCAAATGTATTCAAATTTAAAATTGATATAAATTTATTTAATTTATGTCAATATAATTATAAATATTATAAAAGTATTATTATTTATAAAATTTATTATTTTTAAAATTTAAATGAATCATATTAATTTTAAATTTAAAAATATAACAAATTAACTTTTTAAAAGTTAATATTGATCTTATGTACATTTGCAACTACAATTCATTTAATACTCACTCCATAAATTACTTAAAATTTAAAATAAAATAAAAGTTATTTTACAGTGGAATATAATTGATAAATTATACTCTCATTTATAAATTATAAGATTATTATTAATTTTTATAAGTCAATTTAATGCATTCTCAAACTTAATAATTTTGTTAAGAATTGTAAAAATAATAAATTTTATAAGTAGTAGTATTTTTTTTTCTAAATAAGTTGCAATATGTATTGATTATATTTATATTAATTTTAAATTTAAATATATTACATACTTGCTTCAAAAAAGATTAATAAATTAATAGCGATTTTATAATTGAAAACAAGAAGTTGTAGTACATTACATCTATCATAAGCTTTAACTCATGGAACCAATACAAATGTCAAATAGTTACAACAGTCAAAACTACTTGCTTTGACGGTTGAAACTTTCAAATTTTAACTTTTAATTTTTAAATTTTGGCAAAAATCATCTTTACCCCCCTATGGTCGTCGCTTTGTAAGTATTGAGCCACTGAACTTATAAAAAAAATGCAATTAGCCCACTGTGTTTTTAAAAAATTGATAATCAAGTCATTCCGTCTAATTTCTTGGACAGACGTCAAATATTTTCAGGCGTGGTATTGAAAAAAACAAAAAATCATTATTTTCTTATGCGGCAACACAAAAAAATAATAAAATAAAATCATTAATTATGTGGCAAAAAAATAATTAAAATAATAATAAAATTAAAATAAATTTTAAAATAAAAAATAATTAAAATATTTTAATTTATTTTCTTTTAAAAAAAATTTCCATTATCTCTTTTCCTTTCTTTTAATTATTATTTTAATTTTAAAAATTAATTTTAATATTAATACAATAAAATTATTAAATTTAGGTTTAAACATAAAAGAAACATACTATTAAAAATATTAAAACTTATTAATGTGGCAAAAAAATGATTAAAATAATAATAAAATTAAAATAAATATTTTACTTTATTTTATTTATAATTTTTTCTTTTCCTTTATCTCTTTTCCTTTCTTTTAATTATTATTTTAATTTTAAAAATTAATATTAATATTAATACAATAAAATTATTAAATTTAGGTTTAAACATAAAAGAAACGTACTATTAAAACTATTAATAACTAAACATAAAAACAAAAAAAATAAAATAAAAAATAAAAAACAGAACTAGATCAAAATCAAAACAAGTCGTGTGCTTCTTCTTCCTCTTAAAATTTCCAAATCAAAAACCCTATTGCTAAAACTCCTACTTCCTCCTCTCCGATCTCCCATTTATCCCCAATTGACCCAACTTTCAAGATATCAGCTCTTGGGTTTGGATTGGACCACAGTGAGGAAGAGCTGTCCAAGGCCGGTGGTGGCGGCGCATGAGCCGGTCACGGTCGCCGGAGCTTTCGACAAGCTGCTGATAACTCGTTAATCATTAAAGCCGATGAAGCTGCAGAAGATGTGCTCCTTATTTGTCTTGAGCCACTCAAAAAACATAACCCCTAGCTCATCTAAACCCAGCCTTTCTTCTTTCTCTTGAACCACCTCAATGTTCCCCTGTAACATAAAATCACTCACATGCTCCTTCTGGTTGGAGTAGTCTCCAACTTCCCCTTGATCATCAGGGTTTTGGTGGAAAATAGAAGATGGGTCCCAAGTATCATTTCCATCAATCAGATCCATGTACTCGAAATCCTCCATCACATCTATGCAATCAACATCCTCCATTATTCCACCATCTGACGATTGAAAACCACCTTCCATCGAGGCGATGGAAGCGATAACGCTGCCCTGACCCCCGCTGCTAGCCCATCACACGATTTATTTTGTTGTTGTTATGGTTGTTATGCATCCGACTTAAACAAGGCACAAGAAGTTGTAGAAGAAGGCAATGAGGCCGATGAAGCTGAAGGCGTGGCAATGGGCTTTGTTAAAGCAAATTTAGAAATTTGCCTGAGCTGGAATCTGTTCAGGTGAAGATTATGTCGTCGGGTTTGACTGGCTTGTCACGTAGGAAATTTGGACAGTTTATTCAACGTCCGTGAGCAAAATTGGACGGAATGGCCTGATTAAAATTTTTTTAAAAATACAGTGGGCTAATTGCATTTTTTTTAAGTTTAGTGGCTCAATGCTTACAAGGTGACGACCACATGGGAGTAAAAGGGTTTTTTGCATTTAAATTTCATTATTTAAGGAATCAATATAAGGAATTTGTTGGTGCATAGTGAAAGAATTGAATCCCTATCATGCAGAATATCCCAATAGCACTGTAGAGTAAGGATAGAGATAGTGAAACTATTGTGAATGCTCTTATAAGTCGTAACTTAGGGACTATGATCCCTTCATTATATTTTTCACACTTTTTTTTTGTATAAAAATTTTAGAATGTTGATATATATAATGGTAAATTTACATCGATAATAAATACCGATATATAGATATACATTGGATAGAAGGGAGCTAAAAAAGACCTCACACTAATATTATATCTTATCACTTAAAGTTTTATGTCGATCGCAATCTAATTTCGTTATGAATATTTATCAATATATAAATTATTTTCTTAAATACAACTTACGTTCTATATTATTTGATCATTTTTAACTTTATAAAGTCAACTTAAAAGATTTTTAAGCTCAAATTGACATAGATTCTTTTAGTTTTAATCAATACAATGATGAATATTATAAAATATCTAAAAAGTATTACTCATTGAAATTTTTATTGTCTCATGATTTTTAATGAATTATCTTAATTTTGAGTTTGAAATTATTTTAAGTTGACTTTTAAAAGTCAATAATGATCATATAATTTGGAACGGGGAGAGTATTATATTTGACGATATTAGTAATGATATTATTCGCAACAAATACTAAAGAGGAACACTATTTCCACATGAATTTTTGATATTTTCACATGGTTCCTTCTCAAATAAAGGTGGGACCCACTGCATATTCATGTAATGGATCCGGTTATCATGAAATTAACTTTATGGTAAGTTTGTCAATTGACCAATACAATGCTGACACGCAGGGAGAGAGATCACCTCCCATTTGTGTGTCTGATAGAATATAAATTTATTTAAGATAATTTTCATAATTATCTTTTAGATTGATTGACCATATCTTTTGTATAGTTGACTCTCCTAATTTGTAACAATTCATATCTTGTAATTGTAATTATCCTAGCCAAGAATTACGTTGATCATGGTTGTATATTAGGAACCTTGTCCAAGGCAATAGACACAGACATAATTCCTTTTACTTTCATGGTATCAAAGCCATAGAAAAGCAACCTCTCCTCCCTCTTCTTCTTCTTCTTCTTCTTCGTCATTTCTTCTTCTTCATCAATGGCTGAAAAGTTTCATCCCGCCACCACCATAACAAATATCAAAACAGCCATTCCCCTCACACTGGATTACGAGTCTGGCAAATACACTAATTGGAAGACTTTATTCACAATCCATTCTAAAGCCACGCTCACCTACGAGCATATCGTGCCACCACCGGTCGATGATAAGGCGCCAACTCCGGCTGCACTTCTGGCCGAGAAGGCTCATTGGGATCGCATTGACAACATTGTTCGTCAATCGATTTATGGAACCATCTCCGAGGTTCTCCATAACACCATAATTGATCCTGACGACACGGTTGCTGATGCTTGGAACCGTTTGGCAGAATTGTTCCAAGATAATAAGATTTCTCGGGCCATCCACCTCGAGACAGAGTTGGCAAACACTAATTTGCGTGACTTTCCTGATGCACATGCGTTCACTCGTCGCCTCAAGGTGCTAGCAGATCGGTTGGCCAATGTCGGAGCCAAGGTCTCTGACCAAAGAATGGTGCTACGTCTTCTCACTAGCTTGACCGAGACATATGACGATTTTGTGACGGTGGTTTAGAACATGAAACCTCTACCGACGTTCGCTCAAGCACGGTCGATGCTGCTTCTGGATAAAACCACCAAGGCTGAACGAGCCAAGCTCGAATCAGGTTCGACCTCTGCTCTTTTCATGAATTCCAAAACTGATAATTTGAACAATAATGGACAGCAACAGGAGACGGGTCAGAAAATGTTTTCACACAATAAGGGTAGGAAGCACAATGGCAAAAATCGCGGTGGACACAACCAACGCAACCAGCAGACCCGCGGTGGCCGTGGTGGCGACAATCGTAACCAGCTGCGGCCTCCACAGCAGCAACAGCAAGCCTGGAATTTCCCACCTTGGGGCGGGTGGGTCCCTCAGCTGTGGGCCACCCCACCGTGTCCTTATCCCACCGCTCCTTGGGGTGTCCGTTCCTCAATTGCGGCAAGGCAGCAGGGTGTCTTGGGTACTCGTCCTTCTCAATCGTTCTACACCGCAACTTCGGCTCCAAGTGTTTATGCTCCCACTGACATTGATCAAGCAATGCACACTCTCTCTTTGAACCAGACAGACGAAAATTGGTATATGGACACTGGAGCGACATCTCACATGACCGCTAATCCAGGTACTCTCACGCCTTATTTTAATTTGAGCAAAACTAATGGAATACTTGTTGGTAACGGTAGTATGATTCCAATTCGTGGTTATGGTAATACCTCCCTTACCAAAACAGATCCACCATTACACCTCAAAAATGTTTTTCATGTTCCTAACTTGATTAAAAACCTTATTTCGGTATGTAAATTTACTAACGATAATATGGTTTTCGTTGAATTTGACCCATTTGGATTTTCTGTGAAGGACCTACAGACGGGGAGCAACCTTCTGAGATGTGAGGGCACGGGAGAGCTCTACCCTTTCACCATAAAAAATCGGGCTATTTCATCTTCAGCACCTTCTAGGTCATCCGGGAGATGCAATTTTTAGTACTCTTCGCAAAAACAATTTTATTAGTTGTAATAAAGCCCGTAACTTTCGTTGTTCATCTTGTCCCCTTGGGAAGTTTGTTAAATTGCCTTTTTATGATTCTTTATCTTTCACTACTATGCCTTTTGATATTGTTCACAACGATTTATGGACGTCACATATTCTTTGCTCATCCGGCCATCGTTATTATGCATTATTTCTTGATGGTTATATTAACTTTGTGGACTTTTCCTTTGTCTAACAAATCACAAGTTCAAAACATTTTTCTTTCTTTTCGAGCATTCATAAAAACTCAATTTGAAAGAGAAATAAAATCATTTCAGTGTGATCATGGTCGTGGGTACGATAATGGCCCATTTCATAAATTTTGTGAACACAATGGCATGTCATTTCGTTTTTCGTGTCCTCACACTTCTCCTCAAAACAGAAAAGCAGAATGAAAAATAAAATCCATAAATAATATTATATGTACTCTGCTTGCACATTCATCTATGCCTCCCTCCTTTTGGCACCATGCTCTACAAATGGCTACCTACCTTCTAAACATCCTTCCCACAAAGGTTTTAGGCTACAAATCTCCTACTCAAATTCTTTATCAAGCGAATCCTTCCTATTCTTATCTTCGGGTCTTCGGGTGTTTATGCTTCCCACTCTTTCCATCCACCAAAATTAATAAACTCCAAGCCCGTTCAACTCCGTGTGTCTTTTTAGGATATCCTTCCAATCATAGGGGGTACAAGTGTTATGATTTGTCAGCTCGAAAAATTATCATTTCACGTCATGTGCATTTTGATGAATCTCAATTTCCATTTTCAACAATCCATACGCCAAATACTCATACATATAATTTTTTAGAGGATGGTTTGTCTCCCTTGCAAATTCACAACTTGCATCAAAATGACGCCCAAAACTAGCACAATCAACTCCCTCAATCTCCTTCTCTGGCCCAATCTCATGTGTTCACAATGTCTCATTTGCAGGCTACCCTTTCCCCACACAGAACGCCCTCTTCTCCAAGCCCAGCAGTCCCCCCTTCGCAGCCCACACCTCACTACCAACCATCAGCCCAGCGAATGACTACTCGTAGTCAACATGGCATCTTCACGCCAAGCCAAAAATACCACCATGCCTTAAGTGCCGAAAATCCTAAAATCTCTCATCTCCCTCGAAACTCGGTGAGTGCACTTAATGACCCGAATTGGAAATCTGCTATGTTAGATGAATATAATGCTCTAATTAAAAATAAGACGTGGGATTTAGTACCTCGTCCATCTCATGTGAATATAATTCAGTCAATGTGGATTTTTCGTCATAAAAAGAAATCTGATGGTTCTTTTAAGAGGCATAAAGCCAGTCTTGTAGGTGATGGCTGGTCGCAACAAGAAGGGATTGAATGTGAAGAGACATTTAGCCCGGTTGTAAAACCGGCAACTATTCGAACAGTTCTGAGTATTGCATTATCCAAATCTTGGCCTATTCATCAGCTAGATGTTAAGAATGCATTTTTGCACGGAAACTTGAATGAGACTGTTTACATGCACCAACCTATGGGGTTTAAAGACCCCACTCGTGCTGATCATGTTTGTCTGTTACGTAAATCTCTTTATGGTCTTAAGCAAGCTCCCCGTGCCTGGTATCAACGGTTTGCTGATTTTGTTGCCACTATTGGTTTTACTCACAGTAAATCAGATCACTCACTTTTCATTTATTGTCGTGGGACTGACATTGCATATATTTTATTGTATGTTGATGATATTATACTCACAGCTTCTTCCCATGCTCTTCGATGTTCTTTTATCTCTCTTCTCAGTGCAGAATTTGCTATGAAAGATTAGGGTCAGTTGAGTTATTTTCTTGGTATTGCTGTCACTCGTACCAAAAATGGCCTTTTTCTCTCTCAACAAAAATATGCCGAAGAGATATTAGAGAGGGCAGGTATGACTGCTTGCAAACCTTGCCCCACACTCGTCACCACTAAGGGGAAGCTAAGTGCAAAATCGGGTGACCCTTATGATAATCCTACGAAATATCGTCGATTGGCTAGTGCTCTGCAATATCTTACTTTCACAAGGCCAGATATTTCTTATGCAGTCCAACAGGTCTGCCTATTTATGCATGCTCCAAAAATTGAACACATGGAGTCTTTGAAACGCATTCTTCGTTATGTACAAGGTACGATTGATTATGGTATGCACTTGTATACGTCTTCAATTCACTCTATCTTGTCATATACAGATGCAGATTGGGGTGGATGTCCTGAAACTAGACGGTCCACCTCGGGTTATTGTGTGTTTCTCGGAGATAATCTCATTTCTTGGTCTTTTAAGCAACAACCTACAATATCCAAGTCTAGTGCCGAAGCTGAATATAGGGGTGTCGCTAACGTTGTCTCTGAGTCTTGTTGGATTAGGAATCTTCTTCTTGAACTTCATTGTCCTATCCAAAAGGCAACTTTGGTCTACTATGATAATATTAGTGCGATATATTTATCTGGGAATCCAGTTCAACATCAGCGCACTAAACATATTGAAATGGACATCCACTTTGTTCGTGAAAAGGTACAAAAAGGAGAGGTGCGTGTCCTTCATGTCCCGTCTCGTTCTCAGATCGCAGACATTTTTGCCAAAGGGCTTCCGCGCATATTATTTGATGATTTTCGAAACAGTCTCAGCGTCCGACCATCTCCCGCTAAGACTGCGGGGGTGTGATAGAATATAAATTTATTTAAGATAATTTCCATAATTATCTTTTAGATTGATTGACCATATCTTTTGTATAGTTGACTCTCCTAATTTGTAGTAATTCATATCTTGTAATTGTAATTATCTTAGCCTAGAATTACGTTGATCATGGTTGTATATTAGGAACCTTGTTCAAGGCAATAGACACGGACAAAATTCCTTTTACTTTCAGTGTCGACACTGTATTGGTCAATTAACTAAAGTTAACTTCATGCTAACCACTCCTTCATGTGAGATGGTTCTTTCTGACATGAAAGTGAGACCCACTTTATACTCATGTGAGAGTGGATCGTGTGAAAATATCAAAAATACATGTGAAAATATCAGTTCTCATACTAAATTGTTTCAAGTTATTTTTTAAAAGTCAATAATGATCATATAATTTGAAATTAATAAACTATTATATTTGACCATATTATTAGCGACTATATTATTCGCAACGGGGAAAATTAATCGAAAGATGTAGGATAATAGAGACTAATTATCGTATGTTAAAATAAAATAGGCTAAAGCCGTTTTTACGGCCAATGAGATCTGTATGGGAGCCGCATTCCCAAGAACCAGTCCGCACTATAAACTCTACCTATACACTATAATCTGAGAGCAGATCCTCTGTCCCCATTTTTTCTGTCTCCTTGTGTCCCCTCACTTAAATTTGACACCTGGACTTTTATTTAATTTTAGACTTAATTGGTGTTAAGTAAGAGACTATGTGTCAAAATTTAAGTGGGGGGACACAAGAGGGACAGGGAAAATGGGGACAGAGGATCTGCTCTCCTATAATCTCTACCGTACTACTGTACAAACTCTGTCCCTATAAAATTCGGTTGTTTTTATTTTTCATATCTGAACACTTTTAACTTTAAAATATGTATAATTTAAAGGATACATATATATCTTACTATTTTATATATCGAGTTTTTAGTTGTTAGTCATGTGAATAATTATATTTGATAATATTTTAATGACGTATTTAATATGTTGAGTCAATTTTATAATTCTACCTAATTTCATATATTGATATATATAGCAATCGTAATTCGACAAAAGCTCTCGCAATATATACCATAACTCTAAATTAAAAAGTATTTTTCGGGGAAGATAATATTTAAAATGCATTGAAGTTTAAAAATTTATCTTTATGAAATAGGTTTAAATATAAATTACTATTTAAAACTATAGATCTTTTTACTTTGAGAGATTGGACTCTCAAGATAACATTATAGATTCATTTACTAAAACGTTAACTCATCAACAATTTGATGGTCACTTAGAAAAGATGTGCATTAGATATCTGGGTAATTGACTTTAGTGCAAGTGAGAGATTGAAAGTAGTATGCCATCAAGCCAATCACATTGGATGTGATGAGCATTTACTTTGTAATTTTGTTCATTTATTAATAAAAGAATTTATTTAATATAAAGGCATTCTTTATCCATGTTTAATTAATTAAATTAATTAAATGAGATAAACCCATAGTTTTAGAGTAATGCTTTTAGAATCATGATGTTGATCATGTTAATTATATTTAAATTCTATATAGTTCAAAAACTAAAATGTTCCTAATTATTGGCACTACAAAAAAATTGGTCATTGGTGACGGCTCCATTATCGACGACATCATTCCCGTCGAGAATGATCTCAATGTCGACGGCATGGCCGTCGCCAATGGATCCTGTCGAGAATTACCTTTCCCGGGGAAGAATTTGGAGCAAATTTTTTCACGCGGGAGGGAAAGTCATTGGCGAAGGGAAAAAAGTTATTGTCGACGGGATCCTCGTCGCTATTGAGTCAATCTCGACGGACATGCCATCAAGAATGAGCTCTTTTAAAAAGCCCTAGTGCCGATGACAACGACTCATTTCTGTTTTCCCTCTACTGATTTTCGTTTTCCCCTTAATCCTAGTTCGCCCCATTTGCTCAAATCACTGAATTAATCACCCCATTATCTCTTCGCTTCCGTTTCTCTATCTCTCTGCAAATCAAACGCTAAGTGTAGGGTTTCTAAAGGTACGATTAGAATGCATTTTGTTTTTCTCTGTTTCAATTTTTAATTTTAGTAGAATAATCTCTCATTTTGTTGCTATCCTGCACTATTTTTCTTTATATCTCTTATCAATGCATTTGATTCTTCATTTATAACTTGAAGCTATACTTCAATGGAATTTATCTTTGTAGGAAGCTGATTGGGTGCTATCTAATATAGCTGATGGGTCTGTTGAACACAAGCAGTTAATATAGCTGTTGGGTCTGCTGGTATTGAGGCTGCAAGATTAGGATATCAATTCAATTCAAGATTAGGTTGGTGCCTGGGAAAATTTTCTCAATTGTCTTCGAAGGTTCGACTTTTTTGAAAAGTTTAAGTAAAATCTTCATGTATGTATCTATCTGTCTGGCTTTACATATGCATCAATTATATGTTAACCTTTTGAATTTAGTATATCAATCTTGATTTTGAGTGAGTGGTTGATTATTCTGCATAATGTAATTTTTTCTTTTTGTAGGGTCAGAACCATTCTACCCTTTATTTTGGCTCCATTTATTATGCTTTCAATATTAAAATATATTTAGTACTAAGTTCTTTGGTGTTTGCAGGACACATTCAAATATATGAGAAGAGATTGTTCTCACTAGTTTAATTCTTACCCACTTTCATTTAAACCGTAAGTAAAGCTGAAAACGAGTCGAATACGAGCGAATACTGCTCTGCTCAGATTCTACTTGTTTTGTTTCTACGGGCCTCATACTCGACTCGGATTCGTGGCCAATTAATTTTTTGCTGCTCAAATTCGTCTCGAATCCGTTTGTTATTATTCGAATTCGACTCGAATTTATTACGAGTACTCATGAACTTCTGCTACGATTTCGAATTCAAGCAAACTTTTTCTGTCCAAAAAATCATATAATTATCAAGTTCAATTCAAATTATTATTAAAATATTAAATCATTGTAACAAGCAAGGATACCCAAATCCAAACCAAATTAGCAAGGATATCCATTTCAAAACAAAGCAACGAGTACTTATATCAATCGCCTAGTTCAAAATAATTGATTGACATGAAATAAAATAATTAAAAAGTAAAAATCATTTTTAAAAACAAAACTAGAAACATTGGCGAATCAGTCGTGGACATGCATTTCAAACATTTTAAGGCTTGAGAAGAAAGATTTAAGAGAAACGTACAATACTAGGGTTTTATATATGATTTGAGAAAAAGAATTGGGGTTATACATATGGGACTTGAATGTATAAGACTTACATCAGTTTTGAATTTTATTTTCAATCGATGACCAAGGATATATTCACTATTCATAGTATTAATGATAGTATTGAGATTTGTGAGGTGGGGAGGAGATAGGGGACTCTTACACTTCTCCATAAACTGGTAAAACAGAAAAGGTTAACATAAACACATACTCCCTCCGTGTCAGGATAAAAGTCCTGGTTGACTTTTTACGCATATTAAGAAAGAGGATAAAATAACAAAATTGTTCATATTTAAATTCTCATTTAATTGCATAGTTTTTTGTATATTACTAGTGATGCTCCATAAATATGCGTAGAGAATTGAAATATAATAATTAATAATAAGGGTATTATAGGCAAATTATTGTAAAAAATAGATTATTTAAGGTAAGTAGACATTTAACTTGGGACTACCTAAAATAGTAATAAAGAATTTTATCTTGGGACGGAGGGAGTATATAGTACTCAACTTTCAATTGCCTTTTGTAGCAAGAACATCAGATGAGTAGTTCGATTGATCACTAAATCGAGTATCTTGTTTGTAGACGAGCAATTCGAACCAGAAAACGAGCGAAACCTTAGCTTCTCGAGTTCGACTCATCAAAAGTTTCGAGCCTTAAATTGAGCTTTGATTCGCTCGAATGTTTAAGTAAATACGAGCAGTACTCGGTAAAAATCGAGCCAGATCCAGATCGAGCCCGAATTGTCCGGGTTCGTTTATAGCCTTAACCGTAAGTTCATATTCACTTGTTATTTGTATTTTACGCTTATTTCAAAGGTTATCAAGCAAAAGTAATGTCCTTCTTACCCACTTTCTCTTATTTTTCATTTAACATACAAATACACTTTCAGTCTGCGTTTAAGTTGTTTATGTTTTAGGTTTCGTTCTGAAAAAAATTACTTCTTTTGCGTCTAACTGAGAATCGTCTATTATTGCTTTTGTTGTAGGATCTGTTTTTGTTGAATTCAGTTTTCGTTTGCATACTTTATTCATCATTGTTCTTGAATGTATTTTTTTATTAGACTGAGTTATATATCAGTTAAGATAATGTGCCTTCCGTTATGCGGTTTAGTATCTAATTTTTTTATGCATGATGAATGATATCTAATTTGTTTGTGCCTGATGGATGATATCTAAATTGCTGAAATATATCCACTTCTGCAGTGTTTACTTTACTGAATTTCTTTTATTATGTTTAAAATCTTGTGTGGATGCAAATAGAGAGTCAAACACTAAGAAAACCATACAATGGTAAAAGCAAATGGAGAAGAATGAAAATTAGCCTTTTCAAGGTTGTCTTTAGTCTTAGAAGGGATAATTCTTTAAGATTAGGCTGGTAAGAACGCTTGATTGCTCCTTGAAGAGCTTTTTGTAGATTAAATTATTATGCTTGCATGAGATGTAAGTTGCCATTGCCCATCAATAAGAACTTGCTAGAGAAACATTTGAATGACTTGCATCAACCCTTGACATAATGCCAAGCTAACCAACTCTTTTCTTGCAAATAGTGGAAATATTTCTTCTATAATAGTGGAACTATTTCTTTTATAGATAAAATTAGGGTAAAATGCAAAGTAGACCACTGAACTTTAGGGGTTTTTGGGTATTGAGCTTTTTTTCTTTTGGTCAACGCAAATTGAGCCTCTTTCTATTAAAAAATTTGGACTTCGAGCCCCATGCGCCACATGTGCGTTGACCTGAATACGTGGCGCCTACGTGGATATTTTTTATTTTATTTTACACGTGGACGCTGACATGGCGTGACATGGCGAATAAGTATTGAACTTAATCCCAAAAATTATGTTGCTGCCATGATTCGAACTCTTGACTTCTAGCTTAAAACTTGAAACCAATGACCAACTGAGCAAAAAAACTTAGTTGATATAATTTTGCAAGGATTAATATTTATAACTGAACAAATCATTTCCCCAAATTAAAACAAATCCCCTATCCTTAGAAGTGTTATATACATAACTAAAACAATAATAACAACAATAACAACAACAACAACAACAACAACAACAATAATAACAATAACAATAATAATAATAATAATAATAATAATAATAATAATAATATTAACAATAATAATAATAATAATAATAATAATAATAAAATCAATAACAATAATATTAATAATAAAAAATCAATAACAGTAATAATAATAATAATAATAATAATAATAATAATAATAAGAATAGTGTTTTGATGATGATGATGATGATTATTATTGTTATTGTTATTGTTATTGTTATTGTTATTGTTATTATTATTATTATTATTATTATTATTATTATTATTATTATTATTGTTATTATTATTATTATTGTTGTTGTTGTTGTGGTTTTAGTTATGTACATAACAGATCTAAGCATAGGGGATTTGTTTTAATTTGGGAAAAATGATTTGTTCAGTTATAAATATTAATCCTTGCAAAATTATAGCAACTAGGCTTCTTTGCTCAGTTGGTCATTGGTTTCAAGTTTTAAGCTAGAGGTCAAGAGTTCGAATCATTACAGCAACATAATTTTTGGGATTAAGTTCAATATTTATTCGCCACGTCAGCGTCCACATGTAAAATAAAATAAAAAATATCCACGTCAGATTTGCCACGTGTGCCACGTAGGCAGGTCAACGCACATGTGGCGCTTGGGACTCAAAATCCAAGTTTTTTAATAGAAAGTGGCTCAATTTCCGTTGACCAAAAGAAAAAGGGCTCGATACCCAAAAATTCCTAATGTTCAGTGGTCTACTTTGCATTTTACCCGATAAAATTATAGTGAGAACAACTTGATATGCTAGTAGAGGCACTTTATTCAGTTATTATCTTTCAGCCAGATAATTAACTAATAACAGTTCAAATATAGTTGCCTAATGAAAATACAGGGATCATGAGCTCATAATCCAGTCTTCTTCCTAAGCTCCCATACTCTAATGTTTGACATCTACTTCAATATGATGTCCATTACCAAAATTATATATTGATTAAATCTAGTTCTGTTGTATTGTTTCTCATAAGGGTGTAAATAAACTAAGTCGAACCGAGTATTAAGTTGGTCAGATTTGGTTCACAAAATTTATTGAGTATAAAATAAAGCTTGATCAAGGCTCGTTTAGCTACCGAGTCGAGCACGATCTCGAATCAAGCCCGAACAATTTAAACTTTTTGAACGAATATTATACGAGTATCAATAGAAAATTATAATTTGAGGAGGTTCAAGAAATTTATCGAACTTTAAAATTTGCTCATATTTGAATCATTTATATTTCGAGTCGAGCTCGAATTGAACTTTTAGTAGAGCGAGTACGAATCGAGTCTGAACTATTTGCTCATTTTACAGCCTTAGTTTCTCAAGACCATAATATATGTGATCCATTAAATCAGATTAAGGCTACCAATATAACTACTCCTATGTCATGTACTTTATCTCAAAAATTGGTTCAATAGATTTTTGTGCAATATAAAAGAACACAGTCATGGACATACAACTGTACCTTAAGTTTTTGAAGTAATTCTGAAAGCTTATCCAGTTGTTTATCCACCTCCTGTATCTGTAACAAGAAAGAACAAGAGTCATTAAGAAACATTTAAAAAACAGAGAGCAGTACAACAATACAAGCATAAAGGGAAAATAAGAAATTGCATTACCAATTCTATTCTCTAAATGCAATTTTCATCTTCTCTGGAGGTTCTTCCACTCAATTCATTTCCTCTTCCCCAACTAACCAACACAATCCTCCTATTGTGTAACATTATTCCATAGTATCAAAGTGCACTTGATTGGTTGAAGTAGTTAAACTATTAAGGAATTTAAACTTAAAATAACTTGGGACACAAACCTGATTGTTAAAAGCTTTCATTCCCATGTCTGAGTTACTCCTTAGAAGTCGGGTGCCCATCTCAATATCAGGTTCTCTAGGAGGATGATATTTATATGTGTTTGTGTCCTCGTGTGTGTGATATTTGTTTGGTGGGGTGCCTAACATGAACATTTAACTTTTTTTGAAATCTTTTTCCATCTTTGCTTATGTTGTATTGCGTGTTTCTTGCTCCAGCTCAAGGACTTTCGTTCTTTGTAATAGTTCAAAGTGAATATTGTTTCAATATTCAAACTTATCATTGTGATTATTACATTTGCATATTTTTCATATAGTTTAGAAAGCTTAGAAACCCGTTTGAGATTCACTTAACAGAAGTGAATCTCGAATAGTCCCTATTTTTGGATTGTTCTTGAATATTTTTATCCCATTTAGATCGGTGTTAATGGCTTAAGCATGTCTTTATATTTTGAGAATTTTCGATGAATATCTCTTGATGTTCTTCGATTACATATTTAGGCTACAATGTGGTAGTCTATTTTGTGTACTTGAAGACCATGAGGTGGTGCTGCCGATTTTTTTTTAAAATATTAAGATATGTTCATATTATTGGCATCAGGTGGGGCGACGCATTCAGGAATGAGATAGAAGCCTAACACGTTAGAGTGGAGTTAAACTTAAGACACTCATATGTATTCATAAACATTAATCCTTCTATTTATGTTTTGTTTTTCGTCATATATAGCAATCCATAGTGCATAGACCAAAATGTTTGTTAATCAAAGTTGGATGGAACGTAGGGCAACCACTGATAAGAGTGGGCTTAGCTCTGAGTACCATAATGGGAATGGTTTCTCAATTTTGCATTTGAGAAAATCAGCGGCGATGAGATTAGATGTCCTTGTAAGAGGTGTGTGAATGAAGTGTGGAAGGAAATAAGTGATATCTGAAAGTAGCATGCACACAAGACAATTATATTTGATATGATGAAGCATTTAATTTGTAACAATCTTATTCGTTTAGTAATAAAAGAATTAATTTCTCTTAAGGCTTTTACTTTATCTACATAGTGTTGTTATATAATATGTGATAAACCTATAGTTTTAAGCAATGCTTTTAGAATCATGATGATGATTATGCTAATGAGATCTAAATTTTTATATAGCTTAAAACTAAAATAGTTCCCAATCGTTGGATTAATAAAAAGGGGATTAGTGAATCCGGATAGATTGGTACATACGTTGTTTGCTCTTAGGAAGAGGATGATTAATCTCATAATTATTTGTATGGATATACTAAAACAATTATGTAGGTGCTTATTAGAAAATAAGTTCACTGAACGTGGCTTGCTAAGGAATACCTAATGTAGTTTTATTTGTTTATCAATAGGAATTCATCTAGTGATAATAGTACAAGTGATCCTTAGACTTGATATCATCATAGTATCTTGTGTATGATGAGTTATACTTTGACATGTTCCTTAAGAACCTTACGGTATATCAAAAGATATGCTTGGGGTATAATAAGTTATATATAGAGATAATGAATGATAAAAAAGAATCTACCGCTTCTAGTAAAAGAAGTGAATGTCATATATGATTCGATAAATGACAACCCAATAGTCCTTGGCCAAGAAAGAATGAAATTAGAAAGGAGTTAATAATTTGTATTATTTGGAGTTTTGTATTTGAGAATTGAAATACATATAATTAAATAAAATAAGACTTGATAGTAATTTTATGTCTTATATTTAATTGGAACATTGTATAGTAGAAGGATTGAATTGTACGGTAACTATTACCTCAAAAGTTCTTTCATGATTAATGTTGAAATCTATATTATCTGAAAAGTTGTTGATCGCTAAGGGGGCTTACCCTTATTATAGAATACATGTTATTTATTTAAATGAATTAAATAGTTTAATTTATTTATTTAAATAAGATTAGAATTGTTCTAATTAATTTATTCACAATCAGTTTAATATAGAGAACCTAAAGAGTTACACAATAAAAGGAAAAATATTTATTTAAGAAGTAAATGGCATAATCATAATAATAAGTTAAATGTATTTAATTTAATCTATAGTGATAGAATAAATTAAATGGCTTAATATTTATTATTTAATATTTTGGAAATATTAAATATAAATTAATAAGAGGAGTCTTATTATTATTATTATTATTATTATTATTATTATTATTATTATTATTATTACTATTATTATTAGTTTAATTCCTAAAGGAGTTTGTGAGTTAATTAATAAAAGTACTCTCATATATTCTAAATTGAATTATAAGCATAATTAATTAAAGGAGTTTAATTAATTAAAGTAAAATCTTATTCCTAAATTGTTTAGGAGGGTTGTTTACATCTATAAATAAGAAAGTCTTATTATGGATTGGGGTGACAACACACTTAATTCTAAAAGTTGAGAGAGTACGTATAATCCTATAAAGATAGAATCTAAGACTTTGTCAAACACCCATCTTCTTGAATACTTGTTCTTCCTTGGTGGATCACATCTAGAGGCCAAACACTTGGGTAGCTAGCTTTGATCAAAGGAAGGAATTAAACCCGGTGAATTCAAGAAGAGCACAAATGACTTGGAATTGAACTCGTACTTGAGGAAGCTAGTTTCTACAATGGTATGATTCTAATCTCGTTCTCCTTTATATTGATTGATAATTGAGCACAAAGCATAACCGTGATGATGGTTTGTATAAAAAAATTTAAATTCTGTTTTATTGCGCTTCTGCTACTTTTATGTGATTTGATTGCATGATCGCCATATATACAAACCTAACAATGGTATAAAAGCCTAACTTTATGCTAATTATTGATCTTAATGATTCCATATATGTATGGTATGCGATTGGATCGGATTTTCCGGGCCAATTTTTTTTTCTGAACCTGCTACGTAACGCGGTACGCCGCTTCCAGTTCATTTTGGAGCGCGACCACGCCTAAACCCAAAAAACGTTTCTGGGGTTGCAGCGCGGCCGTGCCGACTCCAATTCATTTTGGAGCGCAGCCTCGCCGGTCTGCAGATTCTGAAATGTTTTTATTTTTAATTATTTTAATTAAGATAAAAGGTTTATTTCGAATTGGAATATGGTTAAAAGAATTTTTTTTATTATTTTAACTTGGAATTGGATTCCATGTTAATTAGAATAAAGGAGTTTATTAACATATGAAATATGAATCCATGTTTCCTAGAATAAAGTAGTTTATTTACATGTGGAATATGATTCTATATTTCCTAAAAAATAAAGATCTTTATTTAGGTAAGGAATATGATTCAACATATTTTATTTTTTCAGCTATTTTAAGTTGAAATAAAGGAGTTTATTTTGAACTTGAAATTGTATTCCTTGATAATTAAAATAAAGGAGTTTATTTTAATTTGGAATTTGATTAAAAATAAAGAAGTTTATTTTTATTTAGAATTAGATAAAATAAAATAAAGAAGTTTATTGTGATTTAAATAAAAAAGTTTATTTTGTTTCAAAACTGGATTTCTAGTAAACTTTTAATTGTCCATTAAATGATATCGATGCATATATGGAATGGTTTTATTATTCATGATATGAATGTTATTTATTGATGCATATGTTGATATGTATGATAATAAATGAGATTGATTATGGACTATTAACCAATAAGATTGGATTTTATTTTAGATGGATGCTTGAATGAATGGGTTTTATAAATGGGGTATGTATACCTCGTGTTCTCTAGTTTTTTGTGATGAAAATTCTATCTCTCTCCTATGTACTTCCCCTTGACTGCTGATCAAGTTTTTTATTTAATGTAAATAGTTTATGTAACAGGATTAGTTTGAATTACTTGAAGAACCGGAGACAAAGAAACAAGGAGCGCTTGAAGACCTATTTGTAATGGAGCCTCTGTTTAAATGTAATAGTTATATTTAAATTTAATTCTTACACCCTAGGTTTGGCCTTTTGGTTCATTTGGTGGCTCTAGTGAACCAAACTAGAAAAAAAATCCATAATTAATCTGGGTAGAATATAATATTTTATATGTGACGGCTTATACTATATATATATATATATATATATTATGCAACATGCTTCGTACGTCAATTAATATGACGCTTATTATATATATATATGTGTGTGTGTGTGTGTGTGTGTGACTGCGCACTAAACAAGATGAGACAAATTAATAACAAACTCTTCAAAGAAATTATATTAACTTGTAGCGTTCAAAGATATTTGGAATATCGAACGTCACCTTCTATAGCATGCTAAAATGATAGAATATCAATTAATCATTGTAAGTTTGTTGTGTCATCACAAGGCTTATCTTAATTTTATCACATTTGATGCTTATAAATAGATTGAATGATGTTGTTTTGTTGTGTCACCATAAGGACAATGTTTTCCTTTTGAATATATGGAAGTGCTAGGCATGACTTAACTTGGATAATTTCGATTCAGATGTGTCACCACTTTATCAAAATAATCTAAGAGGAAAAATAAAAGGCATTACATGTTGATGTTGTGACGCCCCTAAAATAGATATACATCACCCATCTTGAGTCGCCAAATATATGGTACAAAATTCAAATAAAACTTAATTATACAACAGTCGTGTAAAATACGACAAAACATAATCTAAGAGTTTTAATAAGAATATTGTCATCTAGATAATATCCACACTCAATGGAGTCCTCATTACATTTATTGTCACACTATTTTATATAATAGTGAGGACTACTAAAATAACCATCTGGACCATCAATCCGTTCCTCGACTCGTCCCAGCTATATTCTCATTTCCTGAAGAGAACAGTGAAAGAAAGGGTGAGCTTAACTAGTCCAGTAAGAAATATTATGACTAAGATAATGCAGAATAATTTATCGTTAGCCTTTAATAATGTTAAATTGATAAAATATAACAAACATCAAGTTTAACTGCAGCGGAACAAGCAATCCATTAGAAGAGTCAAGTAGAGAATAAAATCTACTATCTTCTATGATTTAAAAGGTTTTTCATCACTTTTATCGCTGAGACTCAGCTTAATAAATAAACCACATCGTCCCTGCACTACGGCCAAGGATATTCATTAGTATCATGACCACAAATTTTTCATGCACTACAGGCCAAGGATATTCGTGTATTCATCAATGGTCATGATCATGCTAACAACTGTCCATCAATGCACTACGACCAATGATGACTTTTATCACATCATTTGTAACATTACGGTCATGATTATACCGAATAATCTCTGGTCATAATTATACCAAGTCCATCTATGCACTACAGGCCACATATGACTTTCAACATATTATAAACATGAGGATGATGACAATGATATAAGAGTTCAATAAAACAAGTTCAAGGATAAATTTTTAAAGATTTATAATTTAATTTATCCAAAAATTAATAACGTCCAAATTGTCAACATGATACTGTTTTATGAAGTAAAATTCAAGAATGCTCAGAAGAATATTTCCATGAAAAGATACTAGCTGAAGCGCAAATATCCAGGATATTCTACTAATTCCATGGAGTATAGAAGCCAAAACTTTAACCAACTGAGTATAATAGAATATATGAAACTGTAAATGGATTTTTGCTCGCCATGGGGTAATCCACGTAGACAGATCATTTCCACAATTTAATAAGGAATGAATACAAAGGATCATTCACCATGCATGCGGTAGTCCACATAGACAGGTTATTTCAACAGAATAATAAAGAATGAAATAACAGAAGAATTTACCATGCATGCGATAGACCGCACAGACAGGTTATTCCAACAGAATAATAAAGAATGAAATAACAAAAGAATTCACCATTCATGCGATAGACCGCACAGACAGGTTATTCCAACAGAATAATAAAGAATGGAATAACAACCCTTACGAGTATTGAAAGAAAATAACTCTCTTCATGAATACGAAAAAAATAGTACCCCTTACCTTAGAAGAAACTGGATACTGAAACAGCGAGATAGCAGACTTCTTTTCTTCTTTCTCTTTATAATTTCTCTCTATAATAATTGCTCTTGTGAGACTTATTGAATTGGTGAGAATGAAAGAAGAATGAGCTTCTATTTATAGAAAAATATAGTTTCGATAATTGCACGTTTTGGGGCTTGAAATATTACAGTATAATATCTTCCTCTTTTTCTTCATTTTTAATTTAGTCCTGCAAGTATTATCAAACTTGCACCACCTCCCCTAATAGTAAATAATGTGAATTAATAGTTCATTCATGTGACTTAATAGTATAATCATGTGAAAAAATTAATTACAGTATAGTACCTTCATCTATACCTCTATTTTTAATTTAGTCATGTAAATATTATCAATCTTGCACCACCTCCCCTAATAGTACATGAATGCGAATCAATAGTACACACATGTGAACAAATAGTTATAAGCATGTGAAACAATAGCAATTAATTGCTCATTTATCCGATTAATTACCCGATTGATCAATATAACCTCCAGACATCAATTATTATCGAAATAAATGTCGATTTCCACTAACACTAATAATTTTAACACAGTGGAACTATCAATTTCATCTTTAATCAACACGAACTTATTCATCATTAATATTATAACTCACAATATTTAACAACCAGGTCGTTCCCAGGAAAGAGGGGGCTTTCCGATAAGAATTTCTCTTTATTGGCGTGCAATTAGGTGACCAAACCTCTCCTTGATAGAACTTCTAGACATTGTCAATATTACAAATAATAATATGAATAACTTTGTCGTCTCAATTATTGATTTAATAATAATAAATATTATGCAGATGATACTGTGACAATAATTGAATCAATAATATGAGAGATATGATGCAGCAATTACTGTAACAATAATTGAGTATAACTGAGTGACTTCTCACGTAAGCATCAATAATCAATACCGTGTGCTACTATGCAACCACGCGTATTATTGTACTTTTACTACCGGGTAGTTCAACAGTTTAACGGTAAAACTTTAGCCGTTATTTTTATAAAAAGATAATTCTGTCGTTTTTTAACTACGACAATACTTCCATTGTGGGGTCCACCAATAATTATTCCGTCGTACGAATATTTCCTGTTAAAACGAATATTCTCCGACCAATCAAATATTATATAACCACTTACTTACTTTGCAAAATTTGTAAATAATACCCACAACTATAACATTATATCAAATCCACACCAAAATATTCAAAAATATATTTCTAGAAAAATTAATCTTTATTCATAAAAGTTGGGGTCTTACAGATGTCATTAACAAGAGTTTTTTACCTATTTATTTATATATAGTTTGTTGTTGTGACATCTCCAAATTCGGGTACTCTAAACTCGGGTTTGGTGTGCTCATGATCCATCAACAATATAAGCATTCTATAAACTATTGCGGAATAATAAACATATATTGTTCATTATAATAAAGTCTTACCTAACTCCCAAGGTCTATTATGTGAGACCTCAGATTTTATGAATAAAGATTTAATTTTCTCGAAATAATTTTTTTAATATTATGGTGTTGATTTGATGTAATGTTATAATTGTAGGTAATATTTACAAATTTTGCAAAGTAAGCCAGTGGTTATATAATATTCAATTTGGTCGGGGAATATTCTTTTTGTCGTGGAATATCCGTACGGCGGTTCAATCATTAGTGGATCCCGCAACGGAATTATTGTCGGATTGAGAAAACGACAAAAATACTTTATGAAAATAACGGCGGAAGTTTTACCGTTAACTGTTGAAACACCCGATGTTAAAAGTACAGTAATACGCGTAGTTGCACAGTAGCACAAGGTATTGATTATTGATGCTTATGTGATAAGTCACTCAGTTTTATTTTATTGGTATTATTAATGTAATAAAACAGAAAAGCTTTTTATATAAAACAGAATACTTTTATAAAGTCATTCGTTTTATTAGGCTAATAGTAAAATCTTTTTATATAAAATAGAATACTTTTATAAAGTTATCTGTTTTATTAGACAATAATTAGAATATATTATATTTTATTATGTATAGTGGTTGCATAGTGCCTGCATAGTATTTACATAGTAAAATCTTTTATAAAGTTATTCGTTTTATTAGATTATAAATAAAATATATTATATTTTATTTAAAAGATTTTGCTTTAAATATGGACCGTCAGATTAAAGTAAATCAATCTGGACCGTTCATGAGTTAGTTACTATGCAGTCCATTTTTCTATAAACAGAAGCTCATTCCTTCATTATTTCACTGAAACTCTAGAGAGAGAAATTATAAAGAAACTATAGAAAAGTATTCTGCTACTTTCCTACTCTTATATTCAGTTTCTTTTACGGTAAGGGGTATTATTTCTTTTGTATTCATGAAGAGAACTTCTGTTATTCCATTCTTTATTATTCTGCTGGAATAACCAGTATACGCGGACTACCTTATACTTGGTGACATTATTCTATTATTCTGTCTTTATTATTATTCTGTTGGAATACCATGTCTGTGCGTTTTACGCCGGACCTGGTTCCGTCTGTATTATTGTGTTGGAACATCCTGTCGGTGCGAATTTCGCCTGACCTGGTTCCGTTACTTATTATTCTATTGGAATAACATGTCTATGCGAAGTACCGCATGCATGGTGATTTCTTTTGTTATTCCATTCGTTATTATACTCAGTTGGTTAAAGTTTTGACTTCTATACTCTATGAAATTAGTGGAATATCCTTGATATTTGCGCTTCATCCAGTATCTTTTCGTGAAAATATTCTTCTGAGCATTCTTGAATTTTACTCTACAAAGCAGTATCATGTTGATAATTTGGACGTTATTAGTTCCTAGATAAATTAATTCTTGAACTTGTTTTATTGAATTCTTATATTATTGTCGTCATCCTCATGCATATATTATGTTGAAAGTCATCTGTGGCCTGTAGTGCATAGATGGACTTGGTATGATTATGACCAGGGATTATTCAGTATAATCATAACCGTAATGTTACAAATGATGTGAAAAAAGTCCTCATTGGCCCGTAGTGCATTGATGGACAGTTTTTGATATGATTATGGCTATGGATTCTCTTTGGCCGTAGTGCAAAGGTGAATTGTTTTATGGCATGATCAGGACCGTTGATGAAAACATGATTATCTTTAGCTGTAGTGCATGGATAATTCGTGGTCGTGATACTAAAGAATATCCTTGGCCGTAGTGCAGGGGTGATTCGATGATGTGGATTATTTATTAAGCTGAGTCCCAGCTATAAAAGTCATGAAAAACCTTTTAAATCATAGAAGATAGTAGATTTTATTCTCTACTTGACTCTTCTAATGGATTGTTTGTTCCGCTGCAGTTAAACTTGATAGTTATTATATTTTATCGGTTTTACACTGTTGAAGGCAAACGATAAATTATTCTGTATTATCTTAGTCATAATATTTCTTACTGGGCTAGTTGAGCTCATCCTTTCTTTCACTGTTCTCTTCAGGAAATGAGAACGTAGCTAGGACTAGTAGGGGAACAGAGTGATGATCCTAGATGGTGCATTATTAGTCCTCAATATTCTGTGAAATAGTGTGATAATAATTGTAATGAGGACTCCTTTTGAGTTTGTATACTCTCTAGTAGACAATATTTGTATTCAAACTCACAGTTTATGTTTTGTCGTATTGTACACAACAGTTGTATTATTAAGTTGTATTTAAATTATGTACCATGTATCTGGCGACTCAAGATGGGTGATGTATACCTAATTTTACGGGCGTCACAGTTGGTATCAAAGCTTAGGGATATGATGTAAGACCCCGAATTTTATTAAATAAAAGTATTCAATTTTTCTTATAATTACTATTCAGTAAATGGTTAAATTAATAAATGTTAAAGTTAAGGGTGATATATGAATTTTTTTTCAAAATACACAAGTGGTTATAAAATATTCATTGTTGTCGGGGAATATTCGTTTGGTCGTAGAATATTATTTCTGTCGGGGAATATTCGTACGACGGCGCAGCCATTTGTGGGCCCCATAACAGAATAACTGTCGGGTGAAGAAAACGACAAATTTGAATTTTTACAAATAACGGCGTAGTTGTTACCGTTAACACTATTGGAATACCCGGTGGTTAAAATACAGTAATACGCGTTATTGCACAGTAGCACACGGTATTGCACAGTATTTTTGAATTATTCATCCTTACGTAAGAAGACACTACTCAATAATTGTTACAATAATTACTGTTCAATATTTTATTTTATTGATTCAATAATTACTGCGTTGATATTTTATATTATTGTTGCTCAATAATTGTAACTGCACATCATCTCCATTATCAGATCAATAATTCATATTATTTAGAATAATATTATTAGATAGCATTATTGACAATGTCTAGAAAGTTCTGTCTAAGGAGAGGTTTGGTCATCTAATTACGCGCCAGTAAGGAAAAATCCTTATCGGAAAGCCCCCTCTTTCCTGGGAACGGCCTGGTTGTCATAAATGTGATTCTGTAATATTATTTGTGAATAATTAATTATTGATTCATATGATAAGGAAATATTTATTTTATGTGAATATAAATGAGGGATATATTTTTGTGGTTAAAAATGAGGGAGTTAATGTTGAGGTGTTTTATCTGTATTTTTGTCGGAACGGAGGTATTGAAAATCAAATTAGGGTTTTTAAGATATTTTGCGAGGGTTATAATTTTTAATCCGACCGTTGGATCGTGGTAATATTTGGATATGTTATACATATATAAGTTGAGTATATGTCCACAAATTTTGAACCGTTAAAAATGAACGTATGATTTGTTATGAATTTTACGAGATGACTGGTTCAGAAATTGTTGAATTTTCGGAGTTAATCATTTTGGTGGAAAATTCTAGAATTGGTGGGCCCCACTCTTGGTTGGTGAAGAAATGTGCTGAGATTTTTATTCAAATGTGGTGGGTGGGAATAGTAGCAGGTAAAGCCATCAGGTTACAGGTTAAGTCTGCTTCGGCGTGCTAACATTTTCCTATAAGTAGAGGGCTAAGTTAGAATTGAAAATCACACCAGAAACATAAGCTTTCTCTCTTTCTCTCTCTATATTATGAAGCATATTTTGTGAGTATTTAGATACTTTAAGAGTTGCTATTCAGTGCAAATTTCCTTCGGCTTTGCATTCCAGTCAGAAATACTGCACTTTTGAGGTAAGGGATAGTAAGAGATTTTAAGGGTTGTTATATTTTTCAGTTTCGTAATTTTTCTGACTTTCAAAAATTCTGAAAAAATTTGAAATGATATTTTGATGAGTTTTCTTGATTGTGTCCAAAAATGGTGATTTTTGGATGTATAGATTGAGAGTTATGAATTTTATGAGAAAAGACTATTTTAAAAGTAACCGCTTATAATTCCTTGTGGTTAACTCCAAAATTGATAAAATTTTTATTGGGAGTACATGTATATGATAGAAGTATACTCTGTAAATTTCGGAATTTTTAGACAAAAGTACAATTTTTGATAAATGTCTAAATATTCGGCTGTTTTGGCCATATGAAAAATAGTAAATGAGTTTTAAAAATTCTGAGAAAAATATATGTTCAATATGGGACTATATTCTGCTAAATCCCAGAAAAGAAATATTTTTGGAACTGATTTGGTATTTTTCATAAAAATGGTCCAGTTATGAGTAAATGAATTAAATATGTTTTGTGAAGTAAGAAAATTGGAAAATAGGATTTTATGACTTGAGAATCCTATATGAGGTATATGCAGATTTTTGATGAGAGTTTTGGTTATTGGTTATAAAATCTTATGAGTTTGGCATTTTAGAATTATTAAATGCATTATTTAGTGAAGTGTAAACAATTAAAATAAATTATTTATAAGCTTAAGAAATATTATTCTTTCAATATCATTATACCAAAATATTGGTATGTATTTTATTGAGGAATTTCTACCTTTTTGTGTCGGGGTTACTATTCATGAGTTACTATTCACGAGTTACTATTCACGAATTACTATTCACGAGTTACTATTCATGATAAAATTGGTTTCCTTTTTCTAACCAAATTATAGTTGATTTATGAATATTAATCTTGAGATTAAATCTATATGTTGATCATATTGTTTTTATTATCATATATAATATTTTTATAACCCTGATGTTGAAATTCTCTTTCACTTGAGAGTAAAGATGGGTAGATTATTGATATGATCATGACTTTGAGTTCTCTTTGGCCAGTAGTGCAAAGTTAAATTATTGACTAGTATGATCATGACCATTGAATTTATAATTGAATATCTTCAGCTTAAGTGCAAAGGGGAAATGTTCAACATGGTTATAATTATTGTTTATATAAATGATTATACATTTCTTTGAGATATTAATATATTTGTCCTGTAGTGCAAATATGAACTGTTGATGAATATATTTGACCGTAGTGCAAATATGAACTGTTGAGGAATATCTTTGGCCTGTAGTGCAAAGATGAAATATTGATGAATATCTTTGGCTTGTAGTGCAAAGATGAATTGTTGATGAATATCTTTGGCCCGTAGTGCAAAGATGGCATGTTGTTGAATATCTTTGGCCAGTAGTGCAAAGATGAACAGATGTTGAGATAAACATGACCAACTGGTGATACAAATGAATATCTTTGGCCGTAGTGCAAAGATGAAGTTATTAGTATGATTATGAACAGGAAATGTGATTTGGTGTAACCATGATCTTTGATGTTTCAGGTGATAAAAATTATCTTCGTCTTGGATGAGAAGAGGAATTTAAAACCACAGTTATGATTATGAGTTATTCATATGATTGTGGACCAGAATTGTTGATTGATGTTACAGGGATAAAATATTATTGGGGGATTTTTAACATGGAGAAGATAATAGACTTTATAGTCTATTTGATTTTTCTAATGGATTGCTCGTTCCGCTGCAACTATGGTTGAAATTTTTATTATTTACCATATGTTCTAAATCTCTGATTTATTATTGATGAAGGCTATTGATAATTTAATTATCTTTAGTCATGATATTCTTTACTGAGCTAGTTGTGCTCACCCTTTTGCTTCACAATTCCTTTCAGATAATAAGAGTGTAGCTGGGTCGAGCGAGGGTAACGGGGAAATAGAACGGTGGTCTCTAGCTGTGGATGTTCTCCCGAAGCAGTATAGAAAAGTTCATTTAGTAGTTTTATTTGGTGAATCCAATAGGGTAAGGTGTACCCAACGTTGGAAGGGTGGTTTGCCACTATCATACAAGATGTCTAACGACATACAACCTCGTGTCATCATAAGACAAGGATGTGCTCATCCACTTGCTGAGTATATATACGAGCACTACCTATATAATCTTGGTGTTTGTTTGAAGTATAATTCTCAATTAGAGACAGTAGAGATAATGATATGTCAAGAGAAGACTCACCATTGGGAAGAATATGATAGTAATCTTCTCGTTTTTCTTTGGGGTCTATTGGATCAACCAAGGATAATTCTGTGGCCATATGATATCTATCATAACCTAGACGCATGGCCTCCCATGTACGAAGGTTTTCTTGAGCACTTCCCTAATATTCTAATTTCTAAAATAGTTTTTGACTATACCTTTATGTAAGGTGTCATTGTGAGGTGATGTCCACGGTTGGAACATGAGTCACATTTTGTATATATTTGTATCCAAACTCACAACATATGTGTTGTTGTATTTTTCACGACAATTGTTGTAATAAAGTTGTAGGTGTCATTGGATGGAATGTTTTCTGTACCATGTATTTGGGGTTGTATTCCCTGATCTCCACCAGAGATCATATCCCTAAGCTCTGATACCAAATGTGACAACCCCAAAATAGGTCCATTCCATCCAACCTATTCTGAGTCGCCAAATACATGGTACAAAAAATAACTACAACTTTATTACAACAATTGTCATGCAAAATATAACAACACATATGCTGTGAGTTTGGATACAAATATATACCAAATGTGACTCATGTTCCAACCGTGGACATCACCTCACAATGACACCTTACATAAAGGTATAGTCAAAAATTGTTTTAGAAATTAGAATCTTTGGAAAGTGCTCAAGGAAACCTTCGTACATGGGAGTCCATGCGTCTAGGTTATGATAGATATCATATGGCCACAGAATTATCCTTGGTTGACCCAATAGACCCCAAAGAAAAATGAGAAGATTACTATCATATTCTTTCTAATGGTGAGTCTTCTCTTGACATATCATTATCTCTACTGTCTCTAATTGAGAATTATACTTCAAACAAACACCAAGATTATATAGGTAGTGCTCATATATATACTCAGCAAGTAGATGAGCACATCCCTGTCTTATGATGACACGAGGTTGTATGTCGTTAGACATCCTGTATGATAGTGGCAAAACACCCTTCCAACGTTGGGTACACCTTACCCTATTGGATTCACCAAATAAAACTACTAAATAAACTTTTCTATACTGCTTCGGGAGAACATCCACAGCTAGAGACCACCGTTCTATTTCCCCGTTACCCTTGCTCGACCCAGCTACACTCTTATTACCTGAAAGGAATTGTGAAGCAAAAGGGTGAGCACAACTAGCTCAGTAAAGAATATCATGACTAAAGATAATTAAATTATCAATAGCCTTCATCAATAATAAATCAGAGATTTAGAACATATGGTAAATGATAAAAATTTCAACCATAGTTGCAGCGGAACGAGCAATCCATTAGAAGAGTCAAATAGACTATAAAGTCTACTATCTTCTCCATGTTAAAAATTCACCAACAATATTTTATCCTTGTAACATCAATCAGCAATTCTGGTCCACAATTATATGAATAACTCATAATCATAACTGTAGTTCTAAATTCCTCTTTTCATCCAGGACGAAGATAATTTTCATCACCTATCTTTACCTGAAACATCAAAGATCATGGTTACACCAAATCACATTTCCTGTTCATAATCACACTAATAACTTCATCTTTGTACTACGGCCAAATGTATTCATTTGTATCACCAGTTGGTCATGTTCATCTCAACATCTATTCATCTTTGTACTACTGGCCAAAGATATTCAACAACATGTCATCTTTGCACTACGGGCCAAATATATTCATCAACAATTCATCTTTGCACTACAGGCCAAAGATATTCATCAACAATTCATCTTTGCACTACAGGCCAAAGATATTTCTCAACAGTTCATATTTGCACTACGGCCAAATATATTCATCAACAGTTCATATTTGCACTACAGGCCAAATATATTAATATCTCAAAGAAATATATAATCATTTCAGAATTTATATAAACAATAATTATAACCATGTTGATCAATTCACCTTTGCACTTAAGCTAAAAATATTCACTTATAAATTCAATGGTCATGATCATACCAATCAACAATTCAACTTTGCACTACTGGCCAAAGAGAACCCATAGTCATGATCATACCAAAAATCTACCCATCTTTACACTCAAGTCAAAGAGAAATATCATCATTAGGGTTATAAAAATGTTATATATAATAATAAAAATAATATGATCAACATATTGTTTTAATCTCAAGAGTAATATTCGTAAATCAACTATAATTTGGTTAGAATAAGAAACCAATTTTTTCGTGAATAGTAACTCGTCAATAGTAACTCATGAATAGTAACTTGTGAATAGTAACTCGACACAAAAAGGTAGAAATTCTATAATAAAATACATACCAATATTTCGGTATAATGATATTAAAAGAATAATATTTCTTAAGCTTATAAACAATTTATTTTAATTGTTTACACTTTACTAAATAATGTATTTAATCATCCTAAAATGCCAAACTCATAAGATTTCATCACCAATAACCAAAAACCCTTATCAAAAATCTGCATATACCTCATATAGGATTCTCAAGCCATAAAATCCTATTTTCTAATTTTCTTACTTCACAAAACATATTTAATTCATTTACTCATAACTAGACTATTTTCATAAAAAATATCAAATCAGTTCCAAAAGTATTTCTTTTTTGGAATTTATCATAATATAGTCCCATATTGAACATATATTTTTCTCAGAATTTTCAAAAGTCATTTACTATTTTTCATATGGCCAAAACAGCCGAATATTTAGACATTTATCAAAAATTATACTTTTATCTAAAAATTATGAAATTTACAGAGTATACTCCTATCATATACATGTACTCCCAATAAAAATTTCATCAATTTTGGAGTTAACCACAAGGAGTTATAAGCGGTTACTTTTAAAATAGTCTTTTCTTATAAAATTCATAACTCTTAATCTATACATCAAGAAATCACCATTTTTGGACACAATCAAGAAAACTCATCAAAATATCATTTTAAAATTTTCAAGAATTTTTGAAGGTCAGAAAAATTACGAAACTGAAAAACATAAAAACTCTTAAAATCCCTTACTATCCCTTACCTCAAAAGAGCAGTACTTCTGATCGGTATAAGGCTGAAGGAAACTTACACTGATGAATAGAAGCTCACAGAGTATCTAAATACTCACAAAATACACTCAATAATCTAGAGAGAGAAAGAGAGAAAACTTATGAATTCTGGTGTGATTTTCAATTCTAACTTAGCCCTCTATTTACAGGAAAATGTTAGCACGCCGAATCAGACTTAACCTGTAACCTGATGGCTTTACCTGCTACTATTCCCACCCACCACATTTGAATAAAAATCTCAGCACATTTCTTCACCAACCAAGGGCCCACCAATTCTAGAATTTTCTACCAAAATGATTAACTCCGAAAATTCAACAATTTCTGAACCAGTCATCTCGTAAAATTCATAACAAATCATACGTTCATTTTTAACGGTTCAAAATTTGTGGACATATACTCAACTTATATATGTATAACATATCCAAATATTACCACGATCCAACGGTCGGATTAAAAATTATAACCCTCGCAAAATATCTTAAAAATCCTAATTTGATTTTCAATACCTCCGTTCCGACAAAAATACAGATAAAACACCTCAACATTAACTCCCTCATTTTTAACCACAAAAATATATCCCTCATTTATATCCACATAAAATAAATATTTCCTTATCATATGAATCAATAATTAATTATTCACAAATAATATTACAGAATCACATTTATGACAACCAGGCCGTTCCCAGGAAAGAGGGGGCTTTCCAATAAGAATTTTACCTTACTGGAGCGCAATTAGGTGACCAAACCTCTCCTTAGACAGAACTTTCTAGACATTACCAATAATGTTATCTAATAATATTATTCAAATAATATGAATTATTGATCTGATAATGGAAAATATTGTGCAGTGACAATTATTGAACAACAATAATTTAAAATTTCAGCGTAGCAATTATTGAATCAATAAAATAAAATATTGAACAGTAATTACTGTAACAATTATTGAGTAGTGCCTTCTTACGTAAGAATCAATAATTTCAAAAATACTATGCAATATCGTGTGCTACTGTGCAATAACGCGTATTACTGTATTTTAACCACCGGGTATTCCAACAGTGTTAACGGTAACAACTACGCCGTTATTTGTAAAAACTCAAATTTGTCGTTTTCTTCACCCGACAGTTATTCTATTATGGGGCTCACAAATGGCTGCGCCGTCCTACGAATATTCCCCGACAGAAAGAATATTCCACGACCAAACGAATATTCCCCGACAACAATGAATATTTTATAACCACTTGTGTATTTTGAAAAAAAAATTCATATATCACCCTTAACTTTAACATTTATCAATTTAACCATTTACTGAATAGTAATTATAAGAAAAATTGAATACTTTTATTTCATAAAATTCGGGGTCTTACATTTGGTATTTAATTGGTCGGTCAGAATATAGGGATAATATGTTACATGTCAATTAACCTTTGTTTTGTGGCAGTATCTGAAAATGACATCCGAGAATATTGAAAATAGCAATGGAGCACAAGAAACCGTTGATTCTCCACAGATCAATAATCAAGACAATGTGCAACAGGATAACGATAATCCTCCTGTAAACAACAACACTTATCAATTGACGAATGACGGTTCGTTTAGGAGCTTTTTAGAATTCATGCAACATCAGGCGAAGGCGGCTCCTGTTCATAATGCAGGAGGAAACAATGGCAACCCACGGTTGGTCACCGCTAAGCAATTCAAGGAGCTGGGACCACCAGAGTTTTTAGGAAAGCTAGAACCACTTAAGGCGGAGACGTGGTTAAAGCAGATCACCAAGATATTTGATGTCTTGGGATGCTCCGAGGAGCAAAAGGTTCCCTTTACCACCTTTATGTTGCGTGAAGAGGTAGATCACTAGTGTGAATCTGTAAAACGTACCCAGCCTGACGCACTCAAGATGTCTTGAGAGACGTTCCAAGAGCTGTTCAACGACAAGTACTTTCCTGAAAGTATTCGTCACATGAAGGAGGTGGAATTTATCAAGCTGGAGCAAAACAACATGACCGTGTCGCAGCACGAAGCCAAGTTTGCCGAGTTGTCCCGATTTGCGTCCCACTTGGTTGATAATGAAGAGAGAATGACGCAGATGTTTTTAAGAGGTTTGAAGCCGGAGATACGTTAATATCTTATTTCTTATGAACTGTGTTTGTATTCAGATTTTATAAATAGGGCTCAGTTAGTGGAGCGCGATAACGAGTCAAAGCAACCAAAAGAGAGCAGTCAAAAAAATGATAATACCGGTGATAACAGTCATCAAAGCGGTGACAATAAGTATGGAGGGAATCAACATGCCAGATATGGTAACCACTTCGGTGGTAATCATGGTCAAAATAATAAGAATGGACATTTCAAGAAGAAGAGATTCAACAATGATGGAAAGACGTCAGCACCAGCACCCGTTGTTAAGGAAGGAGAACGACCACCTATCATATGCTTCAAATGCGGAGGGGAGGGACACATCAGTCCAAACTGTGTGATGCCGTCCAAAGCATGCTATAATTGTGGAAGAGAAGGTCACTTAGCCCGATTTTGTCGTTCACCGAAGACAAGTTCAGCTAGGATGGAGGCACCAAAGGATGTCCCAGACAAGCCAAAGCCAGTAGTTTAAGAGAGAGCATTTTTTTTCGTGACGAGGAACCTGAATAAAATTATCACGGGTATGTCAGCCATAAACTCTTGTGAAGTCTATACCGTGTTAGATACCGGTTCTACTCACTCTTTTATTGCACCTAGTTATGTTCAATGTTTGAAGTTAACTCTGGAGAAGTTAGACTTTGATATATCTGTTTAAACTCAGTTGGGAGAAACCTTCGTTACCTCCACTATTTATAAATCTTGTTCAAATCAACACTTTCAAGTTACCTGTCGATCTTATCTCTTTGAAAATACTTGTCTTTGATGTGATTTTTGGAATCAATTGGTTAACTACTCATCATGTTTTTCGTAAGGTTGTTAGCTTTCATACTCCTAACCAACCTGTTATACGAATTTAAAATAACCAAACCACTAAATTCAATCATTGTCATATCAAGCCATAAGTAAAGAGCCCAGGGTGTGGAATGCACCGAAGTCAGACTTTCTGTAGGCGACTTCGTGAATGACGATGACAAGTTTATAGGTATCAATGTGACGTGTTATCCAAGGCTTGGATGAGAGTCACAGTTTTGAATGGTATTTCTATTGTTAATAAATTTCTTGACGTATTCTTGAAGACTTCTTAGCCTACCCCTAGAGCTTGAAATTGAATTTTGTATTGACCCCAGTACAAAACCCATTTCTAAAAACCCTTAAACATTTATTCAACTAAAGCGAACGTAACATGCGCCAAAGACGTTGGCTCGAGTGGTTAAAGATTATGATCGTACCATACCATCGTGGAAAAGCAAACGTGGTAGCTGACACGTTGAGTAGAAGATCGTATGCGGTTACAAGTGCGAATATGCGAACCCACGTGAAGATAACGAATATACTATTAGAATCGACTTTAATCGATAAAGTTAAAGCCGCTCAAGCTACATACTCAGAGCTGATGAATGTGAAAAAGAAGGTTTAAGAGGGCGTTATTCTAAAAGCAAGAATCGACGAAGAGAGGAAATCTCAACCCTCGATTAAATTGAACCATTTTAAATCCTCGATCAAGTAGGAACTGTGGCTTATATACTCGTTTTACCGTCAAGTATGTCGCGTGTTAATAAAGTTTTTAACGTATCGATGTTACGTAAATATGTGGACGACCCGAACCACATTATTAATTTAGAACCGGACGAGATAACAGAAGATTTAACGTATGAGGAGATACATGTTAACATCTTGGATAAGAAGGATCATATTCGACGCTCAAAGGTTATACATCAAGAGTTAAAATTTGAAGTAAAGTCAAGGTATCCTCACCTGTTCGGCATACCAGGTACGTACGTAAATTTCGAGGGCGAAATTTCATAAGGAGGGGAGATTGTGATACCCAAGATTTTATGAATAAAGATTTAATTTTCTCGAAATAATTTTTTTAATATTATGGTGTTGATTTGATGTAATGTTATAGTTGTGGGTAATATTTATAAATTTTGCAAAGTAAGCAAGTGGTTATATAATATTCGATTGGTCAGGGAATATTCTTTTTATCGGAAAATATCTGTACGATGATACAATTATTGGTGGACCCCGCAACGGAATTATTGTCGGATTAAAAAAACGACAAAAATACTTTATGAAAATAACGACGGAAGTTTTACCGTTAACTGTTGAAACACCCGATGTTAAAAGTACAGCCGATGTTAAAAGTACAGTAATACGCATAGTTGCACAGTAGCACAGTAGCACACTGTATTGATTATTGATGCTTATGTGATAAGTCACTCAGTTTTGTTTTATTGGTATTATTAATGTAATAAAACAGAAAAGCTTTTTATATAAAACAGAATACTTTTATAAAGTTATTCGTTTTATTAGGCTAATAGTAAAATTTTTTTATATAAAACTGAATACTTTTATAAAGTTATCTGTTTTATTAGACAATAATTAGAATATATTATATTTTATTATGCATAGTGGTTGCATAATGCTTGCATAGTATTTGCATAGTAAAATCTTTTATAAAGTTATTCGTTTTATTAGATTATAAATAGAATATATTATATTTTATTTAAAAGATTTTGCTTTAAATATGGACCGTCAGATTAAAGTAAATCAATCTGGACCGTTTATGAGTTAGTTACTATGCAGTCTATTTTTCTATAAATAGAAGCTCATTCCTTCATTATTTCTTACGAATTCACTGAAACTCTAGAGAGAGAAATTATAAAGAAACTATAGAAAAGTATTCTGCTACTTCCCTACTCTTATATTCAGTTTCTTTTACGGTAAGGGGTATTATTTCTTTTATATTCATGAAGAGAACTTCTGTTATTCCATTCTTTATTATTCTGCTGAAATAACCAGTATACGCGGACTACCCTATACTTGGTGACATTATTCTATTATTCTATCTTTATTATTATTCTGTTAGAATATCAAGTCTGTGCGTTTTACGCCGGACCTGGTTCCGTCTTTATTATTATTCTGTTGGAATATCTTGTCTGTGCGTTTTACGCCGGACCTGGTTTCGTCTGTATTATTCTGTTGGAACATCCTGTCGGTGCGAATTTCGCTTGACCTGGTTCCGTTACTTATTATTCTGTTGGAATAACCTGTCTATGCGAAGTACCGCATGCATGGTGATTTCTTTTGTTATTCCATTCGTTATGATACTCAGTTGGTTAAAGTTTTGACTTCTATACTCCATGAAATTAGTGGAATATCCTTGATATTTGCGCTTCATCCAGTATCTTTTCATGAAAATATTCTTCTGAGCATTCTTGAATTTTACTCTATAAAGCAGTATCATGTTGACAATTTGGACGTTATTAGTTCCTAGATAAATTAATTCTTGAACTTGTTTTATTGAATTCTTATATTATTGTCGTCATCCTCATGCTTATATTATGTTGAAAGTCATCTGTGGCCTGTAGTGCATAGATGGACTTGGTATGATTATGACCAGGGATTATTCAGTATAATCATAACCGTAATGTTACAAATGATGTGAAAAAAGTCCTCATTGGCCCGTAGTGCATTGATGGACAGTTTTTGGTATGATTATGGCTATGGATTCTCTTTGGCCGTAGTGCAAAGGTGAATTGTTTTATGGCATGATCAGGACCGTTGATGAAAACATGATTATCTTTAGCCGTAGTGCATGGATAATTCGTGGTCGTGATACTAAAGAATATCCTTGGCCGTAGTGCAGGGGTGATTCGATGATGTGGATTATTTATTAAGTTGAGTCCCAGCGATAAGGGTCATGAAAAACCTTTTAAATCATAGCAGATAGTAGATTTTATTCTCTACTTGACTCTTCTAATGGATTGCTTGTTCTGCTGCAGTTAAACTTGATAGTTATTATATTTTATCAGTTTAACACTGTTGAAGGCTAACGATAAATTATTCTACATTATCTTAGTCATAATATTTCTTACTGGGCTAGTTGAGCTCACCCTTTCTTTCATTGTTCTTTTCAGGAAATGTGAACGTAGCTGGGACTAGTCGGGGAACAGAGTGATGGTCCTAGATGGTGCATTAGTAGTCTTCACTATTCTGTGAAATAGTGTGATAATAATTGTAATGAGGACTCCTTTTGAGTTTGTATACTCTCTAGTAGACAATATTTGTATTCAAACTCACAGTTTATGTTTTGTCGTATTGTACACGACAGTTGTATTTGAATTCTGTACCATGTATCTGGCGACTCAAGATGGGTGATGTATACCTAATTTTGAGGGTGTCACATATTAACCTTAACTTATTACATTCCATTAATATTATAAAAGATTTACATAAATAATTACATTAGATACTTTGATAATTAAACGTTCACATATATCTAGTCTTGAACTTTGCCTTTTCCTTTATCCTTCTTGGAACTTTCCGACTAAGTTGAAATAAACGTCATGATATAGCAAGGGTAAGCAACTAATTTGCTTAGCAAGTTTAAAAACAAAGGAGATATATCATGATTAGAAAGGAATTTGACTCTCAATGTTCAACAATAACGTTTGTTTGTGAAAGAATGAGAATTCAAGTCTTCAATAATTGAAAGATTAAGAGTGGTCAACAATGACCATAAACATATACTAAAGTTGTCAGTATTTAAACTGGTCCTTTTAATAAATTTTGGTATTCAAGGAGATCAGTCTTTCATACCCGGTGATTTATGCATAAACACTTAATAATCGAGTAAGAATTGTTTTCCAATATAATGCTTTAGTAAAATTATTCTTTTTCTCAGTCACGAGTCCTTACCAAATCAATTGGTTAGGAACAACTTTTAAAATATATTTGATTTAACAAATTTAAACATATTCGATCTAGCTGATACAAGTAGCATAAATCTAGACCATAAAAAGTTCATTAATAAAAGAACTTTAATTAATTCGCAGTTTAATAATTATAGAACATAAATTCAATTGTACAAAGTGCGGATATCAATAATCATTACGGATGTGGAATAATCAACAATGATTATCCACTAACATGCTTTGAAAATAATAACTCGAGTTTGAGTTAGAAAACTTGTCTGTTTGACGAGCTACACAAATCTAGCTTTAAATAACTTGCGTTAAAAGACCTAATCATTAATAAAGTCGGTCTATCAATTAGTACTACATATATTTGTACGTCTATACGCTTACTAAGAACTTATCTAACAAATAAGTCCACCACATAATTCACATCGATCGATATACTATCAATAACCCTATAAGACAATTAATTGATCTTAGGTTAGTGATTTAATTAGTTAAGAGTATTTTTCTTAAGTGTTAAACACTTATTAAACCCTTAAATAATTTGTTATAATTGTTTAATTAAATTCTTTTTATCTTATTAACTCTATCTTCATTTAATTACTATTTAATATTAATCAAATAGTAATTAATTAATTAATTACCTTTAGTTATTATTTAATAATAAATAATAACTAATTATGTCTATTTATTATGTAAAGTTAATTAAATAATAAATAATTAAATTATTAATCTTATTTGGCTTTAATTATTATTTAATATTAATTAAATAATAAATAAATAATTAATTACTTCTATTAATTATTTAATATTAATTAAATAATTAATAATTAATTTTTTAGTGCATTTGTCTTTAACTATTATCTAAAATTAATTAAATAATAATTAATTAATTATTTATCCTTATTTATTATTTAATATTGATTAAATAATAAACAATTACTCTCATTTTATTTGTATTTAATTATTATTTAATATTAATTAAATAATAATTAATTAATCCTTATTTTTTATTTAATATTAATTAAATAATTAATAATTAATTTTTTAACTATATTTACCTTCAATTATTATTTAATATTAATTAAATATTAATTAATTAATTTATTAAAGTTTATGTAAATTAAATAACATCTAATTGAGTAATACTCATTATTTATCACTTAATCTTACTTAAATAATAAATAATTAATTTATTAACTTAAATACTCTTTAATAATTATTTAATGTTAATTAAATAATAATTAATTAATTAATTAACTCTATTTATCATTTAATCGTAATTAAATGACCAATAGGTAGATTAACCATACGAACTCTATTTAATTATTACTTAATGTTACTTAATTAATAATTAAATGATTAAATACACTTAAACAATATTTAATTAGTTTAATCATCCATTAACATGCATTAAAAGTTAAATAACTATGATTTTTAATAATTTAATTGGATTTAAGCTGTGTTAATTCGCGAATTTATTAGGCAGCTTTGGGGTCCCGAGCGGAAACTTGTATATCTTGAGTTCTAGAACTCCGTTTGACCTCTAGTCGGTCTTGTTCTCTTCGTATCTTCTTAGACTACAATATCCCATCATCGGATCGTTTATTTGGACAAGTTTTGTCCACTGAAAATGGCCAAACAGCCGACTGCCAGTGGGTGTTTTCCGACAACGGGGTCTTTTGATAGAAAAAATCATAAATCAATCGTTTTAAATCGGTTTTTAGTCGTTCCACTTGGAGAATCTTCTTATCAAATAGCTCTATCACCCAGAGTTGACGGATCATGAATCCGACTTACGGAACATGAACAGTAACTCTGGGAGCGGGCTGTTCAAATTTAGTTTTTCGGTAAAAATGTTTTTGAGCTTTCTTTCAATTTTTTTGACATAATCACATACTAATACACAAGTTAAATACATGTTAACCTATATAAACATGTTTAGCAAGAATGTAGCCATTTAGAACTTCAACATAACATTCCTACCATAAACTTGAAAGAAAAAACAAGATTAGGGCTTGTTTTTCTTACTTGTTACTTTTATTGGCTACTTTCCTTCTTCTTTCTTGGTATATGATGAAGCTAGATGGCATGAAAGACTCCCTCTCCTTCTTAGAGGCGGAACTAGGGGAGGCGGGGAGGGTGGGGGGAGGCAGCCAACCAGGCGCCAGCCATAGAGCTTCTGCAGTCTGCTCCGCCGCAGCGCCGCTCTGGACCTCCGATCTTCTTCTTCGGTCTCTTCTTCGCTGCAGTTTTTTTTTTTTAACATGAAACGACGTCGTTTCATTAAAAAAAAAATTCTATCATTTAAAAATTAGGGATTTTAACTCTCTCTTTTAATCTTCAGTCTTCCGCCTCTCTGCTCCCTGCGGCTCCTCCTGCTGTCCTGCACATTTACAGATTGTCGGCGTTGGGTTTCAGGCCTTAGTCATCCCTGCCGCATTCTCTTTCCTCGGCTGGCAAATTTTTTTTTGTAGGTAATTTATAAGTAATTCTTCAATTAATTATTAAGTGTTACTATTGTTTTTTTTTGGAGAACAGTGTTTTTGTGTGATTGTGCAATCAGGAACTCAGTGAAATAAAAACAAAATGATAAGTTCCTTGGATGATTTAAATTTAGAAAACTACATTCAAAATATTTGAACTTCGGAGTGCAGATTGCTAAATATTATATTTACACCCAACTAACTATTGATGAATAACATAAGAAAACATAGAGTCATTTTTGGTTCAAACACAACCAATCTTTAATTGTTTAGGTTAATTGATGAAATTATAATGAAATGTTTGAATAATTGAATTGATGAATGATGAAATTATTCCGAAATGTTTAAATTGATGAAATTATTAATTAGCATTTGATGTTTTTATTTATACCAGATTATGAATAAATATTTGATTAAGCGAAAAAAAACTGTTGATTATCAAGTTCCGAAGCAAGTGGTGGTATAAATAATTTCGACCCGCTTAGTTTAAAAATTTTGACCCCCTACAAACACGTTCTGATTCCGCACTGCTCCTTCTCCTCTAGGTGGCGGCACCTTCTTTCTCTTTTCTCCCACAAGAACTCTCTCTCAAAGTATATTTTCTCTCTATTCTTGATAGAATGCAAGTATACACAAATGACTACAAATGAGCTAATACTGTAAGTATACTTGCATTAATATTAGATATAGATATTATATCTATACCCATATTACCCATCATGAAGTTTAATGGTGGCTAATGACATTATACAAGTCTAGGCTATCAAGTCCAACACATTAACCAACACAAGTAAAAAAAAAATCAATTAATTAAAATTTTGAAATTCAAGATGCTTCCCTCTCTCTCCCAACTGGCAATGCAAGTGACTTTTGTCCCAAATGATTGTCATTTAATTGCTTTTAATAATTAAATGAGCTACACAAATAAAATACCAAATGGGCTAATGATTGGATCCTCATTTAATATGCATTTGGGCTTACATTAATTAAGTTTGAACTAATAATTAATAAAGTCCAATTAATTTATTCTTGGACCATTAATTATGTTCTGGTTTATTAAATATGTCACACAATTAATTCCCCAAGTGTATGATCATTTAAATGATTGAGCTTGGTTCATTAATTAAATAACCTAGTCAATTAGTAATTAATTACTAGTTGGACTATTAAATATTACTACCTTCGTTTTTAAAAGATTGTCGTTTAAGGTTTTTACACATAGATTAAGAAAGTACTCCCTCCTATTCAGATTAAATGACATTTTAGAGTTAAGCACACTTATTAAGAAATAACACAAAATGTCTTTTGTATCCCTAATTAATTATTTCTCTCTCCACAATTGTCTCTTCTCATTCATGGAATTGTATTTATTAAGCATATTAAATAGAGGGGTAAATTAGGAAAAAATAGTGCAATATTGCATAGAGATTCCAAAACGACACTTATATAGAATAAAATTAAACTCCCTAAAACGTCATTTAATCTGAATAGGAGGGAGTATCATTTACCAAGTAAAATTTGTTTGAAATTCCGTCACTACCCTTTTATGGGAAGTTGAAAACTATTAATACAAGTGAGAGAATTTCTTGGGACAATGAGAGAAGATAGGAGTAATATAGGAAAACAAATAATTTATTCTCCTCGAAAGTTGTAAACGACAAATATTTTAGAATAAATTATTTTTTCTAAAACGACAATCTTTTAGGAACGAAGGGAGTATTATTCAATTTGACAACAACTTCATTAATTAATACTGTAAGACCCCAACTTTTATGAATAAAGAATAATTTTCTCGAAATATATTTTTTGAATATTATGGTGTGGTTTTGATGTAATGTTATAGTTGTGGGTAATATTTATAAATTTTATAAAGTAAGCAAGTGATTATATAATATTCGATTGGTCGGGGAATATTCGTTTTAACAAGGAATATTCGTACGACGGCACAATCATTGGTGGACCCCACAACGGAAGTATTGTCGTAGTTAGAAAATGACAAAATTATCTTTTTATAAAAATAACTGCGAAAGTGTTACCGTTAAAACTGTTGAACTACCCGGTAGTAAAAGTACAGTAATATGCGTGGTTGCATAGCACACGGTATTGATTATTGATGCTTACGTGAGAGGTCACTCAGTTATACTCAATTATTGCTACAGTAATTGCTGCATTATATCTCTCATATTATTGATTCAATTATTGTCACAGTATCATCTACATAATATTTATTATTATTAAATCAATAATTGAGACGACAAAGTTATTCATATTATTATTTATAATATTGACAATGTCTAGAAGTTCTGTCAAGGAGAGGTTTGGTCACCTAATTGCGCGCCAATAATGAGAAATCCTTATCGAAAAGCCCCCTCTTTCCTGGGAACGACCTAGTTGTTAAATATTGTGAGTTATAATATTAATGATGAATAAGTTGTGTTGATTAAAGATGAATTTGATAGTTCCATTGTGTTGGGATCATTAGTGTTAGTGGAAATCGACATCTATTCTGATGATAATTGATGTCTGGGGGTTATATTGATAAATCGGGTAATTTATCGGATAAATGAGTAATTAATTGCTACTAATTCACATGCTTATATAACTAATTTTTCACATGTATGTACAATTGAATCATATTCTTGTACTATTAGCGGAGTTGGTGCAAGATTGATAATACTTGCATGACTAAGTTAAAATAGAGGTATAGTTGAAGGTACTATACTGTAATTAGTTTTTTCACATGATTATACTATTGAGTCACATGAATGAACTATTAATTCACATTATTTACTATTAGGGGAGGTGGTGCAAGTTTGTTAATACTTGCAGGACTAAATTAAAAATGAAGAAAAGAGAAAGGTATTATACTGTAATATTTCGAGCCCCAAAACGTGCAATTATCGAAACTATATTTTCCTATAAATAGAAGCTCATTTTCCTTCATTTTTCACCAATTCACAAAAGCTTTAGAGCAATTATTATAGAGAGAAAGAAGAAGAGAAGTCTGCTACCTCACTATTCCAGTATCTAATTTTTCTAAGGTAAGGGGTATTATTTCTTTCGTGTTCTTGAAGAGAGTTATTATTATTCCATCCCTTATTATTCTGTTGGAATAACCTGTCTATGCGAAGTACCGTATACATGGTGAAATTCTTCTGTTATTCCCTTTTTTATTATTTTGTTGGAACATCCTGTCTGTGCGTATTACGCATGACTTGGTTCCATTATTTATTATTCTGTTGGAATAACCTGTCTCTGCGGTCTATCGCATGCATGGTGAATTCTTCTGTTATTCTATTCTATATTATTCAGTTGGAATATCCTGTCTGTGCGTTTACGCATGACCTGGTTCCATTATTTATTATTCTGTTGGAATAACCTGTCTGTGCGGTCTATCGCATACCTGGTGAATTTTTTTATTATTCCATTCTTTATTATACTCAGTTGGTTAAAGTTTTGGCTTTTATACTCCATAAAATTAGTGGAATATCCTTGATAGTTGCGCTTCATCCAATATCTTTTCATGGAAATATTCTTCTGAGCATTCTTAAATTTTACTCCACAAAGCAGTATCATGTTGACAATTTGGACGTTATCGGTTCCTGGATAAATTAATTCTTGAACTTGTTTAATTGAATTCTTATATCATTGTCATCATCCTCATGTTTATATTATGTTGAAAGTCATCTGTGGCCTATAGTGCATAGATGGACTTGGTATAATTATGACCAGGGATTATTCGGTATAATCATGACCGAAATGTTACAAATGATGTGGTAAAAGTTCTCATTGGACCGTAGTGCATTGATGGACAGTTGTTGGCATGATCATGACCATTGATGAATACACGAATATCCTTGGCCTGTAGTGCATGGATAATTTGTGGTCGTGATACTAATGAATATCCTTGACCGTAGTGCAGGGATGATGTGGTTTATTTATTAAGCTGAGTCTCAGCGATAAAAGTGATGAAAAACCTTTTAAATCATAGAAGATAGTAGATTTTATTCTCTACGTGACTCTTCTAATGGATTGCTTGTTTCTCTACAGTTAAACTTGATGTTTATTATATTTTATCAATTTAACACTGTTGAAGGCTAATAATAATTTATTCTGCATTATCTTAGTCATAATATTTCTTACTAGGCTAGTTGAGCTCACCCTTTCTTTCACTGTTCTCTTCAGGAAATGAGAACGTAGCCGGAACTAGTCGGAGAACGGAGTGACGGTCCAGATGATAGCATTAATAGTCTTCACTATTCTGTTAAATAGTGGGACAATAAATGTAATGAGGACTCCATTGGGTTTGTATATTGTCTAGATGATAATATTTTTATTAAAAACTCTTAGATTATGTTTTGTCGTATTTTACACAACTGTTTTATAATTAAGTTGTATTTAAATTTTTTACCACGTATTTGTCAACTCAAGATGGGTGATTTATACCTATTTTGGGGGCGTCACAGTTGGTATCAAAGCTTAGGAAAATGATCCCTGGCTAAGATGTGAGACTAGAACTAGGAGGGGAGAGATGGAAAATTCCTTCGCTAGTATGACCTACCTAAGTTTATTTGGTATTTAATTGGTCGGTCAGAGTATATGGATAATATGTTACATGTCAATTAACCCTTGTTTGTGGCAGTATTTAAAAATGACATCCAAGAATGTTGAGAATAGCAATGGAGTACAGGAGACCGTTGAGTCTCCACAGATCAATAATCAGGATAATGTGCATCAGGAAGGCGACAATCCTCATGCAAACAACAACACTGACTAAATGATGAACGATGAAATGTTCAGAGGCTTTGTGCAATACATGAAACATCAGGCGAGAGCGGCTCCTGTCCAAAATATAGGTGGAAACACTGGAAACTCTCTGACGGTCACCACTAAACAGTTCAAGGAGCTGGGACCACCGGAGTTTATTGGGGAGCCAAAACCACTTAAGGCGGAAGCGTGGATATAGCAGATCACCAAGATGTTTGATGTCTTGGGATGCTCCGAGGAGCAAAAGGTTCCCTTGCCACCTTTATGTTGCAAGGAGAGGTAGATTACTGGTGGGAATCGGTAATGCGCACTCAACCTGCCGCACTGAAGATGTCTTGGGAGAAGTTCCAAGAACTATTCAACGACAAGTACTTTCCCAAAAGTATTTGTCACATGAAAGAGGTGAAGTTTATCAAGTTGGAGCAAAACAATATGACCGCATCACAATACGAGGCTAAATTTGCGGAATTATCCCGGTTTGTGTCCCACTTGGTTGATAATGAGGAGAGGATGACGCGGATATTTTTAAGAGGTTTGAAACCGAGATACGTCAATAACTTATTTCTCATAAACTGTGTTTGTATTCAGATGTTGTAAATATGGCTCAGTTATTGGAGCGCGATAACGAGTCAACGCAACCAAGAGAAAGCAGCAGGAAGAATGAAAATACCAGTGATAGCAGTCATCGAAGCGGTGACAACAAACGTGTAGGGAATCAACATGCCAGAAATGGTAACTACTTCGGTGGTAATCATGGCCAAGACAATAAAAGTGGACATTTCAAGAAGAGGAGATTCAACAATGATGGAAAGACGTCAGCACCAGCACCCGTTGTTAAGGAAGGAGAACGACCACCTATCATATGCTTCAAATGCGGAGGGGAGGGACACATCAGTCTAAACTACGTGATGCAGTCCAAAGCGTGTTATAATTATGGAAGAGAAGGTCACCTAGCCCGATTTTGTCGTGCGCCGAAGACAAGTCCAGCTAGGATGGAGGCACCAAAGGCCGTCCCAAAAAAGTCAAAATCGATTGTTCAAGGGAGAGCATTTGTCGTGACCTCCCAGAAAGTAAGGAACCCGAACGAGGTCATCACGGGTAAGCTTATCATAAACTCTAGGGAAGTATATACCTTATTTAATACCGGTTCTACCCATTCTTTTATTTCTCCTACTTGCGCTCAACGTTTAAATTTAACTCCGGAGACGTTAAACTTTAACTTATCTGTTGAAACTCCGTTGGGAGAAACCTTCATTACATCCATGTGTATAAGTCTTGTTTGATTCAAATCGGTAACCGCACGTTACCTGTCGATCTTATCTCCTTAAAAATACTTGCATTTGACGTGATTCTAGAGATTGATTGGTTAACTACTCATCATGCTAAAATTGATTATTTTCGTAAGGTTGTTAGCTTTCATATTCCTAATCAACCTATTATGCGAATTCAAGCGACCAAACCATTAAAATCAATCACGGTCATCTCAAGCCATAAAGCTATTCGTTTATTGAAAAATGGATGTCAAGTTTTCTTAGCTCATGTCACGAATTTAAACAAAAATACGTCAGATTTGAAGGATATTTCTATTGTTAATAAATTTCCTGACGTATTCCCTGAAGAACTTCCTGGCCTACCCCCAAAACGTGAAGTTAAATTTTGTATCGACCTTGAACCCGGTACAAAACCCATTTCCAAAGCCCCATATCGAATGGCTCCTATTGAACTTCAGGAGTTAAAGACCCAATTGCAAGAATTGTTAGACATTGGTTTCATTCGTCCTAGTACGTCTCCTTGGGGTGCTCCTATTCTATTCGTGAAGAAGAAAGATGGAAGTATGCGACTTTGTATTGATTATCGGAGTTGAATCATGTCACCATCAAGAATAGGTATCCGTTACCTCGCATTGATGACTTGTTTGACCAGTTGCAAGGAGCACAATTCTTTTCAAAGATCGATCTTCGTTCTGGATATCATCAACTGAAGGTTAAAACTGAGGATATTCCAAAGTCTGCCTTCAGAACTCAGTACGCGCATTATGAATTCTTAGTCATGTCTTTTGGATTGACTAATGCTCCTGCTGCCTTCATGGATATGATGAACCGAGTATTCAAGGAATATTTGGATCATTTTGTGGTCGTCTTTATTGATGACATCCTCATATATTCCAAAAGTCGTGAAGATCATGAGCAACACTTGAGGTTGATACTCTAAAAGCTTCGTGAAAACAAGCTTTATGCCAAGTTGAAGAAATGTGAGTTCTGGCTTGAGGAAGTAACATTCCTTGGGCACGTAGTATCAAGTCATGGAATATCTGTTGACCCGACAAAGATTGAAGCTATTCAAAGCTGGGAGCAACCTAAATCAGTGACCGAAGTACGTAGCTTTCTCGGCTTAGCTGGTTATTATCGGACATTCGTAGAAAGGTTTTCTCGAATCGCTACTCCATTAACTCAGCTGACTCAGAAAGATACAAAATTTAGTTGGAGCATGGAATGTGAGAAGAGTTTTCAAGAACTCAAGAGGAGACTCATTTCAGCACCTATTCTGACAATACCATCTGGCTAGGAGGGATTTGTCATCTACAGTGATGCTTTAGGAAAAGGGTTAGGATGTGTTCTGATGCAACATGGGAAAGTCATAGCCTATGCCTCTCGACAACTCAAAGAATATGAGAGGAATTATCCTACTCATGATCTAGAGTTGGCAGCAGTTGTCTTCGTACTTAAAATTTGGAGGCATTACCTGATGGGGAGAAAGTGGAGATCTATACGGATCATAAAAGCCTCAAATATTTTTTCACTCAAAAGGAACTCAACATGCGGTAACGACGTTGGCTCGAACTGTTGAAAGATTATGATCATACTATTCAATATCATCCTGGAAAAGCGAACGTAGTAGCTGATGCATTGAGTAGAAAATCATATGCGGGTACGAGTGCATTATTGTCAACGCAAAGGCCCATTTTATATGAATTACAAAGGATGGAGATAGAGTTAAAGACTCCAGGGACCCATGTGATGATGGCGAATATACGAGTAGAACCGACTTTAATCGATAAAGTTAAAATTGCTCAAGCTACAGACCTGGAGCTGATGCGTATGAGGAAGAAAGTGTAAGAAGGTGCTATACCGGAAGCAAGAATCGATGAAGAAGGAATACTTCGAGTCAACTCTCAGACTTCGTGTTCCTAACAACCTTGATTTAAAGTATAAAATCATAATGGAGGCGCACAACACACCGTTTTCAATCCATCTGGGGAAGTACCAAAATGTATCGTGATCTTCGACATACATTGTGGTGGAGCAATATGAAGAGAGAGATAGCAGAGTTTTTCTCAAGGTGTTTAACTTGTCAACGAGTCAAGGCGGAGCACCAAGTACCAAAAGGTCCATTGCAACCACTTGAAATTCTAGAATGGAAGTGGAGACACATTACCATGAATTTCGTTACTGGTCTTCCAAGGTTTCTCAAGGCATAGATGCAATTTGGGTCATTGTTGATAGATTGACCAAGTCTGCTCATTTCCTACCTATGCGAGATTCACTTCAAGATTTTGGGTTAGTTTGCAAAAAGCTATGGGCACGGATTTACGATTTAGCTCGGCATATCATCCTCAGACGGACGGGAAGTCGGAAAGGACTATTCAAACTCTTGAAGATTTATTAAGAGTCTGTGTCCTTGACTTCAAAGAAAGTTGGGATAAGTTCTTACTATTGGTGGAGTTTTCCTACAACAACAGTTATCAAGCAAGCATTGGTATGGCTTCATTTGAGGCGTTGTATAGAAGAAAGTGTCGTTCTCCAGTTTGTTGGGATGAGGTGGGTGAAGCAACGTTGTTGGGACCGAAGTTGGTACGGTATATGACTAGAAAAAGATTCAAACGATCCGACAACGTATAAAAACTCACAAGATCGACAAAGAGTTATGCTGATCTTCATCGAAAGGATGTGGAATTCAATATTGGAGATCATGTGTTGTTACGTGTTGCTCTATGGAAAAGAGTTACGAGATTTGGAAAGAGAGGAAAAGACAATCCTCGATTCATTGGCCATTTTTTATACAACGATATCGAGTAGGAAATGTGGCCTATAGACTCGCCTTACTGCCAAGTATGTCTCGTGTTCATAATATTTTTCACATATCTATGTTACGTAAATATGTGAAAGACCCGAACCACATTATTGAATTAGAACCGGACGAGATAGCGGGAAGATTTAACGTATGAAGAGGTACTGTTAAAATCTTGGATAAGAAGGATCATATTCTACGCTCCAAGGTTATACCTCAAGTCAAAGTGTTGTGGAGAAACCACGATATTGAGGAAAATGACCTGGGAGTTAGATCTGAAATGAAGTCAAGGTATCCTCACCTCTTCGACATACCAGGTACGCACCCTAATTTCGAGGATGAAAATTCATAAGAAGGGGAGGTTGTAAGACCCCAACTTTTATGAATAAAGAATAATTTTCCGAAAATATATTTTTTTGAATATTATGGTGTGGTTTTGATATAATGTTATAGTTGTGGGTAATATTTACAAATTTTGCAAAGTAAGCAAGTGGTTATATAATATTCGATTGGTAGAGAATATTCGTACGATGGCACAATCATTGGTGGACCCCATAACGGAAGTATTTTCGTAGTTAGAAAATGACAGAATTATCTTTTTATAAAAATAACGGCGAAAGTGTTACCGTTAAAACTGTTGAACTACCCGGTAGTAAAAGTACAGTAATACGCGTGGTTGCATAGTACACGGTATTGATTATTGATGCTTACGTGAGATGTCACTCAGTTATACTCAATTATTGCTACAGTAATTGCTGCATTATATCTCTCATAATATTTATTCAATTATTGTCATAGTATCATCTGTATAATATTTATATTATTAAATCAATAATTGAGACGACAAAGTTATTCATATTATTATTTGTAATATGATAATGTCTAGAAGTTCTGTCAAGGAGAGGTTTGGTCACCTAATTGCGCGTCAATAAGGAGAAATCCTTATCGAAAAGCCCCCTCTTTCCTGGGAACGACCTGGTTGTTAAATATTATGAGTTATAATATTAATGATGAATAAGTTGTGTTGATTAAAGCTGAATTTGATAGTTCTATTGTGTTGGGTTATTAGTGTTAGTGGAAAATCGACATCTATTCTAATGATAATTGATGTCTGGGGGTTATATTGATAAATCAGATAATTTATCGGATAAATGAGCAATTAATTGCTACTAATTCACATCCTTATATAACTATTTGTTCACATGTGTACTATTTTATCACATTCTTGTACTATTAGCGGAGTTGGTGCAAGATTGATAATACTTGCATGACTAAAGTTAAAATAGAGGTATAGTTTGAAGGTACTATACTGTAATTAGTTTTTTCACATTGATTATATATTGAGTCACATGAATGAACTATTAATTCACATTATTTACTATTAGGGGAGGTGGTAAGTTTGTTAATACTTGCAGGACTAAATTAAAAATGAAGAAAAAGAGGAAGGTATTATACTGTAATATTTCGAGCCCCAAAACGTGCAATTATCGAAACTGTAATTTCCTATAAATAGAAGCTCATTCTTCCTTCATTTCCCTACCAATTCACAAAAGCTTACTTTAGAAGACTTATACTAGAGAAAAGAGAAGAAGAGAAGAGAAGTCTGCTACCTCACTATTCTAGTATCCATTTTTTAAGGTAAGGGTTATTTATTTCTTTCGTGTTCTTGAAGAGAGCATTATTATTCCATCCCTTATTATCTGTTGGAATAACCTGTCTATGAATAAGTATCGTATACATGGTGAAATTCTTCTATTATTCCCTTCTTTATTATTGTGACGCCCCCAAATTCAGGTACTAAAACCCGAACTTAGTGCTTCACGATACCATTTCTATGAGCGGAATAATACTAATAATAATAACAATAATATAGATTATCAAATTTAATTTACATATTATCAGAGTTTTAAATCCAAGTACGAAACCTCAATCAACCATTTGTTTATTACATGATAAATTAATATTATATCATCTACCCTAATAAAGTCTAGTTTTTATAAAAGATAGCCTTATCATTCATTCAACGACCTTCCCTTTCCCTTTGTTCTTAGAAGAGCCTCTAGGTTGTTCACCTTTAGCTGAAAACATTTAAATTTAAGCAAGGATGAGCATTTGAGTGCCCAGCAAGTAATAGCAACAATAACATTTAGCTGAACGAATTAATATTTTTTTGAACGATACTCTTACAACGAATCAACAGTGTAAAGTAAACTGAACCGATATCAATAAACAATATATCATTTTGATTTCAAATTTTTAAAACTATGTTATGACTATAAATGAGGATCAGTTGACAAACTATGAACATTATTTTTCTATTTTCGAAAAGGTTAAATAGAACTTCATCTGTAAACCGTCATTACTTACTGGGCACGGGGGGGTGATAAACCCGTTATGCCCTGTATTGATCAATACTACATTAAAGGACGATATTTTCGTCCAGGCATTCCCGCTTAGGCGCATAAAAGTTTTCATAGTTGGGATGTTCATACCAGTCTTGAATCCAAACCAAAACAATTTAGTTGGATAAAGTTTTATCTTGTTCAACAACAACTTTAAATATATGTCTAGCTGGATCAAATAGCTTAGACGACTTTTATTCAACTTATACATACTGAACACCGATAAGTATGTATCAACATGTGATAAATTATATTGATTATCAAGTGGGGACACTTGTATAATCATGTTTTAGAAATTAACGATATCAGAATATATAGTTTGATCAATAATAACAGAATAAAGGAACTTGTACAACAATTATAGTTTAATAACTTACTTATACAGAATCATTACATAAGTGTTATACAAAGGTTGAAATATTTGTACAATTGAAAGGAACAATTCAGATATTATCTTACGCATGTCCGTTGCATAAAGTAAATGCAAAGAGTTATATTCTTGCCTTGTTTGTGCTTACACAACTTAGAATTTATCTTTTCTATCAAGCCCTATCATTAAATAGATCATTTGTTTGATTAGAATAACATATCATATCATATAATACTGCTTATTGCAGTTAGCACATTCCCCAATCACATGGCACATAGGTTTAACAACTATTGAATCACAAATAATCACATTATCTAAGTCCAGATCAATTTTTGAAACATGTCGGTTTTACCGACAGCTTTATCGGGTAATTATCGAGTCTAAGACTCTGTCCTGTAACTCAATATCCGCAATATGACTTATAATAATTTTTAAAAACATTTATTTGTTTTATCATGAATTTCAAACCTCGGAATCAAATTTAAATGATTTAAACTAATCAATTCTATTATCATTAATATTTAATTAGTATTAAACTATTTAATGAAATCATTTCTAAAATATTAAAGTTATATATAATATACTTGAAATTACTTTTAAAGTATTAATATTACCATTAAATTGATTTTTAAAACATTTAAAATCATTTCTAAATAATTACCATTAATATTAAGATATTAATGTTCTATTTATCAAAATATTAAAAGTCATTATCATAACATAAATATTTTTAATTCATTTATATCCCTTTAAATGATTTTTAAATTAAATAAAACTATTTTTTAACATATTTATTTAATATAATTATTTAAATAAATTTAATATCATTAATAATAACTTAATAATCATTAATATTTAATTATTAATAAATTATTCTTTAAATATTAAAAGTTATGTTTTATAACTTAAAATATTTTTAAACGCTTTATTTTCATTTAAAATGATTACTAAATTATTTTAATTTAATTATTAAATAAATTTAATATCATTAATAATAATTAATGAAATTTATCTTTAAATATTAAAAAGTTATTTTTAAAACTTAAAATATTTTTAAATACATTATTATTATTAAAAATGATTTAATATTATAAAAATTATTTTTAATTAATTTATTTAATTCATTTAGTAAATAAATATATTACCATTAATATCAATTTATCAATGAAATTTATCACAAAATATTAAAGTTATTAAAAATAACTTAAAAAATATTTTCTTATATCAGAATATAATTTTTAATAATTTTTCCAATATTAAATTATTTTTAAATAATTTATTTAATATTATAATTAAATAAATTAAATACTTTTAATATTCCAAAAATATTAAATATCTATGAAATATATTAAAAATAATTAAAAACTAATTTTCGAAATTTAAAATAATTTTAATAATTTATTTTGTATTTTTAATAATTAAAAAATATTTTTTTTCTATTTATTAATTAATTTTCGAAAAATAATAAGCTCTCTGTCGCTAAAGGCCACCTATAGTGACAAAAACTGTCGCTATAGGTGTTCTTCATGTTCATTGAGCCCAAACCCAGAAAACATGTTAGTGGTCGAGCTAGCAACTTTGACCGAGCTTAAATTCGTGTGTGTGTGTTTTTCTGGAAAACTTGTTGATCAGATCATGTAGTAATATAACAAGACTACAAGATCCAACAACAAACAAGTTCATACCACACAACATCAAAGAGATCTAACCAGTAAAGTAGCTTCCCATAACTTATGATCCGTGCAATATTTATGTGATGTAATGAATTCAGTATGTAGCAAAATGACATGGAAGAGTTATATACAGTAGATCACTTAAACAACAACCTATCAAGCAGAGTCGTGCTGGTCAACCATGTCAGACGACATGGTCAAGCGATTTCTAGGTTACCCAGAAACAGCTTCCATGATCGTTTGGCTCGGTTTTGACCGTCCTCTAAAATCACACCGTTTGATGATTAGGATATTATAAGGCATAATATTAGAGTTTCATATACAATAATACAAGCTAGATACAACAATCAAATAAAAGTCTAACAACACAAAGATCTGGGTGTTCAAAAAAAAAATGACTCACAAACACAATTTTTAGGTTCTGGGCGTGCCCAGAATTTCGTGCAGTCAACGCCGGTCAATGGGAATTTGACCTAAAATATCTTTGATTTCAGACATCAAAATGACATATCTTACAGTTACATCTTAAAGACCATATACGAGGCTACATATTGAAGCTTTAAAACAAAAAAAAACAAAAAACAAACGAACAATGATTTATAAGGCCTGACATTCATTGTCAGACCTCAAATTTTTTTTCTCCAGATTTCTTTAAAAACTTAAATCAGCCTCTAGGTGTTTATGGATCTAACATCTAGCAACCCAGAATCAATATTAGACAACATAAACAACATATTCTAACACTTAATTCATAACATCTAACACATATTTTTGGACAGAAATTAAAGCTTAGGTTTTATACCTTTCTTTGATAAATTTCTGATTTTGTGTTGCTGATTTGTTTTTTTTGTGGACGTGGGGCTGCGTTTTGGGGAACTATAAAAACTTACAAATTTCGTGGGTCTGTTGTGAGAGGAAGTCTTGGTTAGGTGTTGTGCAATTTTTTTTTAGTAAATAAATGCATTTTCTCTCTCCTTCAATCTATTTATAGACCAACAAGGTGTATGAATGGGTGATTGAGTTGCTTGTTGCTGTCAATTATGAGCATGTGGAGTGGTTGAAGTGGTTCACCCCACTAACCTATTGTCAAAACCTAGTTTGTAGCTTTTATAATGCAAAGGGGCAAAATGTGTCATTTATATTTTCTATTTAATGGCATAATTAGAACATGACAAACCCTTAGGGTTTTAACCCTAAGGTTTAGCACAAATTGAAGGATTTAGCAATTAGGGTTTGCACAAAAATTAAAATCAAATAAAAATTTAAATAACTTTTTGTGTTTTCTAAAATTTTGAAATTTGGTTTTTCTATTATGATTAATCCTCTAATTACACTATACAATAACATTAGGGTTTAGATCATATTTATTATCATTAACCTTGCTGCTAAAATAGCAATTTAGGGTTTAAGATTTTGATAATTAGAGTTACTAAAATATAATTAGGATTTTCTAATTATCAAATTAGGGTTCTAGATATTTAAGGCTTTAAATTGCTTTAATTAGGTTTTTCCATAATTAACAATAAAATCTTAATACTTGTTAATTAAACACATTAACTTAAATACAAACCAATCTCGAACTTTAATTGAATTTAAATTAGGGTTTATCATTTCCAAAATAAGGTTTTAGAAATATTAACTAGGTGTTCTTAAAAATTAGGGTTTTAGAATTTAATTAGGGATTCACACTAATTAATACATTTAATACACGACATAAATTATATAACACACTTATAAAATAATCTTGCACTCTAATTTAGTTCTCAAATTAGGGTTTACATTATTACTAGGATTTGGTATAATACACCGTAATTGACCTACCATTAACAATACAGAAATACATTACATATTCATAGCACTAAAAAATTAAAATATAATTAATATTATATGATATTATTTTTATACCTGACAATAATCCAAAATTAAGATTTGGATTCCTCCATATCTGATTTATTATTCATATTTCCTTAATAATTAAGGTAAAATAATTCACTTAATAACTTGTACTAAACTCATATAATACAATATTTATTATAATTATCTAAAAATCACTTCATATATTATTTAAATAATATATGATTATATTTTTATGGAAAATAATTAATAAAAGCATTTTTTACCACAATTTAATTATTATCAGAATAACTTGTTTATAATCAATAATTCTAAAATAAATTACTTTGCAAACATTTATGCAATAAATATATTTTTATTTACCACATAAATACAATATAACATTATCTTGTACAAATCCTCATCCTTAATATATAAAAAAAAATTTATACGCCCAAAATTTCTTATTTATTTATGTAGAAAATATTGGGTTGTTATAATTATTCTGTTAGAACATTATGTCTGTGTGTATTACGCATGACTTGGTTCTATTATTAATTATTCTGTTGGAAAACTGTCTGTGCGGCTTATCGTATGCATGGTGGAATTCTTCTGTTATTCCATTCATTATTATTAAGTTGGAATATGTCTGTCTTGCGTTTACGCATGACCTGGTTCCATTATTTATTATTCTTGTTAGAATAACTGGTCTGTGCGGTCTATCGCATGCCTGGTGAATTCTTTTGTATTTCATTCTTTATTATACTCAGTTGGTTAAAGTTTTGGCTTTTATACTCCATGAAATTAGTGGAATATCCTTGATATTTGCTCTTCATCCAATATCTTTTCATGAAAATATTCTTTGAGCATTCTTGAATTTTATCCACAAAGCAGTATCATGTTGACAATTTGGGACGGTATCGGTTCCTGGATAAATTAATTCTTGAACTTTTTTTATTGAATTCTTATATCATTGTCATCATCATCATGTTTATATTATGGTTGAAAGTTATCTGTGGCCTGTAGTGCATAGAGTTGAACTTGGTATGATCAAGTTTAACTGCAGCGGAACAAGCAATCCATTAAAAGAGTCAAGTAGAAAATAAAATTTACTATCTTCTATGATTTAAAAGGTTTTTCAACACTGTTATCGCTGAGACTCAACTTAATAAAATAATCCACATCATCGAATCACCCCTGCACTACGGCCAAGGATATTCGTATATTCATTAATGGTCATGATCATGCCAACAAACTGTCCATCAATGCACTATGGGCCAATGAGAACTTTACAACATCATTTGTAACATTACGGTCATGATTATACCGAATAATCCCTGGTCATAATCATACCATGTCCATCTATGCACTACAGGCCACATATGACTTTTAACATTTTATAAACATGAGGATGATGACAATGATATAAGAATTCAATAAAACAAGTTCAAGAATTAATTTATCCAAGAATTAACAACGTCCAAATTGTCAACATGATACTGCTTTGTGGAGTAAAATTTAAGAATGCTTAGAAGAATATTTCATGAAAAGATACTGGATGAACCGCAATTATCAAGGATATTCCACTAATTTCATGGAGTATAGAAGTTAAAACTTAACCAATTGAGTATAGTAAAGAATGGAATAAAAAAGACAATCACCGGCATGCGATAGACCGCACAGACAGGTTATTCAAACAGAATAATAAATAATGGAACCAGGTCCGGTGTAAACGCACAGACAGGATATTCCGACAGAATAATAAATAATGGAACCAGGTCCGGTATAAAAACACACAGACAAGATGTTCCAACAGAATAATAACAAGACGAAACCAGGTCCGGTGTAAAACACACAGACAGGATGTTCCAAGAATAATAATAAAAATGGAACCAGGTCCGGGTGT